>LPNX010434924.1:85521-255485 GCA_001517045.1 Pseudotsuga menziesii
ACATGACACATCATCATGCCATATCAACATGCCATGTCATCATGCCACATCAGCATGCCATGTAGCATGCCATGTCATCATGCCACATTAGCATGCCATGTAGCATGCCATGTCATCATGCCACATGTCACCTTGTGATTGGTCCGTATTGTATGGATACCATGTGTCATCCTCTGAGTGGTGCCACATCATCTTGTTTGTACAGTACGGATGCCACGTGTCACCTTGTCAGTGGTGCCACTTGGCACCTCTTTTTGCCAAATTTGCCTGTTGACCTTATAGAACAGAACGCGATAACTTTCTCATACGGAGTCTGTTTGAGGTGAAACGAACGCCGTTGGAATCGTCTTGACGAGCCCTTCTATCTAGTGCTAGTTTTGCTGAGATTGGAGGACTTCAAAAATTTTCCTTCTTGGATCCTCCTGGATCATGTTTAAACAACTAGAAGCTATTGGAGACAATGTTGAAGAAGCAGAAGTGGTGATGACTACCTTGAATGGTCTCCCAAGATCATGGGAATCTTTCATTCAAGGAATTTGTGCTAGAAGAAGGCTCACCAAATTCAGTAGACTATGGGAGGAATGAACACAAGAAGAAGCGTAATTGATATCCAGAGAAGAGAAGATGGGTGAAGATGATAATAAAGCCCTAATAGCTCATGCCAGGAAGGGAAATATTAAGAAGGAAGTACAGTCCCACAAGAATCCTGGAAGATATGAAAAGAAGGACTACTAAAAGTTAAGATGTTACACTTGTGATGATAAAGGACATCTTTCAAGAGATTGTCCCAAGAAGAAAGGAAAGAAGAATAGATACCATGCTCACGCTACAAAGGATGATGAACTAGTCAGGAAGAGAGTTATAGAAGACTTCTCTAGTGATTAAGAATATGTCTTGATTTCAGCACTCACAAGTACGGTTACTCATGGTAGAAATGTTTGTCTTCTATATAGTGGTTGTGCTTCCAAGCATATGATTGGGTTCAAGCATTTCTTCACCCACTTGATCGAATAAGACTCACCTCAGAATATAAAACTTGGAGATGACTATAAATATCCCATAAAAGGGGTAGGAGAAGCATCATACAAGCTAGACTCAGGAAATTCTATCAAGATTAAACATGTTCTCTACTTACTAGGATTGAAGAAGATTCTCTTATCTATATCAAGCCTTGATGCGAGAGGATTTAGAATTGCATTTGTTGATGGCCAAGTACTCATGGTTCCTAAAGGAAAAACCTTTGATGATGCAATACTAATTGAAGAGCGAGAAGGAGGCTTGTACAAATTGAAGGTCCAACCAAAACATGACTTGGTTCATGAAACAATGGAACCAAGTGAACTATTGCATAGTAGACTTGCACATATACACTACAAGGCACTACCAATAGCAAACAAAGTGGTGACGGATCTACCAGATCTCCATACAAAACATGAAGGCGTGTGCAAAGGATGTGCACAAGGAAAGAATGTGAAGAAATGATTTCCAAGCAATGAAAACAAGGTGAAGGATATCTTGTATATTGTACACTCAGACCTATGTGGACCTATGTCATCCAACTCTCTAAGAAGTTATGCATATTAAGTTTCTTTTAGAGATGATTAATCCCGCAAAACATTGATTTAGTTTTTGAACAAAAAAGATAATGTGTTTAGTAAATTCAAGGAATTCATATCCATTGTAGAGAATCATACTGAAAATAAAATAAATACCTTGAGTTCATATAATGGTGGTGAATTTACTTTAGAAATTTTCAAATACTTATGTAAATAATCAGGGATGAATATGGAGTTGAGCACTCCCTACAATCCACAACAAAATGGTGTTTAAAAGAGAAAGAATGGGACAATAATGGAAGCAGTAAAATCCATGATCCATGATCAAGATATTCTGATGCACTTATGGGACGAAGCATTCAAAACAAAAGTTCATGGCCAAAACAGAACACCACACCATGTGATAGAGAACAACACTCCATAAGAAGTATTCTCAGGAGAGAAAGCAGAAGTCATCCATATTAGAATATTTGGTTTCCCAATTTACATACATACTCCCAAAGAAAAGAGAACAAAGTTGGATCCTTCAGGAAAGAAGGGCATCTTCGTCGTATATAGTGATACATAGAAGGCATATAGAGTTTATATATCAGGCTTCAAGAATATGGAGACCAGGTGAGATGTTACCTTTGATGAGGATGCAGCCTACAATTTATCTAGGAAAATTCACTCCTATGAAGTACATGAAGAAGAACCTAAATCTCCCAGAGTTAGACACGTAGATATGGAGGAGAGAGATTCATAAGAACATGAGGACCATTATATGACTGAGCCATAGAGACTGTTAGATCCACCCCAAGAGGTGAACCCACACAAGAGAATACCAACTTGGGAACGAGATATCATCCAAGATGTAGAGAAGTATGGTGATGCATATGGGACTTATAAAAAAAGTAAGAGGCCTCAACCATAATCCAGTTATATGGCATCATTGATGCAAATGCTTCCAACTATGAATAAGCAACCAAGAAGAAAGAGTGGAAGGAAGATATGATCAAAGAATACCAGTCGATCATGAAGAATGATGTCTAGGATGTGGTTTCAAGACCTAAAGGGAAATCTATAGTGTCTTCCAAATGGATCTATAAGATCAAGCATGCGACAAATGGAAGCATCGAGAACTACAAGTCAATATTTGTGGCTTGTGTCTTCTCCTAGAAAGTGGGTATAGATTATGAGGATACATTTTTTCATGTAGCCAAATACACTTCGATTAGAGCTATTCTTGAAATAGTTGTAGTGATGAAGTGGAAGGTGCACTAGATGAATGTGAATACAACCTTCCTAAATGGTGTAGTAGAAGAGGAAGTGTATGTGGAGAAGCCACTAGGATTTGAGACACGTGACAGAGAGACGCATGTGTGCAAATTGAAGAAGTCCTTATACAATTTGAAATAGGAACCTAGGACATGGTACGACAGGATAGATGTATTTCTGATGATCTTGGTATTTACCAAGAGTAAAGTTGGTTCCAACCTCCACTTCAAGGTTCAGGATGGAAAACCAATGATACTATTGTTATATGTAGACATCATGTTGCTAACAGGTGATGATGAGATCATTGCATAAATGAAAAAGAAGCTTGTCTTGGAGTTTGAGATGAAAGACCTAGGTATGATGCACTATTTTTAGGTCTTGAGGTGTGACAAAATACATATGATATTTTACTTGTCCAATGAAAATATGTGGTAGAGATCCTGAAGATATTCGGGATGATGGATTACAAGGATATGGCCACACTGATGGAATCGAACTTAAAGTTGCTATGTGATACTACTTGAGATACAGTTGATGTAACAGTATACAAACAAATGAATTATTCATTGATGTATTTGACGAACATGAGGTTGGATATATGCTTTGTGGTGAACACATTGAGTAAGTACATGGTACATTCGAGACTTGTTCACATTGCAGAAAAGCATGTGTTAAGGTACCTAAATGGTACAATTGAGTATGGCCTCATATATGTGAGAAATCATATGATTAGCCTACATGGCTATGTTGAATTAGATTGGGATGGTAGTGATACTAATAGGAAGAACATTTTAGGGTGTTTCTTTAGTTTGGGGTCTGACATGATTTCTTGTTTAAGTAGGAAGAAGACATGTAGCACTGAGTACAGACAAGACTGAGTACATTGCAGATTGTTCATCTAGTTGTGAGGAAATGTGGCTTAGAAAGTTACTTGCATGATTGTTTGATGTCAATTTAGAGATTACTTATGTATTCTCTGGCAACGACAATTGTGTGAAGTTGTCTGAGAACCCAGTTTTCCATAATAATTCAAAGCACACCGAGATCTAGTATCACTATGTTAGGGATATGGTGCAAAGAGGAGCAGTGAATCTCCAGTACGTTGCAATGAACGAGCAAATGGTTGATGTATTGACCAAGCCTCTGGAAAGAGTGAAGTTTGAGTACTTCAGGGACAATATTTGAGTTGTCCATATTGGTTTCCTTCGCAAGAGGGAGTGATGATTCCCTGTGGTATTCACATCCAGCATGAAAAAGGGTTGTCTCTGTGGAAGACATGTGGTATTCACGTCCAGCATGAAAAAGGGTTGGTAATGTGGAAGATGTATGATACTTGCATCCAGAATGAAAATGGATTGGCACTACAGATATGGGCATCTAGTATGAAAAAAGACTAGCACTGCAGAGATAGGCATCCAGTATGAAAAAGGAATTTCACTGCATAAATCTACATCTGGTATGAAAAAGGACTAGCTCTATAGAGGTACAACCAGGATGAAGAAGGGTTGGTTGTTTTAATGATATAGATGAGAAGTACACCGAAAATTAAAAAGGGTTGGCTCTTCTAATGATATGGATGAGAAGTACACTCAGCATGAAAAAGTGTTGGTCACTATACAGGTACACCCAAAATTAAAAAGGGTTGGTCATTGTATGGGTAAAATCAGCATGAAAATTGGTTGGTTTATGTACATACATGAAGAGGTATATCCAGCATGAAAAATGGTTGGCACTATATGGACATTTAGAGATACATCCAGCATGAAAAAGGAATGGCATTGTAGAGGTACATCCAACATGAAAAAGGGATGGCACTATACGGATGGATAAAGCTACATCCAGAATGAAAAAGGGTCGGCTCTATAGAGGAACATCCATTATGAAAAGGGTTTGGTTAATGTACAGATGTACATCCAACCTAAAAAAGGGCTGACTTTGTAGAAATTCTTATGATGTATAGATTCAAGAGATGTCACAAGTCAATGGCCCAAGTACGGAGTAGCAGCAGTAGTGATGAGATCCAATGATGATGTCCAGCAATGAAGTGTAGTGAGATGATCATGATTGAAGAATACCTTCCTTGCTAAGAGCGAGTTTTGAAGAATATAACTTCTAGAGATTTTCTTATTGTACTTTTATTGTATTATTGGTGTACCTCCTTCAGGAGATGTTATTTATGTACATGATCATGTAAATGTTAAGATAAGGGTCTTATCCTATGAACCAAGATCATGTTGTAACCAATTGTGAGACCGGCTGACTTGACACAAGATTGGATGATAAGCATGGGGATCATAACTTCCTTTGATTGATGTAAACTTGGGGAGAAAGCAACAGCGACATTCTTCAAAATATAGGCATAGAGTGTAAAAGAGGGAGACAAACTATAGATGAAGGGATTTATTGGAGAAATAATATTGAGGGACTAGTGACCAACAAAACTTATAAAGTTGGGGATATTGAGACTCAACAACATTGATCAAAGGTGACAAGAGGATTGCTTCCAAAAGAATGGGGTTGTTCTTGCGATTTTGAGTGTTAGAGTTTTAATGTTTATACAATATATTTAAACATTTAGCATCATTTCATCATAACCATAACATTAGAATCATTGAAAGAAATACAAGCAGAGCATAAAATAGAGACACAAATAGTTTTCCTGGGAAACCCTCTCTTGGGAAAAACCCAACAACTTCTTCTATATATATTCGTCACTAAGTACAATATCAAACAAATATATAAAACCAAGAGACAATATATCCTTCACAACTTCTTCTTCTTCTCTACCGTAGAGAACTTGTCTTCCTTCACTTTTGAGCAAACTTGCTTGAGCTTGTTTTGTATTCAAATGAGGGAGTGTGCCTCCCTATTTATACACTTCATGTGGGTGACCTAAAAAGCTAATTGAGCCAAATTCTTAGTCTCGCTGGCAACATCTCCTATGGAAACGCAAAAATACATTTTATACTTATGCTTTTGGGGACTATTTCCCCGACTTACAATGGAGGTTTTACCTTGATATTATTACACAACCAAGTACATCAAAGACATATTTGATCGTAGGAAAAACATCTCTAAAAGAAGGAATAAGAAAAGACACAATAATAATAATATAATAATATCTTCCGAAGTTTCATTTTCAACAACACTCCCTCTTAACAAGGAAGGTATTCTTCTGACACATTCATCACAACGATTGAACACAATCTCTAGACATCATCATCACTAGATATCATCATCACTGTTGCAACAATTCTCATCTCGTTGACCATTGAATAGTGACATCTCTTGAATCTATATGTCGTAATAAGTTATACAAAGCTAGGCATTTTTCATGTTGGATGTAGGCCTAGATCCCATCTAGGACTTCATCATATCTATGAGAAATCCATCAAGTAGGTAAAACCTAGGACCACATATTACATTTCCAAAGCAATCACCTACATCTCCTACTTGTCATCTCGTTGTATCTAGATCATCTCATCATCTCAAGTGGACAGCAGGCTATGTGTCTATATCATATCCCTTGGATAACCTTTGTCTTCTTGACATGTGGAGAGCATCCTATGATCACACACTTGCGTCTTCCTGATATGCAGCGAGCAACCCAGGAAAATATGTGTCTTCTTAACATATGGAGAGCAGCTGAGGATCACACGCATGCATCTTACTGACATGTAGAGAGAAACCCAGATGTATTACATCCCTTAGTCAACATGTGTCTTCATGACATGTACAAAGCAGGCCAAGATCACACACCTGAGTCTTCTTGATATATAGAGAGCTACCCAAGAACATCTATGTATTATTGACATGTGGAGATCATCCCAAGACCACACACATGTGTCTTCTTGACATGTAGAGAGAATCCCAGATGTATTACGTCCCTTCATCAATATGTGTCTTCTTGACATGTGGAGAGGAGCACAGGATCACACACCTTCGTCTTCATAACATGTAGAGAGTAGCCCAGGAACATCTACGTCTTCCACCCAGTGGAGAGCATCCTAGGTACACATCCGTCTTTTGTACATGTCACATCACTCCCTTTTTTTAGGAACATCTATCTAGATAACTCCAATCTTCTCCCTAAATTACTCAAACTTCACACTTGTTAATGGCTTGTTCAACACAAAGGTTGTATGCTCATTTATCGCCACATACTGGATCTTCACTTCTCCTCTCTACACCATTTATGGATATCGTGGTATCGAATATCAATGTGCTTCAACTTTTCATGGAATACTAGGTTCTCAAACAAATTCACACAACTCATTTATAACTCAACGTCAAACAATCCCACAAGTAGCTTTCGAAGCCACATAACCTGACATGTTGTTGAACAAGCTGCAATATACTCTACCTTGGTATTACTTAGTGCTATGCTCATCGACTTCTTGTTGCACCAAGAAATCATGACATCCTCCAAGCAAAAGTAGCACCATGAAGTGATCTTCCTATTTATACCACTACCAACCCAATTGGAGTCAATGAATCCCTAGAGGAAGATCCTATGATATCTCACATATCTGAGGCCATAATTAATCGTACCCTTAAAGTACCTCAACATGTTCTTAACAGCAACCATGTGAACATAGCTTGACTCCACCATGTACTAGCTCAAAGTGTTCATCGAAAAGCATATATCTGGCCTCATGTTCATTAGGTACATCAACAAGCTAATCATCTACCTATATATTGTGGCATTAATCGTCTTTGAACTAGGATCACACATCAACTTCAAGTTCAATGCCATCAATTTATCTATAGACTTGCAATCCAACATCTCAAACCTCTCCAATATCTTGACCGCATATTTTCCTTGGCTAAGGAAATTCTCCTCTGGTTTCTACCACACCTCTAATCCCAAGAATCATGTCAATATTCTCGAACTCTGAGAACTATTGTAGTCACTACTTCTTAAGCAAAGCACCATCCTAACTTTGGGTCTTGTACTCTCTACATCAGGACATTTTGCATTGGAGTGACAGGTAGACTCCTCTGCTACTGATCTTCTATGTATCCATCTATGTCATCTCTCAAGGTCACTGGATACCAATATCCTTCATCTCTAACTTTGTTGGAATTTCGTCTTACACCCATCTATAAGCTTCTCATCCTTTGTAGGCTTCCATATTCAACCTTGTAGCAAAGGTTGAGATCTCCATCACTATAGGTGATCTTCATGTAACTATGTGTGGAATCCCATGGGTTCCTTCTGATCATGTACAAGTCCTTATTCTCACATGTGGTTCTCTGTAGAGAGTCCCAAGTCTTGGAGGTTGCTCAATATGCACTTCTATTTTAGTGAAGAAGTGTGTCTAGTCAATGAATCAAACATATTTCCATAATCAGCTCCCTCTTTCTGAGATAAACCATGAAACTTGCTTTAAATATCTTGATGTTGCATCTATTGCATGCTTGATCTTGTAGATCCTCTTGGAAGACACTACAGACTTCCCTTCAAGTTTCGGAACCACATCCCATAAATCATTCTTCGTTATCAATTAGTACTCTTCGATCATAACATCCTTCAATTATTTCTTTGCAGTCGCTTCTTCATAGATGCAAGGCTCTACATCAATGATGTCACATAACAATTCCACATTACTGGAGTATGTCTGAGGCCTCTTGCTTTCTATAAATTCTCATATAGAGCATCATACTTATATTCAACTCTCGTGCACAAGCTTGTCTTCTCTTGTGGGTGTTCGCCTCTTGTGGTGGATATATAGGTCTTTATGGCTCACTCATATCATGGTAATCATGCTCTTCTGAAGTCCCCTCTTCTACAACTATGCCTCTAACTCTGGGAACTTCAGGTTCCTCTTCATGTGCTTCATCTGAGTAAATATGATTTCATTGTTCTGGATTAACCATTGTCACCTGTTCTTCAAAACAAGTCTCATCATTCTTCTCTTGTAGGTGATTTCATATGATCTTTCCTACAAGTCAAATTCAATTGCATGATAAGAAACATTTCATAATTTTCAAAACATTCTACTGATGACAAAATTCTTATGCATAAAGACATATGTCACACATTCATGCAACTATCTTAACCAATCCTTCAACACAACATACATCCATATATTGTATACATATGATAACTTTCTTGATGCCTTCCATCTCTACTTGAACATAATTGAGAGTGTGCACTACTCTCAACATGTTAGAAAAGAGGTTTCATTCTAGATAAGTAGCAATGGAATGTTGTACAACACCATATGCCACATACCCATCACATGCATATTAGTAGTATATTGTTCATGAATGCAAACACACTAATATGAATAATACATTTCCTAAATAAATTGAACATAGATATGTACACAACTAAATAATATCATTTAAGCAGCTAATATGCAAGAAATTACAATTTAAATATGTATCTTTGTTTGTTTGGTAGACTCCCTCTTGATCCTTACTAGAGTCTTTGATAGTGTGCTCTAATCCATTATTTGATTTTGCGGACATGTTTATGTGTTTCTCACGATCGGCGATGTTGAGCATGTCTTCTACACCATAGATCTTAGTGTCCCTTCTTCTTCATCAATCACAACTGCATCTCTTCATATCCAATGTTGAGGTGGATAAGAGGTTATTCTTCTTCATGGTTTGGATCCTTCTGGATCAAAGTACATATTCCTCATCACTTGAGGAATAGTCCCTTTCTTTCTTTTCAGTTGGTTCATCATCATCAGCAACATGAGCATGATGGGATTGTTTGTCGTCTTCACCCATCTTCTCTTCTCATTCTGTCAAACGAGCTTCTTATTACGTGTATACCTCCCATAGTCTACTAAATTTGGTGAGCTTCCTTCTAGCATAAATTCCTTAAATTGAATATCCCTGTGATCTTGGGAGACCATTCAAGGTGGTCATCACAACTTTTGCTTCCTCAACATTGTCTCCAATGGATTCCAATTTCTCCTTGATATGGGAGACCCTTGTGAAGTAGGATTGAATGCTTTCTGGCATATTCATCTTCACACCCTTATGTTGAGTCCTCAAGGTCATCTTTCTATTGATATTATTTCCTTCGTACAAGTTGGTCAATGCATTAAACATATCCTTGGGAGGCTTCAAGGATAATATGTGTGGGATCATATATTCCTTGATAGATTCTGCAATAATCCTTTGGCTTTGACCTGGATTTTCTTATGCTTAGCTTTGTCCTCATCTCCCTCGAAATCTGAAACTTCTCCTTTAACATAATCTTACAAATCATGCTCTTCTAGTATGAGAAGCACACTATACTTCCATGCCTAGAATTTCTCATCTCCTTCAAGATTTTACTCAATCTTGGTACTACTTGTCATTTTGATCAAAATGAGAACCTCAAATGGCAATAGAGAGACTAGAACTTACCAATGAGATTGCTTCAACCGGATGTTTGCTCCAAATATTTTGTGGAAAACCACTTATGGTGGACCAAGGGTTTGAGAAAGACCCTAATTTTTCAAATTTTGTGACTTGCATATCTTACTGGATAGAAATATGCACCTCCCCAAGGAGAGATGAGTAGTATACTCCTTTTCCCAAAACTGTAGACAAAAAAACAAAATATTTGATGCCCTAATTTCTTCGATTTATTCTGTAGAATTGTTTGGTATTAATTACGATGTATATTGTAAATTTATAATCCTAAATGTATAAAAATTTGTCCTAAAATATTATTATTCAAGTCTTCTTTCCAACCCCATAGGTTAGAGGAAAATTGGATTCACAAAGTGGAACTTATGCTAAATTTCCCAAGGTGACATGCTTATGTACTGGTTTGGTATAGCAAACTTGTATGGACTTCCACATGTCACATTTTAAACTTAGGGTTCTGAAAATCGCACGAATGAAACTAAAGTATGGTCCTTATTTGGAACATCTTACAAAATTCGATTTGGATATTCCTAGATCAATATATAGCATTTCTCCCTAGGTCACATGTTTAAGATTGAATTCTGGAAGGCTAGAACCCTATTTTGGAGGGATCATATATCCTGAAGTATAGAAAATATGAGGTAGAAACTCACACACAAGGTATATCAAAATTTCATCTTTGTCCTATCCAAGTTTCAGCTCCTAAGCCTTTATCAAAAACTATTTATAGAGAAATTTCTTGAATGACTATATTTTTCCTTTTAGGGTTTCAATCATGAAGCCCTAATCTCCAATATCTACAGTTGTAGCAATGTTTCGGCTACACAAATACTTCTTTTAGGGTATATCTGATGCCATGTTAGATTTTTAATGTTTATCAAGGTATTTAAAAATTTAGCATCATTTCATCATAACCGTAACATTAGGATCACTAATAGAAAGACAAGCACAACATAAAATAGAGACGCAAATATTCATCTTGGAAAACCCTCTCTCAGGAAAAACCCAACAACTTCTTCTATATAGATTCGTCTCTAAGTAAAATATCAAACAAATATAGAAAAGCAAGAGATAGTATATCCTTTGTAAGTTCCTCTTCTCTACCGCATAGAACTTGTCTTCCTTCACTTTGGAGCAAACTTGCTTGACCTTATTTTGTATTCAAATGAGGGAGTGTGCCTCCCTATTTATACACTTCATGTGGGTTACCTAAAAACCTAACTAGTCGGACTTATTAGTCTCAATGGGAATACTTCTCTTAGGGAGACTCAAAAATGCATTTTATACTTATTCTTTTGGGGACTATTTCCCCGTCTTACAACAGATATTTTACCTCGATATTATTACACGACCAAGTACATCAAAGAAATATTCGATCGGAATCAGAGGAAAAACATACCCAAAAGAAGGAATAAAAAAATTCAATAATAATAATATAAGAATATCTTCTAAAGTTACATTTTCAACAACATTGAGTGGATTGGGGAACCATTTGTACATAAATAAAAATTAGTGGTGATCCAAATTTAGGGGGCATATGGTCTAAATTCATATGTATAAGTCATAAAATCATTAAATGGAGAGTCCACCATCTCCCATCCATGGTATTTGATAGCACATGGTTTTGTTCCATGGTATTTGGTAGCCCATGGTTTTGTTCCATGGTATGGCCCCAACACACATTGTAATAATGTTATAAAAAGGCTCTATGCCTTCTCAATAAAGCATTCATATATTTTTGGCATCCTACAATTATCTTATTCTATTGAGTTATTGGTTATTGGTTATGAGTTCTTTTCTTATTATAGTTTGAGAGGTGAGGCTCAAAGAACCCTCTTTGAGCCTCACCCCTCCACGTGGTCTATATACTCTATGTTTCTATGTCTAGGCTATTCACATCCTAGATCTTGCTGATGTGTCTTTCTCACAGCTGGTCCATTATTGTATCTCTTATCTTCCTCTATCGGCATCCAAGCCTCTAGGTCTCAACCCCCAAGATCCATATTAATGGTATCAGAGCAAGAATGCTCTCCATTGGAACAAGGGTTTGAAGCATACCATGAGTTCAATATTTGAAAAAATCACCAACCTCCTTTTGGTACTATCGCAATCCATTTGTTGGGCCATACAATGTAAGCATCACAGTTGCTCCGAGGCACTACAGGGATTTTCTACCCTCTTGTCTTCGATCTCCATTATAATGAGAACCATAAATGGATCCACTACATCCATTTCTCTGCAACATTTTCAACAATTTTTTAAGGTGTTCATGGTACCCAAGAAGATTCCACAATCTATATAACAACCCAAGATGCTCTACAAACCCTTGGCATCCTTTGTGTACCTCTACACTCTCAGATCAAGCATCATTTCATCCTCAAATGGCCATGGAATGGATTATAATCCTTTGTTCATGCATATTAGAGCTTGTTCAAACTCACTCCATCCCTTTCTCAAACTATATGTTGTTGTACGATTGCCATAGAAGGTCAGTGACAAACAGATTGAAGGTCAACACGTCTTGGAAAACTTCAAACAGATGTTGCAACTTGCACAGAGCGTTTCTGAGGATCTTCCATAGCTCATTGGAAATATATTTCCATCATCTAAAATTGGTATTTTGTGGTTTTTCATTTTCCTTCTTGGTTTGTGACATACACTTTTTTGAAGCAACATATGGTTGTACACAATGCGGCCTAAAGTACAGCGAATTTAAACAATTTCCACGAACTCCAAAGAACATAGCATAAGCTCTATCATATCTCATTTGAAAGGTATTTTTGTCATATAAAATGGGTATTTCACAATTTTCCATTTGTATTTTTGGTTTGAGAGATATAATCGATGAAAGCAACATAAGTCTGCAAAAAGAATGCTCGTCCATCCCCTGAGCTTCAACATACATTTTCTCATTCCGTAGGCCTCCACAAAGTAAGTATGTTATATGGATGGAAATTTCTCTTCAATATATCAAATGAGTCTTCAATGGAATTCAATTTCATCACATGCATCGAAAACTATGAAAGGATTTGCAGCGAGACATCAACTGCACCAAAGACCATGAATTTTTCCAATTTTTGGACTTTTATTAAATTCTATTATAATCATGGTTATGGTTCATCCACACAAAACCCATGTTTAGGTGTCAACCACACAAAATCACAATCATGGTTATAGTTATTGGTTAGCCACACAAAACCCGAGGTTATGGGTCAACCACACAAAGCCCATGGTTATGGGTCAACCACACAAAACCCATGGTCATGGTTATAGATATGGTTATGGGTTAGCCACGCAAAACCCTTCTCTTCATTGAAAACTATCACATTGTAATCATGGGTCTCTTTTTAGCATGAAATGATATGGACCATCATTTTCTAAAGGGTGAGGAATGATCCGAATTTTAGGGGGAATATGGTCTAAATTCGGATGTATAAGTCATAAAAGCATTAAATGGAGATGCTACTCTCTTCCATTCATCATAAAAGCATTAAATGGAGAGGCCACCCTCTCCCATCCATGGTATTTCATAACACGTGGTTTTGTTCCATAATATGGAAGCAAGGCGCATTGTCCATGGTATTTGGTATCCCATGGTTGTGTTCCATGGTATGGCCCCAAGGCACATTGTAATAGTGCCCAATTTTGTTCCATGGAAATGGTATTCTGTTGAGTTATTAGGTTATTGGTTCTGAGTGTCGTTATTATTATAGATTGAGAGGTGATGCTCAAATAACCCTCTTTGAGCCTCACACCTCCATGTGGCCTATATACTCTATCTTTCTCTGTCTAGGCCATTCACATACTAGATCTCACTGATGTGTCTTTCTCATAGCTGTTCCATTATGTTATCTATTCTCCTCCTCTCCTGGCATCCAAGCCTCAGGGTCTCAACCCCCAAGATCTGGATCAGGAGGGGTCCCCATGATTTTGAGTTTGTTAGGGAGCCTATTTGATGATGAGCGGGATTCTTACGGTTTTGGTAGGTCGGGGAATCAATTTAATAATGGATGGGGTTCCCACGGTTTTGAGTGAGTCAGAGAAAATTTTCAAGATGATGTGAAGGGTATTTTGCAAACACGAATATGACTGCCCCATGAATCAATGCCATGCATGTTTTTCCAATCAGAATAACTTAATGGAATCATTTTCTTCGGAGGGAGATGTCTCCATTGTTGTCTTTGCAGGGGTGACGATATGAAGAATATTTCCCAAATGGTGAAATACTCATTGGGGGATGAATGGCCAATTGTAAATTTAGATCGTAACATGTTCCAAGGAGTTTTGTGGGATTAACTTTTGAAGGTAGGGGAGTAAATGCGCAACTATATATGTGATGAACGATGGGTTGATATTTGGAAAGTGTGCCAAATTCCTCGAGCTTTGTGGGGGTTCGACATCATGGGTGCCAAATAATGATGGGGTTATAAGTTGTGAGCACACCCATGGGGGCACATCCACAAAAATGATGGTGATGGCACATCTTCACTAGGGATTAAGACCCTATGGTTATCAACGACAGTATTGGTAGATTCAATGTTAAAAAAGGGATGACATTGCATATATGCTAGTTTTGGGATGATACCTGTGATAAGAGTCTTGCACCATTATAAATGGTGTTTTGGAAAAATATTCAGGTTCAGGTTCAGATTCAGCACACTTGACGCAAATAACCAAGTGTAGTAAAGGACATGAAAAAGGTATTGAAAAAGTATAAATAAGAACCTAAACATGGTGCACTTGTGGTGTGCGCAAGGAAAAATAGGTTCCAAATGAGACTTTCTGGATCAAAGAGTGAGAAGTGTCACTTTGTAGATATCAGTGTGTTGATCATTGTTTGTAGACAGTTTCCCAAATGGAGCTACAGTTTGTCATTGTGAAGGTTTGAAAGTGGGGCCAAATCTCTATAAATAAGTATTGGCCCTAGGAGAAGATGGGGATAATTCAGTTAGAATTATGCTCAGAATGTGAAGAACCTTGTCACGCGACAGAGGAAGCTATGATGGAGAGAAAAGGATGATACAAGAAAGAAGATATAGAGGAAGTTGTGACGGAGGAAGAAGGATTATAGAAGAAAGAAACTACATCAAAAGTTGTGACAAAGGAAGAGATAAGACAGAAGAAGTAGTGTTGTAATCTCACAGATCACATAAGGTTACCAATAATACATACTAAAACATAACTATAAATCAGATACAAGAGACAAGAACAGATAGAAAAACAGATTATATTAATGTAATGAGTTCATACAAGGCACAGAACTGAACTGAGTTCTTGCTTGGCTCAACAGCCTAATATATACAAGTTACAAAATAACTACCTGTCGGTTCGATGAACCGACATGACTGTTAGTTAGCCGACTAATCTTTCTAGTTAGTCGGTCAACCGACTTAGTCGGCTGATCGACTAAGTCGGCCCATCGACTTAGTCGGCTGACTAAGTCGGTCTTCGTTCAAGTCGACTTATGTCGACTTTGTTCCTTCTACATCTCCCCCACGAACAAAACGTGTCTTCGTCCTGAAGAAACAGGGAGGTATAAAAACGAACTTCCGTTGAACCATTCAGACTTGCTCTTGTTGTGGACTGTGCATACGGATGGTCGGTCTTCTCTGGACGCAGACTTCGACGATAGCTGGAGCTGTGATGGCAAGATGATGCTGAAAGTCGGTCCAGCTCTGCAATGCCTTCTGGATATCGATTGTTAAGGTAGTGAGACTTCAAAGGATCGACATCTTTTCGGACATGAGCATTTCTGCTATATTTTCCATGTTGGAACCCAACAGTTGGTTTTTCTCTTCTGCAGCAGTGATGAGTCGTTTCATCTGTGGGTAGATGATGTCGACTTTCTCTAAATTAGGAAGGGCCTATTGAACCCACTAATGTGCCTCTTGTTCTAACTTCTGCAGTTTGTTAGTCTCCATCACAATTTGTTCTTCAATGGTCTGCCTTAGTTCTGCCTCTGTCGACTTCCGGCCTTCCAAATCCTGAATGCCCTGTCGTGCCTGCCTTGTCTACTGATAGACCTGCCCATAGTGATTAGGACAGTCTCATAATACTTCCTCAGTGACAACTGATTCTTCCATATGATCCTGGAGAACCTTGTATGCTTCCGAGAATGCAGTGTGTTGGGCCAGGAGCAATCGAGTAGTCTCCTCTTTTTGTCCTTCCTTTGTTTCCTGCATCCGAGTCTGGACGATCGATACCATCATCTCGAAGAGCTGATATGCTCTTTCAAGTGGTCGATCTGTGTCGACGTCGATAGGGCCTGGTATGACGGTCTGGACTAGAGCTATGCATCTGCCGAGAAACTCGACTTCTTCTGCATTTTTGGCTAAAAGCTCTTTATTTTTCCGATCTGTCCTTTTATTTGACTCTTTGGCCACAGTTTTAAGGAGTTGGCCGACCTCTGTGTCGTCCAAGGAACTTGCATCCCTTAGGCTAATTCGGAGACCATATTTTCTATGTTGCTCTTTCTTTTTCTTCTGTTTGTCTAGCTGTTGCTCTTGGGTATCTGCAGCAGTTGAGGTTCGGTCTATGGTTGATGGAATGGAGGCTGAGGGTTTTTCTGGTTGGTTAGGTGTAGAAGTCGGCTGTGTTTCTTTTTGAAGAGGTGGTGTGGAGGTCGGGGGTTTTTCTGTTTGAGGAGGTGGTATGACCACTTCCGGTTGTGAAGATAACGGTGGCTGTGATGGGTTTGGCTGTACTTCTGGTGGTGGTGATTTTGGGGGTGGTGGTGGTGGTGAAGGAGGTTGTGATGATGGTGGTGTTGGGGATGGAGTAGGGGTATGGACAGGGGTCGAAGGGTTGGCTGGGGTGTGTTGTGAACTTTGGTCGGAAGAGATACCTGCTTCTGAAGGTGTAGTGGGTAGGTCGTCCTGGGCGTCGGTCTCGATTGGCTCGGTGACAGAATTTGATCATCCTATTACGTCACCCTGTTGGTCGTGGGTGAATGTCGTTGTAACAGTTGCATATGGCTTTCTGCTTACATAGAGAGGAGATTTTGTTTGTATTTTCTGGGCCGACTTAAACAGTCCAGGAAGTGTCGCGAAGAAATCTTTAAGCTCAGCGTCCTGGTCGACCCTGGCTCTGAGTGCTTCCGGGATGGCGCGGTGATACTCCGTAGGGGGACTGTCTACCTGTTGTGCTTGTACTTGTTCCTCGACTATGGTTGTCGGGGATTGGGGGGGAGGGGTCGACACAAGGTCGACCACATTTTCAGGTGTCTGTGTCGTTTTTTCTTTCTTTGGCCGACCCTCCGGAGCTCCTGCGTCCAGATACCGTTGAAACTGAACTTCAACAGATACTTTATTTGCATGTGCATCCTCGACAATGTCGACGGCCGCGGCTGCTAGTTCCTCCTCATCG
The DNA here is from genome assembly GCA_001517045.1 of Pseudotsuga menziesii. Lineage (NCBI taxonomy): Eukaryota > Viridiplantae > Streptophyta > Pinopsida > Pinales > Pinaceae > Pseudotsuga > Pseudotsuga menziesii. The sequence continues at coordinate 103,077 of LPNX010434924.1, forward strand.
TCGGATGAGTCAGCCAGAATAAGCTTGCGCTTACCCCTACCTTGTTGTAGTTGTTGGGCCTTGATTTTTTTCCTTGCGACAGCTATCTCCTTAGCCAGCTTCTTCATGATGCTTTTAGATAAAGCATATTCCGGGTCGTTGCCTTCGACTTCACCTGTCTGTACCTGAGTGGGGTCGACGGTTGCTGGAGCCGGAGGAGTTGTCTGTGGCTGGGGTTGTACTATTGGTTGTTGTTGTTCTATCGGTGGGGGGTCGACTACCTTTGCAGTCGGAGGTTTAATAGTGATGTGTACCCGACTAGTGGGCACGGTCGGGGTATCCTCCGACATAAATGTGTTGATGTATAAGTTTAGCTCGTAGTCATCTTCTTTTTCCTGGTCGGTGAGTGGCTCTATGATGGAGAAGTCGACCTGTTTCGCAGCCTCTGGAATTGGTATCTTTGTCTACGCTTGTCTGGTCAACTCTCGAAAAATCTGCTCGACCGTTGGATAGTAGTCGAGGTCCTGTGCTTTGGGGTCCTGACCTTGCATGTACCATACTGATGTATGGTCAAGTTCTAACTGGATATGAGACTCAGCAGGGAGGTTTCGTCGGACGTTCTGGGGCACCCTCCACCTCGTCGTGTGAACCTTTAATTGCTATAACCATTTTTCCAAGAAGACTTTCCCCTGTTCCAGCTCATGCAGGGTGCCTTTTTGTGAAAAGGGTTTAAAGCGGTGCATTTGGAACTTGGTCGGCTCCCGGAATACTGGACTACCTTCCGGACAAATATGGTACATGACAATCCAAAGAATTAGAGAGGGGAACTTGATCATACCTCCTGTCTCCTGGCAGCGTTCACAGATGGTTTTGATCAGGTCGGCAACATAATCTCCCCATCGGTAGATCCGACCGTCGGTCGCGATTGTGTCGACTGCTTCCAACATCTCCAGTTTAAGGTCGCTGCTCCGACCTGCCAATGTAAGGGTAATTGCTATGATTTTAGCCAAGATCTGTGGCGTCCTTGTCGCGATCTATCCGATCATCAAACCTTTGGAATTATTGCCCGACGATGAGCCCGTAAGTTCTTGGACTAACCCGTCTTTGATCCCAATAGGTACAGGGTTGCCTTGGTTGGACAGACCCGTAAGCTTGGAGATAACATCCTCGGTGATATCAATCGGCTGGTCAAAGTAGAATCGGCCGTTATGGTAGCGACTGATAATGAATTTAACAGCTGCTTCCTTCGTCCCACTGAAGCTTTCCATCAGTGGTGTGTTAGGATAGTTGAAAATGCCGCTCTTCCGAATTTTCTCCGCGGCCTAGGTCATTCGGTTGTCGACATAGGCCCACTCTTGGATCTCTTTCTAGAGTTTCTGGAATGGGCCCTCTTGGACCTTTGCATTTTTTATGTTCTTTAAGTGGTTGAGCAAGGGGGTGTCCTCTGCTTGCAGCTCCTTTTCCTTAGCCGCAGCTCTGGTTAGTTTGGGTGCCATTGTGTCGGACTGGTCGGGGTTTTGACAGGGTTCTTGTGCTTTGGTCGACTGAGATTTCGGGTGCTCTGAGGGTAAGTGGTGTGGTGAATGAACCTTCGACGATCCATTATTTATAGGCGTGGTTGGGGTTGAGTGTCGAAAGGGGTGTATTAATGGCGGACTTGACAGTCCAACTGCAATACTTGAGTGCGATTTAATGGAGGATCTGTTTCGGCGCTCGAGGCCATCAATGCGTGATGGGACTTTCGAAGTCGATGGTTGATGTCGTTGGTGAAAAGGGTCGGCCTGACTGGTCGATGAAGATGGTCCATGGTGGTGATGTCAATTGTCGACGTAGTGAGTTGCTGTCATGGCTGGTTGTGTCGGATGTATTATTTTGTGTTGGAATTTTTCTATCTTTTTACAGGTTTTGGTTGACGGTTAAGGTCGTTATTTGATTTTTTTATTTTTTTTTTAAGTTTCTGTAACGTTTGAGTCGGGCGCCATTAACGAGCTTCTGAAATACTAGGCCCTGTAATGTCTTCAGTCGGACTGAACCGTTGAGATGTATTTCTTCGACCACATAAGGTCCCATCCATTCTGTGTGTAATTTCTTGGGTTTTTCTTTGACTCGACTATTATAAAGTAAATCAAGGTCGCCGACCGACAGGTTTTTGTTTTTGATGTTACGGTCGTGCCAGGCTTTCTGTTGTTGTTTGTGAATTTCCTGATGCTGGATAGCCATGATTCTATGTTCTTCTAGCTTACTAAGTTGAAATAGTCAGTCATTTCTTTTCTGTTCGACATCGACATGTAGTATATGTGCAATAATAGGTGTCTGCTGTCAGAAATGTAGGGGGACGACTGCTTCCTGCCCATAGACTAGTCGAAAGGGGGTTTGATCGGTCGACCGCTTATATGTTGTCCTATATGCCCAGAGAACCGTAGGGATTTTCTCATCCCAGTCGTCTTTGTCGGTGTTGCATATTTTGGTTAACCCTTTGGTTAGTGTTTTGTTAAAAGATTCAATCGCGCCGTTCGACTGAGGGTGATATGCAGTGCTTCGTCGGTGGTCGATGTGAAACTGGTCGGTCAAATTTTTGATGTTTTTCTTGATAAAGTGTGATCCTTGGTCGCTAATCAATGTGAGTGGGCATCCAAATCTAGTGATAATTTTTTCGTAGATAAACTTAGCAGCTACCTCACTTGAACATGTATCGACGAGTTCAGCTTTTGCCCATTTGGTGACATATTCCACTGCTGTGATAATATATCTTGCACCTGATCGTTTGGCTGGGATAGGAAAGGGTCCTATGAAGTCTATAGCCCAAAGTTCGAATGTGAGACTAGGGTTTACATACATCAAGGGAATTTATGTGCTCGGCAGAGGTCGACCAAGTCGTTGACATCTATCGCATCAACTAACAAAGTTTTTGCAATCCTTGTGGATGGTCGGCCACCATAAGCCCGACTGTTGGATTTTTCTTGCAGTTGTATCCGCTTGAAAATGTCCTCCTACAGGTCCATAGTGTGCTTCATGCATGATTTGTTCTCTCTCATGGTCGAGTACACAACGTCTGAGAATGTCGTCTAACCCCATTTTGTACAAAAATCCATTGATGAGGCTGTAGGGTGCAGCCTTCATAGCTAAGATTTGTTTCTTCTTGGTGTTCAGACCTTCGGGTGCCTGACCTATCTCTAGGAACTGAGCTATTTCTTCTAGTTCTTCGGGTATTGCTTCTATGCGAAATAGATGTGCACCCGGCAAGTCGTCGTCGATTCCAGTCGGTTCCTCCCCTGTGTCGATACGTGATAGGTGGTCGGGTCCGACATTTAGCTTTCCTGGTCGGACCACTACTTCGAACTCAAATTCTTGAAAAAGAAGTAACCATCGACAGATTCTTCCATGATGAAGGGGTTTATTAACAAGGTACTTCAAAGCTTGATGGTCGGTATAAAATATGAAAGGGTTGGCCAATAGGTAATGTCGATACTTTTGGAGAGCAAAGACCATACCTAGGGCTTCGCGTTCAGTGGTTGAGTAGTTTCTTTCAGCTTTATTTAATTTTCGACTGTTGTATACGATAGGGTAATCCATCCCATCATCCCCTGGTTGAGTAAGGATGGCTCCAATTGTGATGCCCGATGCATTTATATGCACATGAAATTTTTTCGACCAGATGGGAAATTTAAGGATGGGAGCTTCGACCAGTTTTCTCTTCAATTTGTCGAAGGATATTTGGCATTCTTTTGTCCATATAAATTCCTGATCTTCTTTTAGCAGTTCTCCCAGAGGGTAAGTCATATCTGAATAGTGTCTGATGAATTTCCTATAGTATCATGTATGGCCCAATAACACCCAGACCTGTTTAGGGTTTATTGGGGGTTTTAGGTCGAGGATGATTTTTATTTTGGCAAAGTCGACCTTTATACCGTCTTTGCAGACAATATGCCCTAAGAGTATGTCTATGGGTGTCATAAAAGTACATTTCTTAATATTTAAGGAGAGTTGTATCTGTCGACATCTCTCCAGCATAAGTCGGAGCCATGTGCAGTGATCCTTTAGGGTGGAATATATAGTCCAGTCGTCGAAATATACTGCCATGGTCTTATAGATATACTCTTGGAATGTTTTGACAACAATTCGTGAGAATACTGCAGGTGCATTCTTCAACCCAAAAGGCATAAATCTGTAGGCAAAGGACCCAAATTCACATACAAATGTTGTTTTCTTTTGATCTTCTTTTGCTATGGGTACTTGATTATATCCTGAAAATCCATCTATAAATGAATAACATTCATGGCCTGCAACTTCATTTAGGATTTCATCGGCATAGGGGGTGGGAAATGGATCTGTGAGTGTGACTTTGTTGAGCTCCCTAAAGTCGACGCAAATTCTTAACCTAGTCGGGTCATGTTTCTTGGGCTGTACGACCATGGGACTTGCCCATTCTGACTGGTCGATAGGGTAAATGATCCATGCTACTAAAATGTTGTCTATTTCCTTCTTAACTATCTCCTTGTACTTATGAGCTAGTTTGTAAGGTCGTTTCTTGACAGGTCGGACATCAGGTTTAGTATCTATTTTCATTTCTCCCATTTCTTGCACTAACCCTTTTAAGTCTTTGTAGTCCCTTGCAAAAACATCTTGGAATTCTTTAAGTAAGTTTATGATTTCGGTGGTTTGGTGTTCGTTCCAGTAGTCCCCAATCTTAGCTATTTTTGGATGGTTGTCGTTTGAAATGTCGACCTCCTTAGTGTTCACTTTGGCATCCAGCCACTCTGGTGCTTTAGCTTCATTGATCGGCCGACTTCCTTCTTTAAACTGTGAGAGTGTAGCCGGAAAGTCGGCTGCAGTCATTCTGTCTAGGTCTGGTTTGTCGGTGGTCTTGACTTTCAGGATTGAGTAGATCGGTTTGGTTGTTTCAATGTGGTCTGTCTTCCATCTAAAGCTCTTACCTTCTGTGTGTTCATTTTCTAAGTGTAAACATGTCGACTGTGATTTTGACTCAGCTTGTATCTTGTTACAGTCCCTGATTTGTCAATGGTCTTGGACGGTTTGGTTTTCTGTCGGTTGAAGAAACTGTTTGATTTGGTGTGCTATCCCGGCCAATTTTTCGTTTTGAGGTGTGAATTGGAAGTCCTTAATAAAATTTTCTTTAAGTTCATGCCAAAAGAAGGTTTCTCCCCTAGCTTCCTCCATCTTATACCATTTATCAGGCAAGTCGGCTAGGGTTGAAGGGAACAAATGTGGCCAGGCTCGCTCATCTTTGTGTCCAAGCTGTCTCCACTTTTTTTCACAAAGCTTGATGTGTTCTTCTGGGTCTTGGCCTTGGACAAAGATAGGGATTTGAGTGTCCTGGGTTAAATTTTTCCCACCGAATATTTCGACAAAGAAATTTGAAGCAGTTGTCCAGGTCTGCAATTTTGTCTGATGGGTGTTCCACCATCTAGCTGCTTGACCTGTAAATGTTTCCACTAAGCTTTGAAGTCTGCCATGTTCTCCAATATTTTTAGATACTTGTTCAAGATGCATAATGGGGGATTCTCTTTCCTTATACCTGGGAAGTTGGGTATTATGTAAGTTGGTCAGCTGTAATGTGGGTCGTTCCCTGATTTTGTTTTCAAAGACTTTGGGGAGAGTTGACACAATGAAGCACTGTCGGGTGGGTTTTTTCTGTACTGTTTGTATAGTCCAGTACCCTCTTGCTTGTGTTTCATAATTTTCCATTTCCCGGTCATATAATTCAGCATCGAAATTATATCCAATTGAGTTGGTTACCTAAGTGAAGCTCCCCATAGATGTTTGGCTCGGTATAGTCTGTATTGTTATGGATCTGGTAAATCTGTCTGACATCGACTTCCTCATCAATCGGTTCGGTCCAAGGTGCGCCTTGGGACGGATTAATGGGTACAATGAATTTTTGACCATTTCCTTTTAACTTAATGCGTTCTTTGTCTAGGGATATGGAGGCTTTCATTTTTCATCCCCAAGGTCGGCCAACTAGTTCTAGGAAGGAGCTAGATCCTTCTTTTGGGTCGATGATTTCAAAATCAACCTTAGTCGAGATTCCTTTGATGGTCGTGTCGACATTTTTCCAAACCCCAATGGGTTCAATGAGGCCTTGGTCGGCGAGTTTTAGGTAAATGCCTGACTCACAGAGTCGAGGTCGGCCCATCTTTTCCCATGTATCCCTTGTCATGATATTTACCTGAGACCCAAAATCGAGTACCACTTGTCGAACGTGATAACCTTCGATTTCCAGGTCGACAAGTGGGTCTACATCGTTTTTGTCTTTCTGATTTAGGCTACAAATGTTCTTAGTTTGTTTTCCAAAGTTAGTGCTTTTTATTTCGTGTAATAAATCAATGAACTGGGCTACGGATTTATCGGTTTGGATGAGATGAGTTAATTGCTGTGTTGTGCTAAGTCGACTGTTAATAATGTCTTCTTGCTGTGCAATGTCTTGAAATATGTGTGTGGCTTCTTGATAAGTTTGTTTTTCCTTCAGAGGATCCGGATAACCATTTGTGTTTTTAATTTTACTAATTTGAGGGTTATCAGGCCCTGTTTTTGTGCCTTGGCGAGTGACAATATGCAGATTTTTAGTAGTTAATATATCATGCTTTTGTACACAAGACAAGACATTAACATTTTTCTTATTATTGATTTTTTCTAACATGGTAGGACAATCCTCCAGAGAGTGATCGCCTACGCCACAATGGGTATAGAATTTAAGGTCAGTTCTGTCTTTGTACGGATAGTCTACGCATCTGTGTCCTTCTTTATAGCAGATGAAGCACAGGGTAGATCGACGTGGTCGTATGTCGCGATTCCCGACGAATCGACCTCTTCCTCCAAACCCTTGTCGTCGATTGTTGTACCGGCGGTCATATCGTCAGCCTTCGTATCGTTGCCCGTTCTGATCATTAGTATTATTTTGCTCATTGCTCTGCGCCACTGCATTCGTCTGGTAGACCGCCTGATAGTTCTGTCTGTTTTTCAAGTTTAATTGACAGTCGCCCATATTGTGACTTTTTGTCTCACAGATGGCGCACCAGGAAGCATTTGCGTTCTTCATGTTAAACGGACATTCTTTCGTAGAATGATCTCCGGCCTCCTGGAAAATGTCACAAAATACTTTAGTTTGCACAAATCGGACGTCTTGTCGGCTGTATTCATGTCGACAATTGTCTTTCGAGTGTCTGGCCGTCGAACATTTAGTACACCAGATTTCTTGATTTTTGAGGGACAGTTCTTTCAAGGACTTCTACACACTTTCCAGCTATTCTTCTATCCTATGGTCCGTTCGATAGGCAGGTATGTCTTCATCCATTTCCACCTGCAGAGCTTTGGTCAGCGCATCTTCATATGTCTTGAATGTTTCCAGACTAATGTGTCGACGAACTTTTTGTGATAAGCCTGCAAGGAACCATTGAATTAGTAATTGCTCATCAATAACATAATCTAATCGACTCAATAGGTCCTTCCAGCATTTGTCATAGTCGCAGACGGTTTCCCCTGGCTTTTGCTGCGTTGTCTTGAGCTTTTTGGCGGCCAGGTGCTTAGCGTCTGGGGTCTTAAAAAAGGATAAGAACTATCCTTTAATCTCAGCTTTCAATGCTCTGGGTTGCCTTTCCGAAAATTTCATGTACCAGGTCAGAGCCCTTTTCCGTAAGGCTCCTGCGAACTGAGCCATCTGTCGGTCTTCATCCTTCACCTGGTTTGCATCCCAGATGGACTCACAGACAAACCAATGTCGTCTGGGGTCTTCATCCCCCTCGTAGAGAGGAATGTGAGCTGTTCCGTGACCCATGTCTAAGTCACTTTCACTGCTCTCAGAAGTTGGCAGGGTCGGAGGCGTGGGTGGTGGTGAAAGTGGTGGGATTGTTGATGAAGTCGCTCCTGCGGAATTTTGGTCGAAGGAACTGGTACCTCCGTCGGTGGTCGATTCGTCTTCCACGTACAGTGGGTTGTTGTGGATTTCTACTGTCGATGGTCCACTGAAATTTTGTGTGCGCAGGTCTACGTGTTCTATTCCTTCAAAAGTTGTACTTGGTGGAGGGGGTGCTCCTTCCTGTGTCGGTAAGAGCAAGTGGATACTTCGGAGAAATGGTGCCGCTTGAATCGTCACCCAGTTCCCTTCGAATGGTCGGCGTATGACAAGATGTCATCTGGTGTATGTATCATCACCTAGTCGACTCTAGATACTATAGTCACCAGCTCTTAGTCGGAGGTCGTCTTCGACAATAGTCTGTATTCTAGTATGTGGATTTAATGGGAAAAGGGTCATTCATTCACCGGGAGCTGTTAATTGGAGAGATTCTGGCTGCTCTATCCATACTTCTTCCTCCATATGGGACACCTCTTGTTCTACTCCCTCTTCCTATCAGTCATGACCCGACTCTGGCGGAATCTCTTCACGGTCAGTCTCCCTAGGGTTTTGTTCTCTGCGCAGCCCGATGGCTCTTTCACGTCGTGCTTCCCTTCTCTATTGTCTCTCGTCCCTTTCTTGTTTCTGAATGTCTGACATACTTCCATATAGTACTATTCTCTTCAAGTCTTCTGCCGTCGACTTTTCATCACTGGTGACGTCTATCCTCCTGAGATCGACTAGGATCCACTATACTCTATCTCCGACACAAGACCAGCTACCCCCCCATAGCCTACCCGACGCTTTTAGAAATCTCGTATAGTTCAAATCACTTGCTCAAGAAGTATTCCCACTCCCTTTCTGCAATAAATTTCTCCCACTTCTTCTGCTTCTCCGCCCAGTTGGTGTTTGGTGGTTGTTCGCACAGTGGTGTTCTAGGTTCGACGATGTGGCCTGCTCCATTCTCTATCAACAATTTGAACAGTAAGGTCGGCAGGGAGCACAAGAATTGTTCGATGAAATTTGTGTAGAATTTTGCTTTGAAAGTTTCTACCGACGTTCGGTCTTCAACTGCTTGCTCCTCACAGAAGTCGTCGGCGATTTTCTCGAACCACTCCGACAGATTTGTTCGTCCCCCTCGGAACAGTTTATCTAGCAACTGTTGTTCTTTATTTGCATCCGATCTTCTCATCCAGAAGCTGCTTCAACAGTTGTGGCACAGACTCGACGAATTTTTCATGTGTCTCTGTGAAAAATCTGGCTCTAGCTTCAGGGACTATTAATCTGTTTCTTCTTGCGTAATTTTGCAAATAGTTCGCAACTTTACGGTCCCACCAGTCCTTGATCTCCTGCTCTGGTATCATATGTGAGCATATATTTTAGACATGTACTACCGGCAACGGAACCAATGTTGTAATCTCATAGATCACATAAGGTTACCAATAATACATACTAAAACATAACTATAAATCAGATACAAGAGACAAGAACAGATAGGAAAACAGATTATATTAATGTAATGAGTTCATACAAGGCACAGAACTGAAATGAGTTCTTGCTTGGCTCAACAGCCTAATATATACAAGTTACAAACAGTTACAAAATAACTACCTATTGGTTCGGTGAACCAACACGACTGTTAGTTAGCCGACTAATCTTTCTAGTTAGTCGGTCGACTGACTTAGTCGGCTGATCGACTAAGTTGGCCCATAGACTTAGTCGGCTGACTAAGTCGGTCTTCATTCAAGTCGACTTATGTCGACTTTGTTCCTTCTATGAGTAGCAGGAGAAGGAAAGTTGCGACAAAAGCAGCCTCAAAGGAAGTTGATGATAGAAGGGAAAGATGCAACGAGAGCAGGCGTGGCTGAAGGAACCACAATAGATGGTATGCAACGTATAAAAAGGATAGCTCAAGAGATCATGGGTAAAAAGTAGGCAAGAGTCACACATGCTTTAGGGAATAAACCATATTTGTATTTTGGGTTGATAGTGCCTACTAATAGTTGTAACAAAAATGTATGAGAATAGGAATGACATCTTGTCACCTAACAGAATGAAGTCAGTTGATAATGACATGTAAAGAATATATAAAAGGAAGAACCCAAGTTGTATGCGGGTTACTTGCATACTCCTTACTTACTCCTTATTTATGTTACTTCTTAGTTTGTCAGTTCCTAGTTAGTCTGGTTTGTTGGAAGTCGAAGAGTCAAAAATAAGAGTGAATCGATCCAGGCTGTGTGTGAAACGACAATAGGGTTGTAGAAAAGAGTGAGTCAATATAGGATGTTTGTAGATCAATAGTAGAGTTAAAGAGATAAAACTCCAAATATCTATGACTAGAGAGCATGAGAGGAGAGAGAAGTTTCTTTAGAGCATAGAAGAATATCTAGAGCAGATTCTGTAGCTGAGTGCGCAGACAAAAGGTGTTGGAGTCATTATCCAACTTACACAATTTATTTGGTCAATTTTGGCCTAATTACCCACTATCCTAAGTTTAATTGACTTAATTGGCATCAGATGAGCACACCATGAAATCAGCATGAGCACACCCACACCTTCCTTCAATCAAGGAGGCCAACTAAGCCTTCTCCTTCAATCAGGGAGGCTAACTGGGCTTCCTCCTTCAAATAGGGAGCACTTATGGGGTGATCTGAGTGTCATAAGTGCACCTATTTACTAATTGATTGTTGTTTCACCTAACAATCAGTTAAGATGACTTGTAAATGCACCTCCATCATGAAATTGTCTATTTTGGGTTGATTGGGATGAAGTGGAGTGAGTTAATGTGCCCCAACCACTTCTGATGAGCAGTATCACTTCAGTTAACTTCATCTTAGCTAATTGGAGTTAATGATGCACTACCACCTACTGATTGACATGCAGTGACATGTGTATGAGTTACATTTAGTTAGACTTAGTCATTTATTGTATTTCGATTCAGTTAGGACTCGGTGAGAGTCAGTTATGGCTAGTTCAATGGTTCACTAAGTGTGTCTAGTGTTGGCTAACATTCAGTTAAGCTACACCCATCCATGCAATTCGAATGACCTCCTAGTGAATTCAAATTGTCTTGGAATTCATGAATTCTTCATGCAATTGTATTGTATCATTCATTCTATTATTGATTATACAGAGCTGCAACCTCCTATTGCAGTACCGTTACATCATTTCATGTCTAATTTGTCTTTAATCACTTATGAGTTTATACTTTGTCCCAATATTGTTGTGACAAAATTAATATGGTGTCAAAGCCACAGTGGGACGAAGCTCTATTCTTCAAAAACGTGATTTTTTTACGGATCTAGCATGCAAAATTGAGCAAAAGCTCTAATTCTAGCACTGCACCAAAAGTAGAAGGCTTACCACTTAATACCCCAAGTTAAGGAATTGTTGATCAAGCTTTCTTGATCAATTATGCTTGGTGTGATGAAAACCTAAAATGTGCAAGCTGTTCGACCTTACGGGGACTTTTTTGTGTTGATTGAGGGATTTTTTAAAGGTTCACTACATTCGCTACAGCGGAAGTATGGCTTCTTCCATAAAGATTCTAACTCATTTCAATTACCACCAATGGAAAGGAGATATGGAGATCCATCTACGTGCTAAAGGACTCTATAGAGTCACTATGAACATGACGGAAGAGCCTAACCATGTTGTGGAAAAGGCTAGATTCTTTAACAAAATGGATGAAGCTATTGGGTTCATGTGTCTCTCTATCTCTAAGGATGTTCTATTCCATCTCTCGAGATTGAAGACTCCGAAAGAAATTTGGGACCAACTTTCCTCCCTGTATGACAAATAGGATGATTTGAGGATTTATCAACTGGAGAATGAGTTGATTTCTCTTCAACCTGGTAATTTAGAAACTCTCAATGACTTCTTCAAAAAATTCAAGTATCTAGTCCTATAGTTGAAGAAGTGTGAGGTGAAAAAGGAGGATGATCAGCTCATCTCGCCATTCTCTCAAAACTTGGTGCGGACTACTCAGTATTTGTTTCCACTTTCCATTCCGGGAATCTCACAACCCTTGGATAGAAGATGCCTTCTCTCGATGCCTTCATTAAGTCCCTAACAAACGAGCATGACAAGATTGTTCAGATGGGGATCACTCGATCCTCAAAATATCAAGCCCTATTTGCTTCGGGGCCCAAAGATCCAAAGGGAAAAGGGAAGAAGAATCAAAAGAGTAAATTTGATGCTCCAAAGCCTAAGGAAAAGAACCAACAGCATGAAGAGCCTTTCGGCTCAAAGAAACACAAGAACAAAGGAAACCAAGGAAAATAAAAAGTCAAGTGTTCATATTGTGGGAAGGGATTCCACTCTGAACATTCCTGCATGAAGAAGAATCTTGATGAGATGACTTCTCTCCTCAAGAGAAACAATATCAATCTTCCAGAGAGTGTTCGGAAGAGAGATTACCAAGATCAAGATACCCAGCAAGAAAGAGGACATGCTCTCATGGAAAGCACCTCGAAGGCCAAAGCTCTGCTCATAAAATCTGGAGCTTTGAATCACATGATGGAAAGCAGAGATTACTTATCTTCTCTAGATGCCGACAAAAGCATTCCCATCCACATGGAAGATGATTCTACCATCATTTCGAAAGGACAAGGTACAGTAAATCTTGAACATGGCAGTTTTTTCAATGTTTTACCCTCCTTGGCCTCCAACCTCCCGAGAGTATATCAAATGACTCATACTGGAGTGACCAAGAGAGTAACCTTCAGCCCCAATGATGTAGAAATCAATGAGATTGCATTTGGGAAACTTGTTACAAAAGGCTTTGCAAACCATCATGCAAAAGCCTATAAGTTTTCCCATTTTCTCGCGGATCTAAAGCCCATCGCTCTTTAGACTCATGGAAATGAGGTCAGTGGACTATGGCATGAGATATTTGGTCATGTAAATTTCAATTACTTGCAGCAAATTCAGAAAAAATCCATGGTTGAAGGCCTCCCGTCCATCGAAGCTACCATTGGAGTTTGCAAAGGTTGTATTGTTGGCAAACACCCTGAGCACAAGTTTGATCGAAGAAAGGCAAGCCGTGCATCAAGTATCTTGGGGTTGATTCATTATGATATCAGTGGACCAATTCCCACCACATCCATGAATGGATCTCAGTATGTACTCACCTCAATAGATGATTTTTCTAGATACACTTGGGTTTTCTGTATCAAGAAAAAATCTGAAGTTTTCGAGAAATTTATTGAGTTGAAAGCACTTATTGAGAATGCCTCCAGGAGAAAGATTAAATATATGAGATATGATAATGGAGGGGAATATATCAGCTCTGAATTACTGCAAATATTTTCAGACAATGGGATCAAGATCCAATATTCCATTCCCTACACTCCTCAGCAAAATGGTGTAGCGGAAAGAAAAAACCACTCTCTCAAGGAGATGACCACATGCATGCTAGAAGCAAAAGGATTGGCTGAAAATTTATGGGCTGAGGCCATGAATGTTGCTGCACACATTCAGAACAGAGTACCTCACTCCTTCATCAAAGGAAGGACACGTTTCAAATCCTATTTTGGACACAAGCCGGATGTGTCACATTTCAGGGTGTTTGGGTCCCCCGCATGGGCCCGAATTCCGCATGACAAGAGGAAGGCTTTGCAACCGCAAAGTGTTGAATGTTTTTTCATTAGATATCCAAAAGAATCTAAAGGATTCAAGTTGTTGAATATCAGAACAAAACAAATTTTCATTGAAAGAAGTGTCTGGTTTGAAGAGCCTCTCCAAGAGGTAGAACTAGTCAAGGAGAAACCTGTTGAAATTCCCTCATGTTCTGCTCATTATTCGGATGATGAAATTGGGAGTGATGGCTCTTATTTTTCTTATATGATGTCTGATATCAGTTAGCAACAAATATCAATTTCAGAATCATATTTTTAAGTGCAAACGCATCTCCCAACTTGGGCCAAGAAGACACTCTCTTATGCCTGGGAAAACATTGGAAATCCTGTCAATCCAAGAAGAACTCGGTCTGATTTTCAAAGAGAAGATATTACTCTCTCTTTTCATGAATCATTTCTGTCTGAGACATGTCATTTAATTATTGCGTCAGATCCTAATTCCTACTACCATGCTCGGAAAGATCCGATATGGCAAGCTGCTATGGACGAAGAGTTTAATTCTCTTTGGAAAAATGCTACTTGGGAGCTAGTTTCTCTTCCACCTGGGAGGAAATTAGTTCAATGCAAGTGGGTGTTTCAGAAAAAGGTTCCTAATAATGGAAAAACCTGCATATAAGGAAATTCTGGTTGCAAAAGGGTTCTCCTAGGTCCAAGGTGTGGACTATCATGAGACCTTTTCACCGGAGGCAAAGATGGACTCCATTCGCCTAGATTTGGCCATTGTGGCATCCAAGCACTGGGCGGTGCATAATATGGATGTCAAGAGTGATTTTAGACATGGATACCTTCATGAGGAGATATACATGATGCAGCCTGAGGGGTACACATCAGATCCTTCTTTGGTTTTCAAATTGTAGAAATCATTATATGGGTTGAAACAAGCCCCAAGATCATGGTATTCCAAGATGGATGCCTTTCTGCTTTCACAAAACTTCCAAAGGTGTAAATATGATCTGAATGTGTATATATAGTAGTATTATGGTAATTTAATTATCATTGTTTTATATTTTTATTATCTTTTGATTACAGGAAGCACACTTGCTTCCATTGCTTTCATAAAAATTGCTCTTCATGATGCATTTGAGATGAGCGATTTGGGGCTCTTGAAGCAATTTCTGGGGCTTGAAATATCCCAAGAATTTGATGGGATAATGGTAACTTAGTATAAATACATTTCAGACCTGTTAATCAAGTTTAACATGGATGAATGCAAGGCTTTCCCATTCCCTTTCCTCTCAGGGATCAGCCTTGAAGAGGGAAAAAACACTCCACCCATGGATTGCACTATCTACCGCCAGCTGATTGGTAGCTTGCTTTACTTGACACATTCATGGAATGATATTTGTTATGATGTGAATGTTGTATCAATATACATGCAGCATCCTCATGACCTGCATTGGAAGGAATCCAAGAGGATCCTTCAGTACATTCAGGGCACAAAATCGTACAGCATTCACTATGCTGCAGATTCTAAGCTAGAGTTGGTTGGTTATACAGATTCAGATTGGGAAGGGGATTCCATAGATCAAAATTCCACTTCTAGTTATTTCTTTATGTTTGGTGGTGGCCCTATTTGCTGGTCTAGCAAAAATCAGGCTGCCATTGCATTGTCTTTAGCAGAGGCCGAGTACAGGGGAGCAGTGAATGCTTGCATCCAAGCTGTTTGGTTGCAAGGCATTCTTTCAGAGTTTCAGATTGGTAGTAATTTGTCCAAAATCATATTTTGTGATAATCAAAGTGCTATTAAGATCTCCACAGATCCAGTTACTAGGTAGAGGACCAAACATGTTGAGATACACATGCACAACATCAGGGAGTTAGTGCATGACAAGAACATTGTTTTGCAATACTTCCCTACAGATGAGAAGACTGCAGATATCTTCACCAAGAGATTTACAGAGAAAAATTTCACTTACCTCCATTCACTATTGGTGGTTATTTCATCAGGGTGATCAGATTACTCCTTCAGTGTTCAGCTTGAGGGGGGGGGTTTCCCACTAGGTTTTCCCTCTTTCCTCACTTAGATTTTATTTTGAGCATTGTTAGAGTTACATTTTTTACAGGGTGACCTATGGCCTTTGTTGTTGGGGCCTTAGCATTTAATGCAATTTATTTTTACTCCTCCTGAGTATAGCTTAAGGGGGGGTGTTGGAGTCATTATCCAACTTACACACTTTATTTGGTCAATTTTGGCCTAATTACCCACTATCCTAAGTTTAATTTACTTAATTGGGATCAGATGAGCACACCATGACAGCACGAAGAGCACACCCATGTCTTGCTTCAATCAAGGATTCCAACTAAGCCTTCTCCTTCAATCGGGGAGGCTAACTGGGCTTCCTCCTTCAAACAGGGAGCAATTTTGGGGTGATTTGAGAGTAAAAAGTGCACCTAATTCCTAACTGATTGTTGTTTCACCTAACAATCAGTTAATCTAAGTTGTAAAGGAGCCTCCATCATGCAATTGTCTATTTTGGGTTGATTGGGATGAACTAGATTGGGTTAATGCGCCCCAAACCACTTATGATGAACATTATCACTTCAGTTAACTTCATCGGGGCTAATTGGAGTTAATGATGCTCTACCACCTACTGATTGACATACAATGACATGTGTCTAAGTTACATTCAGTTAGACTCAGTCATTTATTGCACTCCGATTTGGACTCAATGAGAGTCAATTACGGCTAGTTCAATGGTTAACTAAGTGTGTCTAGTCTTGGCTAAAAGTCAGTTAAGCTACACCCATCGATGCAATTCGAATGACCTCCTAGTGAATTTGAATTGTCATGGCATTCATGCATTCTGCATGCAATTGTATTGTATCATTCATTCTATTATTGATTATACAAGGCTGCAACCTCCTATTGAGTATCGTTACATCATTTCATGTCTAATTTGTCTTGAATCACTTGTGAGTTTGTACTTTGTCCCAATATTGTTGTGACATAATTAATAAAAAGTGCATATATTTCTCATGCCAGATGAAGAGCACCTTTGTTGTTTTTCCTGTATGGGTTTCCACGTTAAAGATTTCGTTAATGTGTATATAATGAATGTGTTTGTGTCGCATGAATGTATGTTGTGAATAAGTGCTTATGTATTTGCTTATAAATAGTCTTGTATGCATCTATCGCAGTGTTTCTGGTTGGAAGAGATACTAAGGCATTATATTCACTGTTGCAATATTTGTCTATTGATAAATAGAGTAATTTCCTGAATGTGCATAATAAATATAAGTAGGACACCCACTGGATTTGGTCAAGCAAATTGGTAAGGTGTTGAGAGAGGAGAAATCCCCACCCAACTACATAAACTTGGTTCTAGAAGTTACCCATAAAGAGATATCTCGAGTGAGACTGCATCTGTGTCATAGGTGCTTCCGACTAAGCCTTGCTTTGTCAAGCCAATATCTTGGGCTTTGTTGTCATACAAAGAAGTTATGAACCTGGGTCAAAGGGACAAAGGCCAACAAATGGTTATGTTGTCGGGACCCTGAATCATTGTGGTGAGGGATATGTTTTGAAATCTAACCAAGCCAGAATTCAAGAGTGGGTGGATTCTAAATCATTACAGTTTGCGCGAGAAGAAAGTGAAGGATCGTGGTTAAATCAGACAAATTGGTTGTAGCGATACCTCTATACAAATATTCATGAAAGTTTCTTTTGTGAGTTTCATATTGTGTTGTATGAGTGGTTGTCGAAGGTAGTAACCCAGCGAATAAATTTCCAAGGGGGAGAACCGACAAAGTGGAATCCTTAGTTGATTCAGTGACTAAAGAGTATTAGCAACCCTGTGTCAAGGGCTATTGATTTTTGGGTAGACAATATTTTGGAGGGATACATTACTGAGTTTGTTGTAGACACAATAACATCATATAGTCAGGTGGAAAGAAAAAATTTCCAAACACCACGAGGAAGATACTTGACATCTTTAAGAACTTGGATAAATATGCTTATATGCAAAAAAAGGAATCCTGAGAATAGAGTCTGACAAGTAAAACTATGTATATAAAGATTTGGGTTATGTCGCAAAAGAAGTGCACTAAAAATGGAGCAAAGTAAGCTAAGATTTTCCCTACTGATAGCGGAACTACACTAGAAGGTGGGCATCTAAAAAGTCAAAGGAGATTTCAGTTGTGAAAAAGTACAAAAATTGTGACAAGAAGAGGAAGTTGCAGTATGACCAGAGGAGAAGACTACGAGTTGATGTCGCACTTTGACAAAGGTTCTTGTGATGAAGAAGAGGACTACTAGCCTATATCAAAAAGAGAAGAAGAAGAAGAAGAATCTACATACCCACAGTATGAGTATGAAATGCCTACAACCCCATGTACATCTCTGGAGGTCATATCCAGAAACTCATCTCCTAGTTGATCAGTAAATACAGTAACAATAATAATGTAAATAGTGGATAAGGGAGTCCTGCTAGCCACACTTTTTGTCCAAGCATACCAGGAGTCAATATAATGGTTGGAAATGATATTAAGCTACCAATATTCATGGAAATGGCTTAGAATACCCAGAGCAACATTGGTTTCTATGTGAAGCCATATGTACTGTGCGACAAGTCCAAGATGATGTAATAAAGAAGGCATAGATGATCACGACTTTGAGGGGTCATGCGCTCGACTGGTATATGACGTTTTATGTGGTTCCGAAAGCAGTCACTCAGAAAATGCTCAACCAAATTCAAGAGGGATTAATAGATGAATTTAGAAATCCTAAATCTAGATCTCGGTGTATTACAAAGATTAAATAAATTAAGCAATTTCCTACAGAGTCTGTGTGGAACTTTGACCAAATATTTTAAGACATTGATGGCTAAAGTAAGCTTTAAGATGTCGGACGTACAATATAGGATCATGTTGATGGGAGACCAATCCAGTCACGATTTTCCCATGCTCTCCCATGTTTGTCTCATCAGAATGTTAACATTAGATCGCAAGTCTAATATAATATAATCCATATCATAATATCCTATTGGGGAAGTCATTCTTAATTCACAATCAGTCTTGAATACTTTTCCCATGTGGTTTCTTCTTCTGTTTGGTTGCACTTCTTCTTAATGTTCTTCTATTAAAGTTGTCAATTCTGTGACAGTATCTTTATCGTGTATTAGCAATAAGAAAATTTTGAAAAAATATTTAAGTTTACTAACTTTTCCTTTCGGCTTCTTCCAAAATAGTTGATCAAATATTTTAGGCATCTCCCTTATTCGTATTCTTGGCAGTGCAGGAGATGACGTCGACGCTTGATTCTTGTCGACAAATTCTCGTCGTGTGTCCAAGAATACTTCCTTTTCTCTTTGGACGTCGAACAATACTTTCTTTTGTGTTGTCGGTCGCACATGTGGTTGGCCATGCTGTGCATTTTGTTCTACTCCATTGGCAACACCTCCTCTTGTCACGACATCAATATTTGCTTCTTTCAGCTCAACAGAAATCATCTGGATTTTCTGGTTGGGATTTAGGTTAGGATTTTGTAGGGGATTGGTATTTCCCACAGTTCGAGCCTGCCACTTCGCGATTAATTGTGTACATTGTTCGACAATGTGATTAAAGGATGTACAATACGGACATGTCTTTGCAGGGATTGCACAGTCCCTATTAAAATGTCATAGTTATCCACAATTATAGCATATGATTTGGCCTCTTTCTCGACCAAATCCTCATCCTCCTTGTTGTTGTCCTTGACGTTGAAAATTTCCACCCCCCCTTGGTTGAGGGTATTGCTGCTGTGGATACTGATTTTGTTGATATT
This sequence comes from Pseudotsuga menziesii, assembly GCA_001517045.1. Classification (NCBI taxonomy): domain Eukaryota; kingdom Viridiplantae; phylum Streptophyta; class Pinopsida; order Pinales; family Pinaceae; genus Pseudotsuga; species Pseudotsuga menziesii. Next base: position 122,305 of record LPNX010434924.1, read on the forward strand.
GGGGTTGAGGATATGGATTTTGTTTATATTGGGTTAGTGGGTATTGATCGTGTGCTCCCACTGCTTGCATATACTCTTCATTCTTCATCAAATAGGTATGCATCATTTTCTCCTGCAGCGGCTGGAAAGCTCTGCAATCCTTCTCATCATGGCCTACAGATTTACAAAATTTACAATACATACTAGCTACCATACTTACAATATTATGCAAGTACATACACTCTTTAGACCGATGGTGTCTAGTCTGGCATATTCTACACCAAAGCATCCATTGAGCATTTATCGGATTTGGTGCTCCTACTGTGACATAGTTCATGAACCCCAAGAAATTGTCCTTGTGGTGTCCTTCAGTTCTGCATCTGGTACACCATATTTCTTCTTGGACTTCCTTTCCTTTCTTAATGTCTTGGATTTGCAACATAAGTTTATCTAAATGTAACTGAATTTGCATCATTCCTACACTAGTCTCTCCAATTGGTGAGGATTCCAACTTCATTGTTATCTCCAGAGTTTTAGTCTACGACACATTCTTATGTTGCAACAACGGAATTTGGATGTGTGACAACAATGTTGCAATAAACCATTCCTTGTGTTGTACATCCAACATCTTAAAGCTTACTTTAGCCATTAAAGTCTTAAAATATCTGGTCGAAGTCCCACACAGACTCTATAGGCAATTGCTTAATTTATTTAATCTCTGTAATACATTGAGATCCAAAATTAGGCTTTCTAAATTCATCTATTAATCCTTCTCAAATTTGGTCGAGCGTTTTCTAAGTGACTCCTTTTGGAACCACATAAAACTTCAAATACCAGTCAAGCACACGACCCCTCAGATTCATGATCAGCTGCGCCTTCTTTATTACATCATCTTGGACTTGTCACATAGTACATATGACTTCACATAGAAACCAATGGTGTTCTGGCTAAAGTAAGCTTTAATATTTCGGGTGTGCAATCCAGGATCCTGTTGATGTAAAAGGCCTAAGAACATACGCTTATTTTGAAGTGATCGATATTATTGAGGACACAAACCTGTATCCTACACTTTTGGGGATTGAATGGGCGATCGATAACTAAACCATCATCAATTTTAAGAAAATAATCTTGTCATTTGAAGATTCAAAGCTAAGGGTGGTCACACCAATTGATCTGCTAGAAGGACAAAGATATGTCGAACCAGTGCACAGTGAAGGATAAGACAACTATCTTGACCATATCTATAACATCATGTTTTCAAGCAATGACTATGTAAATCCAACATCTGACAAAAAGTTTAGTTGGCGGAGTATTAGCTCTTGTACATCAAATTTCGGTGAAGCATTAAAAAATTGGTAGAATCAAATGCATGAAGTATCCATGAGAAAGTGTACAAGAATTACAAGGTTTGTGCGATGGGTAGGAACTAAGGCAAGTGAATTACATACGTATGAATTTTTACCTAAACTTGCATCTTTTCTAACAATTTTTGACCAAAAAGGCGTAGAACATCAGTGCTTGTCCACCCTGTATTTTGTGTTAAAGGCTACTCCCTCCAGATGGTGGGTCACACATAAAGAATCTATCTCATAGTGGCAACAATGTCAAATATTGTTGGAGATAAGGTTCGGAGAAGAGATCATTTATACTAGTCAAAAGTATACATGGTTGACTAATCTTGTTGACCACATTAAGTATTGTCATGCAACATGGGAGGCATATGCACGACAAGAATGGGTTCATCAGTTCATACACACGTTAGACATGATACCAAGGAGCTGGTATACATTAGTTGAATTGAGATGAGGAACCATTAAATGGGATTAATTATCTACTAGTTTCATACACACATTTGAAATTATTGATGATCATCCATCAATTGATGCCACATTGCAAGAAATTAAGATAAAGATATTTGAAGATATCCTATCGCAATGACAAACTTCAATCAGCACGACGCAACAATTCAATACTGGATGGAGTGTTACAATGTGACAGGATAACCTAATGGTAATGAACCACTCGACGTAAACATACCTAAGTATGAAGGTACGTGTGCAGTAGAAGTATTTAGTATTTCTAGTGACCAATTTTTGAATCCACTGAAAATCAAGAAAGTAAATATTGGCACCTCGGAGAATACAAAATTTGCCAATATTGGAGATTATTGTGATGATGAGACTGTCGAAAAAATCATAGATCTATTACATGAGTTTCAACATATGTTCCCTATAAAATTATTAGAGATGAAAGGGATCGTCAGAGATGTTGGAGAAATTAAAATACCTGTGAAGCCCGATGCAAAACCGGTCAAGCAACGATCATACCAATTGAATCCATGGTATAAAGAAAAATTCAAGGCATAGTTGGACCAAATGTTGGATGCAAGTATCATAGAACCTATATAAGAATCATAATGGATCAGCTCGATAGTAGTACAAGACAAAAAGGCTACAGGTGAAGTAAGAATTTGTGTTGACCTGAGAAAACTGAACGACGCTTGTTTACATGACCCATTTCTGACTCCATTTAAAATTAGGTACTGGAAAGTGCCCGGGGTCAAGAAATTTATTCCTTCATTGATGGTTTATTTGGTTACCATCATATTAGAATCACAAACGAAGACTGATACAAGACCACCTTTGTGACATAGTGGGGTTTTTCCAATACACGGTAATTCCCTTTGGAATCAAGAATGCTCTTGCTATTTTTTCTAGAATAGTAGTGGCTTCCTTTAGAGATTCTATTCATAAATTTATTAAGATCTACTTCGATGATTGGAAAATATTTGGGCTCATTAAGGATCATATTTAGAGCCTCGGGATGATGCTAGAACGTTGTCTCCAATATCAAATTTCACTAAACTTAAAGAAATGTATCTTTTGTGCACCATTTAGAATTATGTTGGGACATGTAGTGCGTCACTATGGAATCTTGGTCGACCCTACCAAAAGTATGATTATCGTCGACCTACCACCATCTACAATAGTAAAGCAATTAAGAACTACATTGGGATATACAATATACGACAGAAAATGTATCAAAGGATATGCAGAGGTTACTGTTCTGATGGAGATGTTACTAAAGAAAGATGTTAAGTTCCAGTGGACAGAAAGTTGTCAAGAGAATTTGGACATTGTAAAGGACAAGATGGCTACAACGCCCATACATGTATTTCCAAACTGGAAAAAGGAATTTCATGTACACATCGATGTGTCATCAGTCGCACTCGATGTGGTACTAACACATCTTGGTGAAGGGTCGATTGATCATCCTATTGCCTTTGTCGGTAGAAAACTATCAATAGCAGAGAAGAAATATACCACGACAAAAAAGAGAAGGGTTAGCTATGGTATATGCTCTATAGAAATGCAGACACTACTTTTGGGTGGAAATTTTAATATGTACATAGATCACTCAACATTGAAATATCTCGTTAATAATCCAGTGTTGGGGGGGATATTTGTCGATGGCATCTCCTTTTTCAAGAATTTCACTTTGAAGTCATGGTTAAACCCAATCGACTCAATTCAAGACCATACCACATGTCAAGGATTTAAAGTGTCGACGAACCTAGTAACCTCGATGATAGTCTCCCTGATGTGCAACTATTTGCGATATCAGTGTTTAATGACCAATGCAGAGACATCATAAAAAATTTTACTATGGGTTATGCAACAGCTGAATTTACTAATGTTTAGAAGAAACAGTTAGTTGTGTGAGTTGTAGACTTCTAGTTGATCGTTGGACAGTTATATAAAATGGGCTTTGATCAGATTCTTCATCGCTGCGTCTATGAACACAAGCGACCAATGATACTAAACGAAGCACATGATGGTGTCGCAAGAGGCCATTATGTTGGAAGAGATACAGTGAAAAAGATATCGCAAGTGAGATTGTGATGGCCCACCATGCATGTGGATGCCCAAGAATACTGTCGTAGTTGTGATGTTTGTCAAAGAACTCGGAAGTCGTCGCAATGATATGAAATGGAATTGGTACAATAAATAACTCTGCAGGCATTCGATAAATGGGTCATTGATTTTGTGGGTCCTATTAGTCCAACATGGAAGTGCACATGTGCTAGATACATAATTACTGTGATCAACTACCTAACCATATGGTCCGAAGAAACTCCAGTAAAAGATTATACTGCTGTGACTGCTACTAAATTTTTATTTAAAAATGTTGTAACTAGATTTGGCTACCACAAATTTTTGATAAGTGACCAAGGCACACACTTTGTCAACTAGTTGATTGAGGAACTAATGGAATAATTCCAGATATAGCATAGGAAGACAGCACCATATCACCCTCAAGCTAATGGTGTTATTGAAGCATTTAATAAAATCCTAGAGAATGCGTTGAATATCTGCAATGTCCAAAAAAGATGGCTAGGATACAAAAAAAATCTGCAGTACTATGGGGATATCACACGACCTGTAAGAATTTGGCAGGCCGAACTCCATTTCATTTGGTATATGGACAATAAGCTCTGATTCCCATGGAATACATTGTGCTCAGCCTAAGGATTGTTGATTAATGTTGTTGAGGAAAGACTATCACAACTAATACAGTTGGAAGAAGATCATTTTGTTGCAGGATACCATCAAAACATTGAGAACGGATGACAAAAAGTATGGCATGATTGCCACATCAAGAGCAAGCAATTTCAGGTCGGAGGACTTGTTCTTTTGTATTATAAAAAATTCTTCAAGCATCTGGGTAAGCTAAGAACACGATGGTTAGGACCGTATATTGTAACACATATCACTAACGAAGGCGTAGTGTAAATGCAAAAGTTGGATGGAACACCTGTCAAAGGATTGGTAAATGGAAGTTGGCTAAAGCTTTATCAGTACTTGCAAATCTGTTGAAGAAAATAAAAATGAAAAGAAAAAGGACAAAAGAGAATAGAGAAAAGAAACCCTCTGAAGAATTTTTTTTTAACCATGGGAAATCCATTGTCACAAAGGCAAAGACCCTCGTAAATTGCTAGTAAGTCACAAACGAAGAAAAATTGTCGCAGAAATTTGTGTTTATCGCAAGTAGAAAAATGAACACAAAGATAAACCATCTGTTGCAGGAAAAATAATCTGTCGAAGGAAGGATACCGATCGCAATAAATAGTGATGTTGTCGCAAGATGAATTTGAGTCACAAAAATGACAGTTGGCCATCATTAATTTGAAAATCCTAAGAGAATTTGGCGCCATAATTTTTGGGTCACTCCAGTCATTATTGCACCATAGTTTCCACCAACGTGATAGGTGAGTGGCAATTTCCTTGTAATCTTTCGAATGATTACCCATGTGATGGAAATGATAGTTACCTTTCCAATGATTTTTCGCACATATGAAGGACTGACTGATTTAACGGGTAGATGTTATCAAGCTTTGCACCTAATTTTCATTTCATTCTGCTGCATTCGAGAACAGAAATTGTTGTATGCAACTGCAACAGCCGATCTGATTTTTCCATAGAGAATGGTTTTGACATAGATTTGTCGATAAGGGTTCCCTCTCTATCAACACCGTTCTTCGATGCAACTCCCTAAACACTATCCCGGATAGCTTTTACCGCACCTAGCTACACCTGCGAAGCAAATGCAGTCTCACCCAAGATTCTTGAGGGAGGGCTACAGGAACCATGTTTTTGTAGTAAAGATGAGTACTTTTGCACCTATTTTCTCTTTGTCGCAGTGTTAACCAAAGATTCAGATGAAGTCTTTAGCATTAATCATTCATATTTAGTCGCATAAAAACCCATTCGCATCAAAATAGTAATCACATCATCTTATTCATTCCACAAAGATATCGATAAGTATGGAGACATTCGTCATGCAAAGACATCTCATCATTCATAAACATAAATAATCTCATGGCAATTACCCATTCATATCGCATTATTTAAACCAAAAAAATAGCAAACATAAGATCATAGACCAAGACACAAAGTTTCCAACAGTATCTAATCATGTCATGTTACTTTGCAGTTCAAAACATGTCTCCAAAATGCATCTCCAGGTTGATAACCTCAGAAGAAAAGTTCGTAAGACAGAACAAAATATACAAAAACATAACCTCTTCGACAATAACTTGATCGATTGATCACTTATTTGATTTATATGCTTCTATTACACTCCTAATACTTTATATAGGCTTACACCTTTAAAAAATGGTCCACATATGACCAACTACCTAACTAAATCAGACCAAAAAGTATAAAATTATGACCAAGACGACCCTTGTCGACTTCTTCGCCTTGCACGCTATTCTTTGACTTCGGTTTCTTATGTGCCATGCACATCCATATCGCTTTCCAATAGACCCCCAACATAATCTTGTGGCTCACCCTCGAGCCACGTCAACCGAAAATCATATGGGTGTTGATCCAGACCTTGAAGTCGTCATATCCTTTTGTATTGTAGTGACTGGTTCCTTCACTCGGGTACAAATATCTGTGCAATCATCTACATCTTGCGTTGTCGGATTCTCTGTCACCTTTTCAGACACTTACTTGCAGCCCTCATCCACAACTTGAAGTGCCTGCATAGCCTTCATTGCTAGTTTCTCATTAATGTCCTGGAATTCATCCAGTTGGGTTGTTCAATGCTGATGGCGCTCTCATGCTTTGTTGGCTCTCTATTGAAGTGCCTTCAAATCCACAGCTTTCCTTACCTGCACCACTGGTGGCATCGTCTTGAGCGATTCCTACATCACTGTTAACTGCGCTTCTGCTTCATGGAGTTGTGTGCACAGTTGTTGTAGTTGCTCGTCTTGAACCACACTCATCCAAAACTATGTGGTTTCTTCTGCTAACGTTTTTTCCATCTTCTTAGATTCTTCAACTTGTTCCACCGCATCCTCAATCTATCCTTTACATGCAGCAATCTGTTCTGGTGGCGTACTTGGAACTGCTCGCACTTGTAGCTCCTCATTTTCCCATTTGAAATCCGTGATGATTTGTCTAAGGCGCATAAACTTTTCCTATGCGTACATCTCAGCTGTGATGTTAGGGATTTCCTGACATGCAACTATAATTACTTTCTCTAATCGCTCCATATCATCCAAGGCCTTCACCTTATCCCTTGTCTCCACGTCATGTGCTTCCTACATACACTTGATTACTTCATTTGTTGGTGCTACTTGCTCATGCTATTTAGCGAGGTGATCGCAGACAATGGCCTCACGATCGGTGAGCTCTTGGATCATGATATTCTACAATCTGGTGAGTACATGGGTAGGAAACTCATTGACATCTAGGCTGATAGTATCAAACTGGTGTACTAATGCATCGACTTTGTCACTACCCGACTCAAGCAACCAAGGTGGAATTTGTACAATACGGACCTTTTTTCCCCTCGCAATCTTTGATGCTTTGTGTGTTATATCAGCTTGTAGCACCTTCTCTAACACTGCATTTGTCAAAGTAGATAGAAAATTTTTCATTTAGTGAAAGAACCCAGCGGAATGGCCTTTCAATTGCACCTCGTTTACGCTTGTCGTAGTTGTGATCACATCTATGATGTGATCAACCTGATCCTCTTCCATTATTTTGTTGTTGTTGCATTCACCCTGCTCATGTCTCCTCTTCATTGTGCCTTCCGCAAATATTCTTTCGACCTCAAAATCCATCGGAGTATTGGATGACTCCTCTTGTGATTCCTTATCGCTTTCATGTGTCTACGCCTACTCTATCGATGATTCAGGTAGGGGACCCGCCTTAGTTTTTGACAAGTCCTCGACACTTACTGGTACTTTCCAATCAGCATGCCACTCAGCAATGATGGATTCGATCTCATCATCTTTCAACTTGTATATGGTAGTAATCCATTGCTTGTCGATATCCTTGTGTCCTTGAATGTAAATAGAGTGTGGGCCCATCGCAAACCATGTGATCCACTAGTATTTTATTGCTTCTCCCTCAGTCATACGCAGAACCTTCCCTGTTGATTCATGCAGTGCATCCCAATAGATACAGAAATTAATCGCGTTATCAACCAATCACTCCCTCTGGTTGATATACCACAAATTATGATACCTTGCACCTTTACATTCCTTTGTGACTTCAACTTCCATGCCCTGGTAATATTTGGGCTCCATCCATGCGACTAGCGCAATCAAAATCAACAACCACGAATAATTCAAGGGACGCTTACCTTCTAGGACAAGCATCGCACCCTCTGTAAATTGATTCATCAAGAAGAGTGACAAGTTCATTTGTACTCCTTCTGTGCACTACTCTACACATGCAATGACTCCAGACGTACATTGGTTTGGTCGATTTTTCCTGACTATTTTCACCGCCAATATCTTCGTTGCGACTCAGACAGCTCTGTCATTAATTGTGCTAATGACATAATCCTTCTTGTCTCTAACAACACCATATTTCTTCTTTAATTTGACTGCTAGCCACTTGTTATTTTCCTTTCCCCAGAAGTATTGCGACGGGTTGGCCCCTTCATAGGAAACCCTGTAACTTCTAAAATTAATTGAATGGTGACTAGGACTTTGGTGTCGAGCCAAAAATAACCTGCATGGAAACAAGCCAATAGTTTCTTTATGCAGGTGTTGGCCTCTGTCAATCGACCAAAATGTGACATATGTGTGAGGCCTAACAGCCCCGACCGCTGCAACCCCATGGCCCACTACTGTGGCACTTGAAAAATGGGTCCTCCATCTCCTTGTTGTTGTTACTTGAATGGCTTCGTTGTACATTCTGCATAGGCCAACAGGTCGTGATCATTGTAGGTCATTTTTGTCAAAAAGGACAGAATGTTGAGCGTTAAGTGCATTCCTTATGGTATCGTGGGCATCTTTACAGGATAGAATTGATTCTTAGTTAGCTTTACTTGTGGCGCACCCACCGTCCTAAGTGGGATAAACTCTGGGGTGTCATCAACAGTGACACCCTTTATAGCTGTAGAATCCTCTCTTCTAGTGGTCGATGATCCAGCCTGGGATTCTGCTTCAACTTTTGCCCTGCTAGAACTTCTTTTGGTTATCTTTTTCTTCGAGGGTGACTTGGGCCGATTTGCGCCCCTCCTCTTTCGCATAACTCATGCAAGTTATGTCTGTAGATTGGACATTTATTCTTCAATAGACCTACTTACTAGTGGTGAGTCGTCAACGCTACCACTTGAAATAACTTGGGACATTGTTGCAACTCTATCACTCGCAACCTCACAACTATTCTCTGATAACTCTATGTGCTCTACTCAGATCAACAATCACAATGGTTCATCCAACTCACCCCTGTCGATTCTTATAACTAGAAATCACCTATGTGAAATATTTTGAATCATCACAGCCAAATCCTCCAATGATCGACCAAATTCGCCACTAATTCTCCAAATACAACAATTGAATTCCCCATAAATTCATTTCTCATCTAGTTATGTCGTCGCCCATCTAGTGTAATTACACGATTTGACCATATCGTATCCCTGCGGAAGTCACCAAATTGCTTCCCAGTTGCGACCTAGACATTTTTCCTTTCCCTGCAACCGGCTTCCAGTGCGCTAACCTCTTTTGTAAGCAATCACAATTTTTCTTTCCTCCTGTGCAATGCCTTAAGCATCGCGCCGAACCTAGATATCCTGATAGGGCTTTAACTGGCATCCATTCACTAACTTAGGCAACATTGGGCCACCTAGCTATTGTAACTGCACTGCGCCTCCGTTGGTGATTAAATTCATTACATAGGGACCTAACCAATGCATTTACATCTTACCTGGGTATTTTGCAAACTTACTATGATAGAGGAGAACCATATCTCCTTGATATAAGTGCTCGGCTTTGATGTGTCGATCATGCCATGCCTTCTAGCGATCATTTTCAACTCGCTGCTGAAATCCTACGACAAACTGATATTCTTCGAGCTACAGCAACTGCGTTAAGCATTATTCCAATACTCCTTTGTCATCCATACCTTTCTTCGTTGCAATGCAAAGGCTAGGAACAATATATTCCATTGGAATCACCTCTTCTTATCCATATACCAACTTGAATGGCATCTGCCCTGTCAGATGTTTGCATGTGGTTCGATAGGCCCATAAGATCGTAGGAATATTCAAGTCCCAATCGTTGTTGCTTGCATTACAAACCTTCGTGAGTGCATGCTCAAATACCTTATTGAATGCCTCCACCATTTCATTAGCTTGCAGATGATAGGAAGTGATCTTCTTGTATTGAATATTGAACTCCTCTGTCATAGCTCTTATAGTGTGTTTGATGAAGTGACTCCCCTGATTTCTCATCAATATCTTTGTACAGCCAAATGGAGTGACGACATTGTCAAATAGGAACCTCACTGCAGTTGCATCGGTGCAATCCTTCACTGGGGCTACTTCTACCCATCTATTGAGATAGCTTGTCTCTGTGATGATATATATTGCACCCGTACTTTTCCTGGTGGATTTATGGGCCCCACAAAATCCACTGCCCACTTATAAAATGGTTGCAGCGTTATCTAAGGTACCGACTGCATCTCATCGTGAAGCGATGGTTTCCCTGTCCTTTGGAAAACATCATAGCTTTTTGCATAATCTGCAGCATCACTATGCAAGGTTTTCCACTAGATACCAGCTCGGATTATCTTTCGAGCAGTTGCGCAACCTCCATAGTGTCCCCCTGCAACTCCGTCATGTGCTTCAACCAATATCCTTTCCTTCTCATGCGGTAGGACATATCGACATAGAATCTCATCTGGCCCTATATTATAGAGTTTTCCAACAATTAGCTGAAAATACGCAGCTTGAACAACCAATTGCTTCTTCTAATTTGTGGTGAAGTCATCCAAGGATTTTCTCGTCGACAAAAACTGAATAAATTGTTCATAATGGTCGTCGACCTTTCCAACCTTTAATAATTGTGCATTCGGTAATCCATCCTCGATGTTGGTTGGTTCTTCGTCTGTCTCAATTCGTGACAAATGCTTAGGTCCTACATTCAAGCGACCTATATTCATGGTGATTTCGAAATCAAACTCTTGGAAGAGTAGCAGCCGGCGACATATCTTTCCCCCCAACACATGCTTGTTGACCAAGTATTGTAATGCAAAATGGTCAGTGAACATCTTAAATTGTCCTCCTAATAGAAAATGAATATATTTTTGCAGCACATACACCATCTCCAATCCTTCACGTTTCATCGGGTTGTAATTATGTTCCGTATATGACAATTTCCAGCTTGTGAAAGCAATCAGGTGGTCAATATCTCCTTCACCTAGTTGCACCAAAACATTTCCTAATGCGACTGATGATGCATCGACATGGACATGGAATTCCTTTGTCTAGTCTAGAAAGACCAATATTGGTGTTGTGACCATGTTCTTTTTAAGAGCCTCAAGGCTCCCTTGGCACTCGTGACTCCATTCGAATTGTGCATCTTTCTTCAACAACTTCTCCATCAAAGTTGTGATCACTACATATCCTCTTATGAACTTCTGATAAATCCCATATGTCCCAATGTCGCCCTGAGCTATTTCACATTCGTTGGTGGGGGGGATTAACAATTAACGCAATCTTAGCTGGATCTACCAACATTCCTTCCTTACAAATGATGTGCCCCAACAATGCCAAATGGCGCACAAAATATACACTTCCGAAAATTTAGTGTGATCTAGTGTTATCAACATCATTCCAACATCAGTCACGGATTTGCGATGTGATCCTTCACTATCCCATACATAGTCCAATCATCCATGTATACCACCAAAAATTTATGAATGAAGTCCTTAAACGCAGCAACTACGATCCTAGAGAATATCACAGGTGCGTTCTTGATGCCAAAAGGCACCACTGTATACTAAAAGCATCCCCATTCAGTTACGAAAGTCATCTTATGTCGATCTTCCTTTGCAATATTGATCTAGTGATAGCCCGAGAACCCATCCATGAACGAATAGACCTCTTGACCACCGACACCTTCCAGCACCTCGTATGTAAATGGAGTAGGGAACGGATCATGAAGGCATGGATCATTTAGCTTTCAGAGATCGACTCAGATCCGGACTTCGCCTATCTTCTTATCTTGGGCGACCATTGGACTGATCCATTCTGATTCTTTGACTGGTTCAATGATTCCAGCATCCAACATTATTTCAAGTTCAATCTTCACTTTATCCGTGTATCGCTAACTCAGGCGATATGGACGTTGCTCTACCAACTTCGTGTCTGGTTTTAGTGGGATTTTCATTTCTCCCAAGTCTCTTGAAATTCCTTTCATTTCAGAGAATTTGGTCGGAAACAAGTCCTAGAACTCATTTAATAGGTCGGTAATCTTCGCCATAGTAGCTTCATCCCAATAATATCCAATATTGGTGAACTTAGGTTCCTCCTTTGTCCCAATATTGACCTTCTAAATCTTCAACGGCTGGTGAACTTTGTATGTCGGCATCTCTGGTGCTATGATATCCCGACTTCCTTTCGATTCTGGAATATTGATATTCCTTAGGTCATCCCCACGATCAGTTCCTCGTGTTACATTGTAGCACTCCATCATCGAGTGCATTATTGTTATCTCATGTGATTCCGTAGGAAATGCAACTGGAATTATCTCAAAGATGACATCATGAATATGCTGAAGTGCACTATGAATCACTAGATCAACATCCACAAACTTGAAAGTGTGGATGAAACATATCATCAAGTCCTCCCATGTTGTGATCTCCCTTCAAATTTATGCCGATATATACCATGGTCGCAGCATTTAATCCAATATGTGTACAAAATCATGAACCCACTCATCCTTCAACTGTGACATCCACGTGGTTTGACATGTGACCAAATGGTTGTTAGGATCATTCTATCCATCATACATCTCAACTGGATAGTGCTCTGTTTCACCGAAGCGAACTTCCATCAATCTGTGACACAGCGAGCACCCATCAATCGATTTCTTATGTGTCACCCACCAGTGTGTCGGAGTGGCCTTCAGCACTTCCTCTAATGCCAACAATCGTTGAGGTGTTGATACCTTCTCTTTGAATTCATTGATGAACTTAGCTGAGTTAGGTAATCCTTCGTGTGTTGGTAACTCAACAATCTACGTTGTGACCCAACGCAGTGACTGAGTGATCCATCCACACTTCCGGATGGATACTTCATATAGTTGATTCTGCCAATTTTTGAGTGCATCATCAGAATCCGACGATGCAAAGCTGGAACTTCACCATCCCAACTCCCCATCCGTATTGAGATGGACATAGTCTTCTGAGATATTATATGCATGGTCTCATCCTCCTACAACTTCCTCCTTTACTGGTTTGACATATCTTCTACCTTCGCTCAGATCCAATGGGGCTATGAATCTTATGTCGCGGTTCTCAAAATTCATTACTCAATTCTTGAAGTTGATCACTTCCAAGTTGTCATTATACCACCTACTCCCCATCAGTGCAGGATATGAGCTTCCTTCGTCGATAATTTCGATAACATCAAAATCTGCTAAAGTCTTCATTCCTTCGACTTCCACATGGGGGATTCACTTGCTGACCAATATCCTACAATGTTAGTTCATATTGTGGGTTTTAAAATTATCAAAAATTGAATCAATATATTGCAGGTATTGGGGGGATGAGGGGTTTAAGGTGGGGGTGGGTAGGGTGGTTTTTAAGGATTGAGGTATAAAAAGGGGTGGGGAGGAGGTTTTAAGTATTGGGAGGGGTTTTCAAAAAATGAGTTTGGGTCAATATCTCTCAAAATTAAGGGTATTCTTTAATATCCTACGATCGCATGTGCTATGTGAGAGGTTCACTAAGTGAAGTCCCCATGGACTTCCACTGGTAAGCGTGGAACTTTCCCTATTGGAAACACTCTGGCCTGATTTACCAGTCATAGATGTACAGGGGACCAAACCAATTATGGTTTTCCCATCTTCTCCTATGTCTGCCTCGTCAAAATGTTGACATCCAAGCCCAGATACAAAATAACCGAGTATACATTGTAATCACCATTTTGGGCATCATTCGCATCTCCCTTTTGGTTTTCCTCTTGTGCAAGGACTTCACAGTGGATTCATGTCGACCTTTCTCTGGTCGATCTTGAAAACTTGGGATCTCAGCTAGCACATCAGGATCTTTTTCTAGCGACAGACAACTCTCAAAGAAACTTTGCAATGTACCATGCTTTCGTGATGGTCTTGGTACAAGTGTTGAATCAAAAACATGTGGAATTTCATATATAGGAAACTTACCTGTATACCTTTTCATGCTGTCTCTTGAATCAAAGAATGTATCCCTCTCGGTGTCGACATCGAATTGTACTTTTTCCTGAGCCGCCAATCGAACCTGTGGGATTGGACCATCATCCCTTGTTCTTGCACCTCCGTGAGTTATGACCAAAACGTATGTAGGTTGCATTCTATGTTCCACCAAAATTTTCCCTACAGTTGGTCCTTGATTCTGATTCTAGGGTTGGTTCATAGCTGGATTCGTGTTTTAGTTCACATTTTGATTCAGGTTCTGCAGTGGCAGGATATTCTTCGCTTGTTATTTTGAAATCAGCTGAGGACAATCTTCAACAGTATGATTTGCGTCAATACAGTAGGTACATTGTGACAATAGGTTTGTCCAATCTCGTTGGTAATGCCCCAATACCCCACAATTGTAGCATTGCACAATTCCATGACCTCGTCCTCTTCCTCGACCAAAACCTCCTTTTCATCCTCCTTGGAATCCTCTGTGAAAGCCTCCCTATTTTTTATACTGCGGTTGATTTGATTGTTGCTATTGTGGTGGATTCGGCTACGATTGGACATACTAGGGTTGAGTATATTGTGGTTGTTGTGGAGCATATTGCATTTGATTATATTATCGTTACGATGGAGCAAACTATGGTGGCTACTGCGGTAAAGGTCTCTCCATCGATCAGTGTTCTTCTCCCTTCATGTAGTACGTATCTATCATCCTTTCTTGGACCAGGTCATATTCCTGACAATCCTTCTCTTCATGACCAACCAAATGACAAAAAATATAGAACAAGTTTGCAGGTTTCGATACTACCTTTTGGAGATACACAAATTCCTTGTGTCGATGTCCATGAGTTTGACAGATTCGGCAGCATGGTAAACCATCGTGAATTAACGGATTTGGAGTGCCTGACTACAAGTAATTGCGAAAGTCAAGGCATTGATCTTTATTATGTCATTTCGTGTGACATAGAGTACACCATACTATTTCGTGAATGTATTTTCCCTTTTTGATATCTTGTAATTAAATCGTCAGATTCGCCATTTGTGATTGGATCTGATTCATTCCAAATCCAGTTTCACCAATTGGTGAATCCTCCAACTCCATTGTGATCTCCAGAGCCTTGCTCTGTGTCGCAATATTATGTTGCATCAATGAAATTCGGATATGTGACACTAATGCCACGATGAACCATTCTTTGTGTTGGACATCGCTCATTCCAAAACTAACTTTGACCATCAGTGTTTTGAATCGTTGATCAAAATCAAAGACCGAGTCATCCGGATATTGATTGATTTCCTTTAATTCTATGATGTACTATGACTCATATTTGGGTTTCCTCAATTCCTCAATCAACCCAATTCTAATCTCTACTAGAGTCTTATGTTGGTTCCTTGTTGGAACTTGTACGAACTTCATATACCAATCTAATGCGCGACCTCAAAAAGTTGTCGCCAGCTGACCCTTCTTAATGTCTTCATCTTGCACTTACTTCACAGTCCATATCGCTTCATAGAGAAACCAATATTGCTCAGGATCCACGGTCATGTTCCCATGGAACAAAGGTAATTTCACATCATTTCCTGCCATTCTGGGCTTTCTTCCTATGTTCGCTGATCTACTACTATTATTTTGGTGATCACACACCGATCAATCTTGCGATGATCTAGTGTTTCTTCCTGAATGTGGCACAATGCACGAAGCTGTAGGTACATTGTTGCTTTGGGTTGGTCCTTCCTCGCACTCGAGTGTAGCCTGGTCGTCTACTTTGTCATTGTAGGGTTGCTTAGTCTCTTATGATTTTCTCTCATAGTTTCTTGTTTCGGTCGCACTAGGACTCTCCCCAGTCCTCTACCTCTTCTCTTGTCGGAACCTTACCACACTTTTCCTTGACTTCCCTCACAGTTTCGTCATAACTCCCATCCATCTACCTAGTATCACTCCATCCAACCCTCGTCTCAGCAGTGCCTGTAACCTCCGCACACCAGAGCTCTACTCGTCAGATTTCATTTTCAAGATACCTTTTTCACAAATAAGCATCTTAATCCACAATTGCAAAGACAATAGAAACCTACCTCTTAGTCCTTGGAATAATTCCCTTTCTACGTCGCTATAGGATTTGACTATGTCAATAATAAATTATGTGATGTATCCTTCCAAAATGTTGTCAAGCCACACTTCGACAGCCCTCAATGCCCTGTTGTATAATTTTTTCAGTTGTTGTATCAGTTCAATGGTCCAGCAAGAGGGTTCACCTCCTTGGAATTTCCTTTTATGATAGGTCATTTGCACCAACCACTCATACAAGATGATCGAAAACTCAACGAAGAAATACTCGTGGATATTAGAATAGATATGCCTTCGCAACCACTCTTTTGTCGTTAGTCTGGAACTTGGATTTATTCCAGCTGTGAATTCTCGAGCCTTCTGATCGAACCAATTATCTTGAATCTCCGATCTCTTCATATGCCACAACATATCCTCATCTTCCTCGCACTAAGGTCCCAACAACATAACCATTTGTTGACACAAATTTGTCGACAAGGGTTCACTCTCTCGATGTGACTCCTTAAACATCGGACCATATAGGTTTTACCCCACCCATCTACACCTGCGAAGCAGATGTGGTCTCACCTGAGATGCTTGAGGGAGGGCTACAAGAACGACATTTCCGTAGTAAAGAGGACTTGTGCACCTATTTTCCCTTTGTCGCAGTGTTAACTAGATATTCAGACGAAGGTTTTAGCATTAATCATTCATATTCAGCCGCATCAAAACCCATTCACATCAAATAAGTAATCACATCATCTTATTCATTCCACAAAGAGATCAACAAGCATGGAGACATTCATCATGCAAATACATCTCATCATACATAAACATAAATCATCTCGCAGCATTTACTCATTTAGATTGCATGATTTAAACCAGAAAACCAACAAACATAGGATCATAGACCAAGGCACAAAGTTTCTGACATTATCCGATCATGTCATATTACTTCGCAGGTCAAAACATGTCTCCAAAATACATCCCCAGGTTGATAACCTCAGAAGAATAGTGTGCAAGACAAAACAAAAGATACAAAAACATAATCTCTTCGACAATAGCGTGATCGATTGATCACTTCAATGATTGATATCCTTCTATTACACTCATCAGTCTTTATATAGGATGACGCCTTTACAAAATGGTCCACATATGACCAACTACCTAACTAACTCAGACCAAAAAGTACAAAATCATTGACTTCTTCACCTTGCACACTATTCTTTGAATTCGGTTGCTTGTGCACCATGCACATCCATATCGCTTGCCAACCCATGGTTATTTCGATTTCCAATACAAGTACAGCTGCAGAATCTAAGGTCGTGGTTGTAATCATCTTGGAAGACATTGCTCGATACAGCCCACCGCACCCTGTGGCCACCAAAGAAGCTCCACAATCTCCATTTTTCATGTCAATCGGGTTACAACCAAACCCATCGGGTCCGTTTGTTATAATAAGGGGGAAACGTTCAGCAAGAAGAAAGTAAAAAGCACCACCACCACCACCACTGGAGGAGGAGGACAAGGAGGAGGAGGAGGAAGAATCAAGACATGCAATGATAGTACCATATGTCCCACAAATATTATCTAATGCACCAAAGATTAAAGTTTTGAAGAACGCATGCTACCCACTACAAACACCAACTCTACCGGAAGGAGTTCCAGTGTTGCAGAACATTCTGCCAAACATTCAGAAGTTGGCCTTCACAAATCACGACACACAAAAACAACGAGGTATGTACCTGAAGAATTGCATGTTGGTTATACAGGATGCAATATATGGCCCAAAGTGCCTAGCTACAATGGAATGGGCAAGAGGTCTGGAACATGAAGGTCTATTGTCATTGCTATTTATGTCCCATTTCAACTGAATTGTAGAAGTCAATGCATGTGTCAAGTAGTTATTGGTTACATTTCATGGTGGTTGCCTATGGCTCGACAAGAAAGTTTCTATGGATGATGAACTCATAGCAAAAATTACAGGAATACCACTTGGAGCCATACACCTAGCACCCTTTTTCAAGAAAGACTAGGATATTATACTGACAAACAAGATGAAAGACAAGTATGACTTTTCCAGGGATACCAAAGGTTTCTTAATCGGCTCCCATTATAGAGAATTTGAGGTCAAAAATGGGCCTCCTAAGAGATGTACTACAAAAATATAAGATATATTAAAATATTATGAGTTAAGGGTTTTATGGGGTAGGTATATATGACAACTCACCTCCTACACTACTTTTTATGCACAATATAAATAACCATGGTTGAGTTACTTTTATAAATTGACTATAAATAAAATTAATAAAATAACTCTATAATGATGTGACTAAGATTCATTGTAAATTCCAAAAAAATTATTATCCTTTAGCATTTATTTGTCTTGAACTTGTAAATAAAATTTTAAAAAAATGAATTTAATTTATATGCATAACTAACACATTTTTTTCATATAAATATCATTCATGAATTTAATTTATTTTAAAAGTACAAGATTATATATATATATATTAGTTTGACATTATGATATTAAATACAATTGAGTGAATATATAATTTAAAATTAAAAAAACATGAAAATGACAATATATTATTTTATAAAAAAATGTGAAAAGACATTTTTATGAATTATGAGTACTTTACTTGAAAATGACAATAATATTATTTTATGAGAAAATGAATTGTGAGTACTTTACTTGAAAATAACAATAATGTTATTTTATGAGAAAGTGTGAAATGACTTTTATTATGAGTACTTCACTTTATGACTTAAAAGTACTTGTACCACTACCTTGGTTAACTATGGTTTTTCATCCACCATAGAAAATGTGACAAATAAGCATTCTTAACTCATGCAATGCCACCTCAACCATGGGGGATGATGTCATCTACTAGAATGTAATTGGTTGATTTTTATAGTACATTTTGGTCCTTTTGAGGCCCATTTTTTACCTCAAATTCTCTCTAATGATCAATGACCATACTCTTCGGTTCATTGGAAAGGTGTTATCTACCAAATTATTGTGAAAGATCCGACTGAACTATTGTACTATAGGCACGATTGCAATGGTTGAACTCTGTGCAGAGGGAGTTTAGATGAACTGGTCACATTATCTGTTGAATGAGTTACTAGTAGATGTATAAGAGTTGTAGGAAAAAGGCAATGCATTCCACTACTTCTTACTAGTCATTTTTTATTTCATTTATTGGATGGTCAGAACCAACAAACTACCAATGTGCTGTGAAGGAGCTCAATACCAGAATATTTGGAACGAGAAAGATAACAAAGATCGGAAAAGAGAGAACAATGTGCAATTATTTATGCACGGAGAGGCCCTTAGATGTCAAGTAAAGAAACAAGCAAGAATTACAGACAAAATCGTTCAACGGTTTCAAAACATCATTAAATTTCTCATTTCACCACATCACATCTTGTTGGAGTCGCGACAAGATCCGCAATGCCAATGGTTAACGACACACTTTTTGTTGACTGGAGAAGAAGTCAAGGCCATTTCCCTAGATTGGCTGGGAGAATGGCAAGTTCCTATTGCATATGGCATACTAGCTTCCAAAGAAGCGCTTCGACAAAACAACCCACAAACACAAAATGATGATGAACAAGGAGGGGACCCATCACCGCCAGACACACATGATCCCAACCCTCCCCATATAAGTTCAAGTACAACCCCGATAGACCCAATGGTAGGAGAGAAGCAGAAACAAACTAAAGTAGAGCAACCTAAGATAAAGCGTAAGAAAAGAAAGGCTGATAAAACTACAGGCGTTGTTGGTATTCATGGTGAGTATTTTACCCTTCTAACATAATCTATGGAAAAATTTGCGATGCAAACACTGAAGAAAGAAGAAGTGCACCAAGTAGAGATCATAGGAAGTATTACAGATCTATTACAGATGCTCTGCAAAGCCTACAAGAAGAAAGGATCGCAGTTGATTATAGACCCCCGCTGATAGAGTTGGCAAGACTTATTTGACCCGTCAAAAGAGTGACCAAGTGATGAATCAATTCCAGTAACACCCATAAAGACTCAAGTGGTGGGAGAAGAACTTGACTTGGGCACAACAGAGTTGAATACTAAAGCCAAGAACTTAGGCCATGTGACAATAATTTTTTGCAGATGTCGTTATATGAAATCTATGCAATGTAGAATGTCGTAGTTGCTAAAATGAAGGTAAGAAAGGGTGCATTCATCAAATAGGTGAAGGTATTGAATAATATTGTTAGAAAAAGGAATAAAACAATCAAAGAAGTGGAACAAAAATATAATACTTGGGAAGAGAACAAGCACATACTAGGCAATGTTGTAGAAATTGCTTGCAGCAATTTTGCAGATGTCGACATAATAGAGGAAATGTTCACAGAGGCCAAGATCATTTGACTTGGCGAAATTTTCGACAACCTTCATAAAAAGGTCACAGAATTAGAAGCACAAGTAAAACCTAGCACACCCCCAAAGGTGTTGGAAGAAAGAAGGACAATAGCAGTAGAAGCTACGAATAAGATAGAAGAGGCAGAGGTACTGTGTGTCAAGGCCGTTAAACAATTTTCTCATACTTGGGAAGCGTTCATCAACAACGTTGAATTGGATGAAGTCACATGGCAGTTACGCACTACTAAGGCAGAAGCAAATCAGCTGAAGAATGAAATGAAGAAGTTTCCTTTAGCAGAGAAAATGGCTAAGGGTGTTTAAATGAAGAAACTTCAATAGCAAGTCACAGCACTCTAAACTCAACAGCAACAGAGGACTCACACAGTCACAGAGTTGCAGGTTGAAGCAAAAAGAATTGCAGGCATCATTATGTTGATGTATTTGTAAATTCATAATGTATTCACTTGTATATATTATGTTGTATTTCATTGTACCCCGATGTTCCTATCAGGAGAATCATTAATATAATAAAATCATGTAAAGTCATATAGGTTAACCCTCTGTTGTAAGTCAGAGAAATAGTCCCCACAGTTGAGGGGTACTAGGATTATTAGACTCTCTTACTGAGGTCGGCCCTGGTAAGTAATTTTCAAGTGGAAAACTAGTATAAATAGAGAGTGAGACTCTCTATTTGAAACACACACACACACAACTGTAGCACATGAGTGAGAGAAGAGGAGCTCGCATAAGTGAGAGAGAGAACAGTTGTCGGAGATCATCTTTGTGTTTTTCGGTTTTACTTTTGCCATTGGTTCTCATTCTATCTCTAAGGAAGTTGTGGGGTTTTCTCCTTTATGGTTTCCCCAAGGAAAACTCTTTGTGTCTCTTGTCTCGTGTGATTATTGTTGTGCATGTTATTCTCCCAGATAAGATCCTAGATCATATTGATTAAATGATAAAAATCTAACACATTCAACCTGTACATCAAAAGGTGCGATGAGCAGCAGAGGATGCAGGACTTTTAATGTCGAAACACATCAGTTCCGACCTTATGCAAAACTTGGAGAAGACAGAAGAGGATGTGCGATGAGAGGAGGATATCATGAAAATATTTTAGGATTTTCAAAGAAAAGTGCTCACAACTACATAAGTTTTGGAGTAGCGTGGTGTGGCTCAGGACGAGCCACAGGTGAGTGTTGGGGGCTTGTTATCACTTGGAGAAGATAAGCATAACTCAATTAGAATTCTTCTCAGAATATGAAGAACCTGGTCACGTGACAGAGGAAGTTGCGAAGAAGGAAGCAGGATGATAGAAGAAAGCAGCTACAAAGGAAGAGATAAGACAGAAGAAGTAGCAAGAGAAGGAAAGCTATGAGAGAAGTAACCTAAAAGGAATAAGTCGACGACATAAGGGAAAGATGCGATGAGAGCAGCCATGACTATAGGAACCACGATAGACAGCGTGCAGCTGATGAAAAGGACATCTCAAGAGATCATGGTAACAAGTCAGCTAGAGTCACACGTGCTTTAGGGAATAAAGCATCTTTGTATTTTGGGTCGATAGTGCCTACTAATAGTTGTAACAAAAATGTATGAGAATAAGAATGACAGCCTGTCGGCTTATGGAATGAAGTCAACTGATAATGACATGTAAATAGTCTATAAAAGGAAGAACCCATGATGTATACAGGTTACTTGCTTACTCGTTACTTACTTACTTCCTATTTATGTTACTTCTCAGTCTGTCAGTTCCTAGTTAGTTTGGTTTGTTGGAAGAGTCGAAGAGAAGAATGAGTTGATCCAGGTTATGTGCAGATCGACCATTGGATTGTTGAGAAGAGTGATTTGATCCAGGCTATTTGCAGATTGACAATAGATTTAAAGATAGAAAAATCTAGATATCTGCGACTAGAGAGCATGAGAGGAAAGAGAAGTCTATATAGAGTGTAGAATAATATCTAGATCAGAGTCTGCAGCCGAGTGCGCAGACGAAAGGTGCATATATTACCTTTGTGGTTTTTCCTGGATGGGTTTCCACATTAAATACTGTGTTAATGTGTATTTGATGAATGTATTTATTTCTCATGAATGAATGTTGTGAATAAGTGCTTATGTATTTGCTTATAAATAGTCATGTATGCATCTATAGCATTGTTGTTGGTTGGAATAGATAACAAGGCATTATATTGATTGTTGCAATATCTGTCGACGGATAAATAAAGTAATATACTGAAGGTGCATAATAAATATAAGTAGGACATGCATCAACTTCGGTCGAGTAAATTGGTAAGGTGCTAAGAGAGGATAAATCCCCACCCAACTGCAAAAACTTGGTTCTGTAAGTTACCCATAAAGAGATAACTCGGGAGAGACTGCATCTGCTTTGTAGGTGTTGCCAACTGAGCCTTACTCTGTCGGGCTTAAATCTTGGGCTTTGTTGTCATATAAAGAAGGTATGAACCTAGGTTGAAGGGATAAACACTAGCAATAGGGGTGGGGCTCTCTTTTCGAAATCATTTGTACCATGTGACTTGTGAGCTCCAGAAGATTTTTTTAGTGATTTAAAGAGATTAGTGCATCCATTTTCTGAGTGGTGACATCTGAGGCCGTGGATTCCTTGGCCAAGATCAAGAGTCGATTGGGTATTTTGTCTATGGGTATCGATGATCGAGGGATAGCAAATTTGGATAAAGAGGAGATGGCATAGAAATTTCAACTTACGGTAAAATATGGTGCTCATTGGCATCCGTTGATGTGACGACAAGTAGTGGCGTAAGGGGTATAGGGACGATAAGGGCCTCTTTCTATATAGAGGCCACCTTCAGGAGTGGGATCAGCCCCAAGACCAAATCCAAGGGTTGCAGGAGGAGTGAGGGGTGAAGCCGTGCATCCATTAGCTATCTTGGGGCCCCGCGATCTGGCTACCAGCGGTGCAAACTAATCATTTTTGTATAGAGATGGGGGATTAATTTTGTATATGTGATTAAGGGAGCCTATTGGAGGGGGTTTTACGATGTATCCCCCATAAGGATGATGAATGTATCGATGTGATGGATGTATATATGTTGATCTTTACCATGTATAGTTGTAGGTGTTTACACGTGATTTGTATGATGGTCAACACATATACGTATATATATTTTGTTTTCTTATGCAGGGTATAGACGTTTGATGGACTAAGTGTCATTTCAACACCTTGTTGGTTACAAAGTCTACGAATGGATTGGTGTTCCATGGGACATGTGTGAAAGTAATGGTTTGAAACTATTGTATGAGAAGGCACGCCTGCAAGAACTTGTGAAAGAGGAGCATATTGAGGACACGTAATACATTGTTAACCTACGAGACAACTAGTTTGGAATTTAAGTGCACATGTAAATGGGCGATGCCAATATGGATTGTTGTAACACCCCGGTTTTGACCCCGTTTGCATTAAATGTATATGATGTATATATTGTAATTAATTGTGGTGCGGAGCTAAAGGCAAAAGCCCCACCATCGATTTGGTTGTTTTATGTTTCAGCGATTGAAATTGTTGTCGATGGTATATCGTGCTATCCGACACATATTAGTTTCGGCATCATGTAAATATGCACTTTAATTAAAATGAACCCCAACCAGCTATGTCAATGCAACCATGATGAAAAGGACATGATTTTCCTAAGGATA
Source organism: Pseudotsuga menziesii (assembly GCA_001517045.1). NCBI lineage: Eukaryota > Viridiplantae > Streptophyta > Pinopsida > Pinales > Pinaceae > Pseudotsuga > Pseudotsuga menziesii. The sequence continues at coordinate 146,581 of LPNX010434924.1, forward strand.
AGTAGGGGGAATTATTAAACTTTGAGCCTATGGGGAAAATCCATGCGTCAGCTGTTAAACCCTGTTGACTTTCTCACCTATCCTTCTCTCATCAGTCAACTACCACATTAAACTTCTATTGTTAGTTGGGGCAGTTATTGTTGGGCAGTGGTGTGTGGTAGGACTGTCAGTCCTTTCCCACATGCACACTCCACCAGCAGACCCTTTCACTTCACATGGGCAGGAAGGAAACAACTCCATTATTCCATTGTTTTCCATCCTCACGCAGGGACAGTGGTTCTGCTCATCCTCACACACAGGATTTTCTCCATCGTTTTCCTCACGCAGAGAGCTGGGGAAGTCGTTTCTGTCATCCACGATTTTGTTCCTATGAATGAGCATTCACGATTTCTGTGTGTGAGAATGTCGTAGTTGGGGAATGGTGATGTGGGTTCCTTCATGATCTTCTTGTGAATGATCCATTCACGTTTGGGATGTGTATTCCCATTGCTTCAATGTTGAGATCATGCTGTTGTTTTCCCCACGATTTTGTGTGATGTGGGTTCATTTAAGTTTGTGGGTTATTGTGGATTCCCATTGAGTCATTTTGGCCATGATAGGGCCAAGAATGACTCAGGAATCAAATTCCCCAGTCAGAGCTGTGAACTGCTTGTTTGTTGCGTGTATGCAGTGGTTGGTCTTGGACTGTGTTGGAGTGGGAATGAAGGCGTGGTTTGCTTGATAAACCTAGTGTGTTTGGGAGCCACACAGACAGAGCTAGAGGGCTGGCTTTCTTCTCCACAACCCCTGAATAGCACTGGAAGGGAATTCAGGGTCTGAGGGACTGTGTAGCAGAGAAGGGAATAATTTCCTTATGTTGGGTGTGTGTGGGTTTCCTAGAAGTTAGGCTAGTTCTAGTGTAGGTGTCCTTAGATCTTCAATGAGCTCACCAGCTTAGCATTCAGCTTTTCCCAGCTCCTTGATGGCCTGATAAACCCAACTATGTTGGCTTGGCTGATTTGTGTATCCATGGCTATGTGTAATCCTGCTTGTTCCTTATTCCTTGGGAAATCATGCCCAGCTCAGGGGTGACAGTTTTGCTGAGAGATTAAGGAGCACACTCGCCTATGGTTGGGTGGAACGTTGCAGCAACGTAGCTGGTTGCGGGACGAATTCCTCACAAGATAAGTATTCTTGTCTATTCAATCTCTGCAACCATATTTACTGTTAATGAATTATAACGAACATGTTGAATGAATGAATGTATGTTTGCTTCCGCTGTGTATGTGAATGATTATGTATCTTAGCCTGTTTTATGTTCAAGCATTTCCGTTTTATATATGTTCATGTTCATGGGGGCATTTTATCCTGGATGGTTAATGTCATGGTAGCGTCCTCTTTGTCGGTTGGAGGGTCGGGGACGTTACATTGTGGTATCAGAGCGCGTGTTGCAGCATGGGCCTGAATGGGCCATGAAGATATAGTGACAGAGCCATCGTTGCAGCATTGGGCCTCAGAGGGCCATGAGAAACAAGTTAGGAGAGGCAGGTTGCCTTCTGCCCAGCAGAAATCAGAAAAATTTCCAGAAAATTTTGTTGAAAAATTTTCCAAGTGTCGAGCTCGTCGAATCATTGGAGGACTAAGAGGGAAGCTTCTACGATGATCCGACGAGGGATAGGCGGAAAGAACTTCACAAAAATTTTCTAAGTCTAAGACTATCGGCTCATCGGAAGACTTAATGGGAATCCCTTCTGATGCAATGGACAAATTAGTCGGAAGGTCGTCCGACACAGACCATCGATGTCGTCAAAATTTAGTTGATGGAACAGCCGATGCGGTAGCAACATCGGCGGAAAATAGTTGATAAACTGGCCAAAACGGCGACAGGAGATAGAGGATAAAAGCGCCAAAACATTGATGAAAAATAGAACAGGATGCAGCTGACGGAGTTGGCCAAAGATAAAGGAAGTTTTGCCAAAATTTAGATGATGAAAACGCCGCAATGTCGACGGGAATTTTCGAAAAATTCTCTAAGTAAGGAAATCATCAGTGAAATTTAGATGATGGAGCCGCCGATGCGGCGGTAAAACCTTGGGGAAGGTTAGTGGATTGGTCTGTTGATGAGCATCGAAAAATTTTAGTGGTTTAGGTCGTCGACGCAGCGGACGTGTTCAGTTTTGAATTGTCGACACACACTGATTAGAGGTTCTGATCATCGATGGGTTGTATGGTCCACGGAACCCACAGTTGGTTCATTGGCCGTCGTTGCGGCTGCCTATGAAACTTGCCACCTGACAAATAGTAGATCCGATCGCTGATACGACGTTATGGGAGTTCGTTCCTCACCGATACAGTAGTGCTTAACAGTTCTAATCACCGATAGTCCTTGGCATCGTCGATAAAGTTTGGAAGCCTAGACAACTATGAAATCGACACACCAGAGAAAAATAGACAATTCGAACACTGATGAACATCAAAGAAAATTAGTTGTTTTGATAGTCGAAGTGTCAAAATTTTAGTTGGGAAGAGTGTGGAAATTGAACCCAGGTGTTAGAACAATTACACTCACAACAATTGCCAATTACACATGCAAATTACTCACAAAGGAGACTGAATATGGAGCAGAACACTAATCTGTATTGAATAAGTGTACAATAGCCAACCCTGTGAAGTCATAGGCTGCCACAAAAAATAATTACATGAGAGATTCGAATGCATAAGGATGCCATTCGAATTTGGTCAAAAGCAGGCTTACTAAATCTAAGCGAATCCCCCATAGGTGCATAAAGCAGTTTCCAAAACCGTCTAGGAGCTCACGAATTGACAAAATCAATTAGGTAAGCTAATAGGTGATGGAAGGCCAACTCATACATGCTTTTCCTAGGAGAAAAGGGTGGAGGATGATGAGGACCAAAAACAAGTTAACTTCACCTAGTCAATCTTTCCCAATTGCCTTAAAACTCAGAAAAAACAGACATGCGCTAGGGAGGCCAGGAATAAAGCAGATTTGATTCCAAGTGGTTTCCCAAGCACTACATGACTCAAATTTAGCAAGTTTGACCACTTTGGATGTGTGGAGGACAACTTGCATAAGGTGGAATATGGAAACTAGGCAAATAAGACAAAAATTGGATTAATTAATGTCTAAGGTAGCTAACTATGGGTTGATTATTCTAACACCCCCCCTTAAGCCTAAATTATGAGTAAAATATCAGAAAATTATAGGGCCTAGCAACAAGGCTTAGTCACCCTTTACATACTGCATGTCCATTTAACCAAGGAAAGAGGCAAAAACCTAGTGGGAAAAATCCTCCCTTAAACATGGACAGTAAAACAAAATTTGGAAATCTTGTCATCACTCATGCTTCATAGCATGATTAGCAATCCCCAACAGTGATTTAAGATTGCTAAATGTCTTCTCACAAAAAAATTTGGTGAAGATATCTGCTACGTGTTCTAAATATGAAGAGAAGAGTAGGTGAATGGTGCCATCATGCACAAGCTGTCTGATGTAGTGCATATGGATCTCAATGTGTTTGGTTCTCTACTTCTGAATTGGATCATTGTAGATTCGAATGGTACTTTGATTATCACAGTAGATATTAGTTGAGTATTCTGATTCTAAGCCACACTCACTAAGTAACCCTTGCAACCATAAATATTGAGTTGCTGCATTTACAACATTTACAACTCCTCGGTACTCTACTTCTGTAAATGAGAGTGCAATAGCACTCTGTATCTTGCTTGACCAGCTGATTGGACCTCCAGCAAGCATGAACACATATCCTGATGTTGACTTTTGATCTGTGTTGTCACCTGCCCAATCACTATCAGTAAACCCAATCAAATCAAGATTAGATTTAGCTTTATAGAAGATCCCATGAGTCCTTGTTCCCTTAACAAAGTTAAGGATCCTTTTGGATGCTCTCCAATGGATCTCATGAGGCTGATCCGTGTATCTTGAAGCCACACTTACTGCATAAGAAAGATCAGGTCGAGTATGTGTAAGATATAGCAAACATCCAATCAATTGCCTATACAGTGTATTGTTTACCATAGGTGAAGAATCAGCTTCTTCAAGCTTAACTCCTGAAAGGAAAGGAGTCTTGCTTGGCTTGCAATTCTTCATATTGAATTTGTTCAGCAAATCCAAGACATACTTGGACTGATGTACTTTGATTCATTCTTTGGTTTGAGCAATCTCGAGCCCCAATAATTGGCTCAATAAGCCCAAATCAATCATTTAGAAGGCATGGTTCATTGCATCCTTCAAGGAGGCAATTTCATCCTTTGAGCTTCCTGTAATGAGAAGGTCATCAACATACAAAACAAAGATCATTAATGAACCATGAATAAGCTTCAAATAGACATTTGGATCTGACTTTCATTGAACAAAATTCAGTGATAGCAGAAAGCTATCAATCTCGGCATACCAAGCCCTGGGGGCTTGCTTAAGCCCATACAATGACTTCTTTAGCCTGCACACAAGAGATGGGTTAGTAGCAAATCCTTGAGGCTGCTGCATGTAAATATCTTCAGTGAGATCTCCATTCAGGAAAGCACACTTCACATCCATGTGGTGTACCTCCCACTGCTTTGAAGCTGCAATGGCTAAGGCTAGCCTGATGGAGTCCATCTTTGCCACTGGTGCAAAGGTCTCATTGTAGTATATGCCATGTACCTGTCAGTATCCCTTGGCTACCAATCTGGCCTCATATTTCAGAGGTGAACCATCAACAGCAAATTTGGTTTTGTAAACCCGCTTACACTGAACTAGCTTCCTCCTTGGGGGAAGATCAACCAGCTCCCAAGTGTTGTTCTTTTGGAGTGAGCTGAACTCTTCTTTCATGGTTGTTTGCCATCTTGGATCATTTGCTGCATCTTCATATGGTTGTGGGTCTGATTCAACCATCAGATAGCATTTCTCTGCAAACATAGGATCTTTCATGCACAGAGCACTCTCAAACTGAGATCTAGTCCTCCTAGGATCATTAGGATTTCCAACTAGTTCTCCAGCTACATGAATGGCCTTTGCTACCCATTTTGGTCTTGTAGGACTGTTAGGATCTGCAATTAAACCATCATTATCAGACATATCAGAATCAGCATGTTCAACTATCTCTTCACTTACATTCAAAGGTTCAGGTGGTGAAGAGGATTCTCCAACTTCCACTGCTGCTAGGGGCTCTTCTTGAAACTGAACACACCTTTCAATGAAGGCTTTGTTTGTGCTCAAATTGATCAGCTTGTACCCTTTTGAATCTTCAAAGTACCCAACAAATAGACACTCTTGGCTTTGGGTCTGCAAAGCCTTCCTCTTTTCTATTGGAATTCTAGCCCAAGCCCTTGAGCCAAAAAATCCTGAAATGGGTCACGTCTGGATTGTGCCCACTCCATGCTTCGAAAGGAGTCATACCATCAAGCTATTTATGAGGCACCATATTCTGGATATAGGCTGCACATTTTATAGCTTCAGCCCAAAACTTTGGTGGCAAAGTCTTAGCCTCCATCATGCATGTTGCCATCTCTTTCAGTGATATGTTCTTCCTCTCAGCAACACCATTCTGTTGTGGTGTGTAAGGGATAGAATGTTGCATCTGAATACCTGCATCTACACAATATTGAATGAACTCAGAATTGACATACTCACCACCATTGTCAGATCTGAGGACCTTGAGTTTCCTCCCAGACTGGTTTTCAACCAAAGCCTTAAAGACTTTGAAGAGGCCAAAAACTTCAGACTTGTGTTTCAGGAAGTAAACCCAGCAATACCTAGAAAATTCATCTATGAATGTCAATGCATATTTGGCCTGACTCATTGACATATGAGGAAATGGGCCAGCAACATCACTATGGATCAACTCAAGAGGTGCAGAGGTTCTCTCATGACTAGCTTTCTCAAATTTATGCTCTGGGTGTTTTCCTAGGATGCAACCTTGACAGACTCCTTTGGAAAACTTAATCTTTGGTAACCCTATGACCATTTCTTTTTCACTAAGATCAGAAAGATACTTGTAATTGAGGTCTCCAAATCTTTCATGCCAAAGCTTGCTTGCCTCATTAGCATGAATCAGAAGAGCAAAGGGGTTTGAGTAGGGTAGGAAGTGTGAGAACATATATACCTTCGAAGTGTGATTTGCAACTCCTTTTGCAATGACTTTACCACTTGAGATCTCTGTGATCTCAACTTCATCAGGGGAGAATATGACCTTCTTTGGAGACCCTATGTGGGTCATCTGATACACTGATAAGAGGTTAGAGGCAAGACCTGGAACATACAATACATTGCTGAACTTACCATGGTCAAGATCAATCCTCCCTTTGCCCAAACTTTCAGTGAGAGAGTCATCTCCTAGTACAATTGGTGGACCTTTCGACATGTTAAGTGAGGTGAATGCCTCCTTGGTCGAAACCATATGTCTTGAAGCTCTAGAATCAATGATGAAACTAGGTGAGCTTGATGTGCCAGTAACCAATGCATGAACTCTCTCTCTATCTTCTGAATTTGATCCTCCTTCCCTCTTCTTTGATCTGTCTAAAAGGGAGATGCCATTCTTCTCCAGGAGTTGGGTCAGCATGTCTATTTGCTTCTTCATGTAGGAGCTTTCAGAATGATTTCCCTTACTACAATATGCACACTTGCTCATTTCTCCTTTGTTCTTCTTCTTCTGGGGGTTCTTCTTAGAACCTTGAGGCTCCTCTGGAGACTTGTTCTTGTCTCTCTTTTGCTCAGGTGGCTTCTTAGCTTTCTTCTTGCTTTTTGAATCCACCCTCGAATCTCCAGCAACCAGGGCTTGGTCTTTGGAAGGTTTGATGGTGCCCATCATCACCAATTTATTTTGTTCTTGTGTGAGAGATTCCATGAAATCTGCAAGGCTAGGCATTTTCCAGGCTTGAGCTGTCAACTTTGTGGCATGGAAGGTCAATACAAACACTAAATAGTCAGGGCCAAGCTTCGAGAGTATGGCCAACACCAGTTGCTCATCCTTCTTTTCGATCCCACATTGTTTTAGCTGCAAAACAAGTGCTTTGAACTTGGAAAAATAGAGTTGCAGGGATTCAAAGCTATTGGGACTCAGGGAGATCAATTCATTTTCAATTTGATGTCCCCTCATCTCATCTATCTTACCAAAAATCTCAACAAGCTTCTCCCATACTTCATTTGGTGATGTTAATCCATCAATATGGAAAAGGAGGTCTCTGGATATGCTCAGACACAGGAGACCATAGGCCTCATCCCTCCTATTGTGCCATTTAATCTTCTCTGCAGTTGCATTGGGCTCTGCTTCTATTGCCATAGTCACTCTGTAGAGGCCTTTCGCTCTCAACAATATCTCCATCTCTGCTTTCCATTCAAAGAAGTTAAATGGAGTCAAGATGATCTTCTGAGATTGATCCATAGCTCAGAAATTGTCCCTTCAGTCAGCAGAATGCTCCCAGTCAATGGTGTCAAACCTGCAATAACAAATTGGAAGGAGAGAAATCGATCTACAAAGGCTCTGATACCATGTGGAAATTGAACCGAGGTGTTAGAACAATCACACTCACAATAATTGCCAATTACACATGAAAATTACTCACAAAGGAGACTGAATATGGAGCAGAACACTAATCTGTATTGAATAAGTGTACAATAGCCAACCCTGTGAAGTCATAGTATGCCACAATAAATAATTACATGAGAGATTCTATTGCATAAGGATGCCATTCGAATTTGGTCAAAAGCAGGCTTACTAAATCTAAGCAAATCCCCCATAGGTGCATAAAGCAGTTTCCAAAACTGTCTAGGAGCTCATGAATTAGCAAAATCAATTAGGCAAGCTAATAGGTGATGGAAGGACAACTCATACATGCTTTTCTTAGGAGAAAAGGGTGGAGGATGATGAGGACAAAAAACAAGTTAACTTCACCTTGTCAAACTTTCCCAAATGCCTTAAAACTCAGAAAAAGCAGACATGCGCTAGGGAGGCCAGGAATAAAGCAGATTTGATTCCAAGTGGTTTCCCAAGCACTCCATGACTCAAATTTAGCAAGTTTGACCACTTTGGATATGTGGAGGACAACTTGCATAAGGTGGAATATGGAAACTACGCAAATAAGACAAAAATTGGATTAATTAATGTCTAAGGTAGCTAACTATGGGTTCATTATTCTAACAAAGAGGTCTGATTGGGAAAGAAAAAAAAATTTGAGTTTTTGAAGTGGGATTTTCTCAGTGAATTTCGGTTGTTTTTCAGTGAGGTTTTCAGCAGTTTTCAATAGATTTTAAGGGTTGAAAGGTGAAAAGTGGTAGCGATCTTCACCCCCGTCGTCCCCGTGAGACAGACGTTCTTTGATTAAGAAAATCTTGTGTTTGGGCAAAATTGTTATTGTATGATTTTTCCGAGAGAAGGTAAGTAATTTTGATTTATATCAATGTTATGCATCTAACATTTGTGTTACTAACACGTTTGCAGAATCATAGTCACCTTCAAGGGCAGTATTCCAGGCAGTGCAGTTGGGTAAGCAAGTGGTGGTTCAGACATGAGAATCCATGACGGATATGATGCTCGGGATTCCTACGAGAGTGCGCGAGATGCCATGAGAGAAAATGTCCGAATAGGAAATGACGACATATAGTCTAATGGAAGGAGATTCCAAGAGACGCCGCCAGATATTGCAGCCACCATGAGAAGCTTGATTAAAGCCTAGGAAGAGCAGCATCACTTGAATGCTGCTATGTTGCAGAGTTTGACAGACTTGCAAAGAAAGATAGACTCGCGACAAGGTACAGTAAAACCAGAAGGCAGTAAGAGCAATACTAGGAGAATAAGAAGGACTTCTAGTGGACCATCTGAGTCTGAAGAATCTAGCGGGGATTCAAGCTCATCTTCTCGTAAAAGAAAAAGAACGAGACACCATAGGGATCACTCTCGGGATGAATTTAAGAAGGCTAAACCTCCTACATTTGACGGTGAGGTAAAGACTAGACAAGGGGCTGAAGCTTGGCTTCTTGGGATAAAGAAGTACTTCCAAGTTCAGGATTACTCAAGAAACATGAAGGCAAGAGTTTCCATATTCAATCTGAATGGAAGGGCATCCATTTGGTGGGAACACTTCAAGCAAGTAAAAAGGATCAGTAAAAGAAAACTTAAGTGGAAACAGTTCAAGAAGTATTTCAAGCAGAAATACCTCTCTGACAGGTACTATGATGACAAGATTAAGGAGTTCCATGAGTTGAAATTGGGACAACGGACCATGGAAGAGTATGCAAATAAGTTTTTGGAGCTATTGAGGTATGTCCGGTACATCAGAGATGAAAAAGTGAAGGTCCAGCATTTTCTGAGTGGATCGCCTCAGTCTTACAACGATAGAATTGAGTTTTATGAACATAGAACTCTTGAAGAAGCAATCAGGAAGGCTAAGTATTGCTATGAGCAAAGCAAAGGTAAACCTGATTACCATAAGGCATGGAAGGATAAGAAGAATGAGAAGTTTGACTAGAGGAAGAAAGGTTTCAAACCTTCTAACTTCAGGAATCAGCAGAAGCAGCCATCCCAAGCTGCGAGTAAGCCAGTTGGAGTGACGGGAGAAAAGCCTAAAGATCCACAACAAAATAGATGACCACTTCAATGTTGGAAATGTGGAGGACCCCACATGCACAGAAGTTGTCCACTCGAGAATGAGAGTGCAAGGAAAACTTACAACATTCAAGAAGCAGAAACAGTGGGTCAAGTAGCAAGGGCAGTCCCTAGGATTTATGCAGCACTGGAAGACTGCCAGGAAGATCACCAATCAACTGTGGTTGAAGTTGCAGGTAAGATTGTTGAGCAGTCTGTTTCTATTTTGATTGACCCCGGTTCTACTCATAGTTACATTACCCCTAGAGTAGTGGAGATTTGTGCTTTAAAGAAAGTAAAGCATAGAAAATCTTGGTTAGTTCAGCTAGCCACTGGAACTAAGAGCAAGGTTAGTGAAGTGGTAGAGAACTGTCCATTGGTCATGAATGGATTGGTCACTTGTGTAGATCTGAATGTTCTACCACTTGGATCCTATGATGTTCTCATTGGAATGGATTGGTTGGAAGCTCACAAGGTAAAGCTTGACTGTTATAATAAGAGTTTTGAATGCATGGATGAAGAAGGGAATCGAGTAGTTGTGAAAGGTATCCCAAAGGTAATTTCAGTATGGTAGGTTTCAGAAATGCAGTTGAAGAAATTATCTAGGAAAGGTTTCCAGTTGTATGCAGCTCATATTTTGGAGGCATCAGAGGATGAAACTCCTAAGTTGGAGGACTATCATGTGTTACAAGAATTCAGGGATGTGTTTCCTGATGGGATTCCAGGACTTCCTCCAAAGAGGGACATTGATTTCACAATTGAACTTGTGCTAGGAGCAGCACCAGTGTCCAAGACAATCTACAAGATGAGTACACCAGAGATGCTAGAACTGAAGATGCAGCTGCAAGAGTTGCTGGAGAAGAAGTATATCAGGCCGAGTGTGTCTCTGTGGGGAGCACCAGTTCTGTTTGTAAAGAAGAAAGATGGTACACTTAGGTTGTGTATTGATTACATACAGCTGAACAAAGTCACTGTGAAGAATAAATATCCTTTTCCTAGGATTGATGGCCTCTTTAATCAAATGAGAGGAGCAAAGGTATTTTCCAAGATTGACTTGAGGTCTGGTTACCATCAGGTGAGCATCAAGGATGAAGACGTTCATAAGACAGCCTTCAGAACAAGGTATGGACATTATGAGTTTGTAGTGGTACCATTTGGTCTCACAAATGCACCAGCTACATTTATGTGCCTTACGAACAGTGTCTTCAGCAGGTATTTGGACAAGTTTGTTATTGTTTTCCTTGATGACATTCTTATTTATTCTAAGAATGAGGAAGAGCATTTGAGATTGAAATTGCAATTGCTCCGGGAGCATCAACTATATGCAAAGCTGAGCAAGTGTGACTTCTATAGAGATAGAATTCAATATTTGGGTCACATTATCTCAGAAGAGGGTATATCTGTGGACCCTGAAAAGATTGAAGCGATTATGAATTGGCCTACTCCGAGAAATGTGACAGATGTAAGATATTTTATGGGACTTGCAGGATACTACAGGAGACTCATTGAAGGATTCTCCAGAGTTCCACGTGCCATCACTTCTTTGCAAAAGAAGGGGATAAAGTTTGAATGGAAATCAAGGTGTGAAGAAATCTTTCAGTAGTTGAAGAGTCTTCTCACCAGTGCACCAGCATTGAAAGTTGTAGATCCAGAAAAAGATTTTGTGGTGTGTACCGATGCATGCGGGCAAGGGATTGGAGGAGTCCTTATGCAAGACAACCACGTGATATGTTACGAGTCGAGAAAGCTGAAGGAGCATGAGAAGAACTATGCCACTCATGATCTAGAGCTTGTAGCCATAGTACATGCTCTCAAGATGTGGAGGCATTACTTGATGGGCAAAAGATTCGAACTAAGGATAGACCATTGTGGTCTGAAGTATCTATTTAACCAGCCTACTATCAATGCCAGGAAAGCGAGATGGCTGGAGTTTTTATGTGAGTTTGATTTTGAAATCAAGCACATAAAGGGAAAAGAGAATAAGGTAGCTGATGCACTCAGCAGGAAGATGCAAGAAATGCATGTGGCATCTCTTATTATTTTCCAATCATATTTGAGGCAGCAGATTGTTAATCGTACTGCTGGAGATGAATTGTATGAGCTGGTAAAAGACAAATTGCAGCAGCAAAGTCTTGAGAAGAGGTATGAGGAATATAAGTTGGAAGAAGATGGACTTCTTACTTATAAAGGTAGAATTTAAATTCCAAATGTAGCAGATTTGAGGAGAGTTGTTATGGATGAAATCCATCAAACTCTGTATTCTGGTCACCTAGGATACCAGAAGACGATTGCTACCGCCAGAAGACAGTATTTTTGGCCAGGAATGAAAAAGGACATGGTTGAGTACATTTCAAGGTGCATGAAATGTCAACAAGTAAAGGTTGAGCATCAACACCCAGTAGGTTTGTTGTAGCCTTTTCTAGTTCCAGAATGGATATGGGAAGTTATTTCCATGGATTTTATCACAGGATTGCCAATGACTTGGAGACAACATGATTCCATCATGGTTGTGGTAGACAAGTTGACAAAGGCAGCACATTTTATACCGGTTAAGTCTATGCATAAGACTGATGACATTGCAAAGATCTTCATGAAGGATATTTTCAAATTGCATGGATTGCCTAAGGCAATAGTCTCTGACCGAGATGTCAAGTTCACTTCCAATTTTTAGAAGGGGTTGTTTGCAGATTCGAGTACGAAGCTAAACTTCAGCACTGCATACCATCCTCAAATAGATGGGCAGATAGAGACAGTTAATCAAGTACTTGAACATATGCTTCGCATGTACGTGATGGATAAACCAACCACGTGGGAGGATTACTTACACTTGGTAGAGTTTGCTTATAACAATGGACAACAGGCATCCTTGGGGATGAGTCCGTATGAAGCTTTGTATGGAAGAAGGTGTAGGACACTAGTGACTTGGGACAATCTAGTGAACAGAGTTGTGCTTGGTCCAGAATTGCTCAAGGAGATGGAGCAGGAGGTTGTAAAGATTAGGCAGAATCTGAAAGCAGCACAGGATAGACAGAAAAGCTATGCAGATAAGCATAGGGTGAACAGGGAGTTCAGTGTTGGGGATCATGTTTACCTCAGAGTGAGGGAAAAGAAGAGTTCCTTGAAGCTTGGAAGATGTGCCAAGTTGTCACCAAGATTTGTGGGCCATTTGAAGTGCTTGAAAGAATAGGGCCAGTTGCATATAGACTTGCATTGCCTGATAGCACTAGAGCTTATAATTTTTTTCATGTTTCTTTGCTTAAGAAATATGTACATGATCCTAACCATGTGCTTAATTGGGATGTGATTCAGGTGGAACCCGAGGGAGAGTTCCAAATCGAGCCAATGCGCATCCTCGACAGGAAGGTCACAATGCTCCAGAACCGAGCCATAGGGTAGGTAAAGGTGCAATGGGAGCACTACGGGCCTGAAGAGGCTACATGGGAGCTGGAGAATGCCATGCGATTGGCACATCCATTTTTTATCATTCTGCGGAACACTGAGGCGGTACCAGTGTAGCATTTTGTTCAAATTTTGTAAAGCACTGAGGACAGTGCTATTGAAGGGGGAGGGGAATGTAACACCCCGGTTTTGACCCCGTTTGCATTAAATGTATATGATGTAAATATTGTAATTAATCGTGGTGCAGAGCTAAAGGCAAAAGCCCCACCATCGATTTGGTTGTTTTATGTTTCGGTGATTGAAATCGTTGCCGATGGTATATCGTGCTATCCGGCACATATTAGTTTCGGCATCATGTAAATATGCACTTTAATTAAAATGAACCCCAACCAGCTATGTCAATGCAACCATGATGAAAAGGGCATGATTTTCCTAAGGATAAGGAGGGGGGATTATTAAACTTTGAGCCTACGGGGAAAAGCCATGTGTCAGCTGTTAAACCCTTTTGACTTGCTCACTTATCCTTGTCTCATCAGTCAACTACCACATTAAACTTCTGTTGTTAGTTGGGGCAGTTATTGCGGGGTAGTGGTGTGTGGCAGGAATGTTAGTCCTTGCCCACGCACACACTCCACCGGCAGACCCTTTCACTTGGGTAGGAAGGAAACGACTCCATTCTTCTATTGTTTTCCATCCTCACGCAGGGACAATGGTTCTGCTCATCCTCATGCACGGAATTTTCTCCATCGTTTTCCTCATGCAGAGAGTTGGGGAAGGCATTTTTGTCATCCATGATTTTGTTCCTGTGAATGAGCATTCATGATTTCTATGTGTGAGAATGTCATAGTTTGGGAATGGTGATGTGGGTTCCTTCATTATCTTCTTGTGAATGATCCATTCACGTTTGGGCTGTGTATTCCCGTTGCTCCAATGTTGAGATCGGGCTATTGTTTTCCCCACGATTTTGTGTGTTGTGGGTTCGTTTAAGTTTGTGGGTTGTTGTGGATTCCCATTGAGTCGTTTTGGCCATGATAGGGCCAAGAACGACTCATGAATCGAATTCCCCAGTCATAGTTGTGAATTGCTTGTTTGCTGCATGTATGCAGTGGTTGGTCTTGGACTATGTTGGAGTGGGAATGAAGCCGTGGTTTTCTTGATAAACCTGGTGTGTTTGGGAGTCACATAGACAGAGCTACAGGGATAGCTTTCTTCTCCACAACCCCTGAATAGCACTGGAAGGGAATTCAGGGTCTGAGCGACTGTGTAGCAGAGAAGGGACTGATTTCCTTGTGTTGGGTGTGTGTGGGTGTCCTAGAAGTTAGGCTAGTTCTGGTGTAGGTTTCCTCGGCTCTTCAATGAGCTCACCAGCTTAGCATTCAACTTTTCCCAGCTCCTTAATGGCCTAATAAACCCAACTATGTTGGCTTGGATGATTTGTGTATCCATGGCTATGTATAAGCTTGCTTGTTCCTTATTCCTTGGGAAATCATGCCCAGCTCAGGGGTGGCAGTGTTGCTGAGAGATTAAGGAGCACACTGGCCTATGGTTGGGTGGAACATTGCAGTGACGTAGCTGGTTGCGGGATGAATTCCTCACAAGATAAGTATTCTTGTCTATTCAATCTTTTCAACCATATTTACTGTTAATGAATTATAACGAACATGTTGAATGAATGAATGTATGTTTGCTTTTGCTGTGTATGTGAATGATTATGTATCTTAGCATGTTTTATGTTCAAGCATTTCGGTTTTATGTATGTTCATGTTCATGGAGGCGGTTTATCCCGAATGGTTAATGTCATGGTAGCGTCCTCTTCGTCGATCGAAGGGTCGGGGACGTTACAATTGCATTAGTTAAAAGACCAATAACAACGTTGCATTCTACTTTGTTATTAGTGAGTGTCCCCAAGAAAACCCCGCCTATATGATATAAAGTTCAGTGGGGGGTATAAATGGACCAAGCAACTAAGACTAGATTATTTTGACTAGTGAATAGCACTATCTGTGAAGCCAATGTAGTTTTCTGGGTCATTTGTCATTTGCATTGTAAACAAATGATAGTTTTACTTTTCTAAAGATGGGATTGAAAACATAACATATGACATCGTTCTTTTGAAAGTGCAAATGGACAATGTATATGGGGAGAAAAATGATTCACCCTTGGTACTTGTGGTTCTCCTTATGTTGGGATGATGAATAATATCTAAGTGTTAACGGACTTGACTGTATGGACATGCATCCAAAGCAGGTGTGGACAAGGCCCTTGGTAACTCGTTGGAGGATGATGAATTATCATGGGTGATATCCTGGCATGCATAGTCTTGTGTGTCGAAGTTGCTAGCAAAGTATGGTTTTGTGTGTGTGTGTGTGTGTGTACTATGTTAGATGGGTATCATATGGGTATGGTTCCCACAGGATGTACATCCATCATGATGTGCTTCTAGTTCAATATGTATTAGTTGTGGCTTATGTGTCTCAGGAGTAACTATTGCGGTAATGGTCATTTCAGGTGTAGACACAACCGTTGTTACTACTGATGTAGTGATAACATTGATAGAAGTGGTTGACTTTGGTTGAGGTGGAGGACTCTCAACCAAAGGGCAAGTGAGGTAAATGATTCCCAGGGTGTCAAAAAATTGAGGGAGATCAGTACAATGGTGTGTGTAATCCTTAAAATGAAAGCAAATCGAACATGCCTTGTTGGTGCATAATGATTTGGACTTAGCGGTTTTGTTGGGTGCAGACGAGGTTGAGGTGCCCCCTGCTAAGGCTTGAGACACATGTGTCATGCTAGCATGGGTGTTAAGTAAATTCCTGATCTTCGGCAAGGTGGGGCACAGGTTTGTCGCATCTCCATGTTGACCGCATAGAACACATGGTGGGGTGATTTGCATGGTAGGGGTATCAGTCACGATGGAAGCTTTCAATGGTTGTTGAGTTATGCCACCACCTTTATGCTTAGAAAGCCTCAATGATGATTTAGGGAGATGTTTTCATGATGAGGGATTTCAACTTCGGTTGTTTTATGCCTCTGTTACTGGTTTTAGTGATGACTGGTGGTGGCTTGGTCATAGCCGTTATTGGATCGGCATGCAGTCCCAATGGCGTAACGAGGAAAACTAAAATGAACTCATAGTGTGTTAGTGGTTTCAAGGCCATATCCGAGTATGGTGGCATAAGGTACCACACAAGGATTCCCAAAGTGAGCCCAAAGAGGGTTAACCGAGCTATAACAGGTGTTTCTTATACTCATGTGGCAGGGTACAAGAATGGTATCTAGAACATGGGGAGCACCAATGGACTCAATGTTTGCTCCATACCATGACTTGTGGGAGGTGTTGATGATGATTTTCGTGGGTTAGGAGACCCATTCTCAGAGGTGAAATGGTGCACATGAGATTGTCCATCAATGTTGCGATTTCAGGTGGAGGGTTTGAATATGCCCCCAGGAGGTCGAAATCTTTGTACTCACCCTGGTAGATGTCAACATAAGGAGGTTGGTTGACTTAAGCTACTATGGGTAAGACGTTCTCAAGGTTGGTATTGGAATGAGGGTCATAGTATTTGAGTTGGGTGAGTGTGACAATCTTCCCATTTAAGGGAAACATCATTATGCAGAAGACTAAAGAGGCAGTCGCCTTCATGGCGTACATGTAGCTACAACCTAAGAGGATATTATAGTCTATCTTAGCATCGATGACATCAATATTTCTCATTACAATTTTTTCCCCTAACTCGATGGGAATATTTTGGTCCTAGCCTCTCGTTTGTGATGGTCTCCCATCATATGCACTAAGGGTGGTGGAAGAGGGGACTAAATCGGTGAGCCCAATCATTTCCAAACATTTGAGGGCATGATTCAAGTGTATTCTCCTTCATCAATGTTGCACCAATGAATCATGATGTTTTTGACAATCATTGCGACTTGGAATGCGACTGACAAGGGTAATCACGATTCGCCTTTATCGCAGTCGAAAGTCATGAGGCATGATTCGGACGAATCGACAATGTCGAGTGCGTTGGGTTGGGAATGATTGAAGGACTTCTAATGTGGACATGCTGACTAGAGACTGAGCCAAGTCATCCACAATACTATAGTTGTGGGCAGCTTTCATATGGGGATTATGTGAGGAACACTTGAGTGGTGCCTTTGGAATCCTTGGGATTTTCTTCATTCTCAGATGCGAAATTTGAAAAGGGCCATTAGAGATGTCTTCTACTTGAGGAGGGACAGTTCCACCATAACCTTTAGCTTAGGTCTGTAGTTTGACATCACTAATGTTCAGGTAATTTTTTTGGTAGGATTTGTTATTTTGGGGATGCGGTTCCTGTTGTTGGGTCACCATGCCTTGATTGAAAAATGGTTGTTGCAAGACAGCTTGTTGCAGTTGTGGTGTGTTAAGATCCAAAAATGGGTTTATTGTCATCTTTTTATTCACTTCCACTAACTATTGGCAGTCAGGGATAAGCAGACAATGGTGAGTATAGCGAGCATACTCTCTACAAATTGAGCAAGAATAATTGATCCTCAAGTTGGCATTTTTGCCTTGTTTGGGGGGATTGTTTGTCCCTGTGTTCTAGTTTTCTAGGTTATGGGCCTGCTAGGTAGGGGGGTTTCCCTCTTGCCCCTATTGTTGTTTATTCTTATTCTTACCTTTCTTTCTCCCTTAATTCTGGGGTTTTTTGGGATTGGCGGTGTTAAACTACTCGAATTGTTGAGTTTGTTGTTGGAAAGAAGGTTGGACTAAATTAACCCCCATATGAGGCATGGGGGGTGAACCAGGAGGACATGGGAATGGGTAGTAAGGGTTATACCCTCGTAGTAAAATATATTCTTGTTGTGCTCCATACGATGTGGATATAGGAATCAGTTGCGCCATTTGCGGTGAAGGTACCATTGGTGCTTGGCTTATTTTAGGGTACGTAGGACTATAGGGTCCATATTATAGTTGTCCAAATGGAGTATTTGGGATAGTATTAGGGGGATTCGACATAGTGGGGATGGGTGGATATTGCACCACCATAGGGGTGGTAAAGACGCTAGTTATGGGGTAGATTTTCCCTATAGGAAAATGGACCTAATAATCCCATCCATTTAATGTGGCATCCTTGTATGGTGGGGTCCAAAGAATGATGTCGAGGGGCATTGGGAAGGATGGTGTATAAGCACCCATAATATTAATAGATAAGATCAAAGAGTTGGGCCTTCAAGATGGCCTCTTCCTCACATTGTGGCGAGCAAGTTGCCACAGCTTTTTTCAATTGCGAGGAGGAGAGATTTGATAAACCAATCTAATGGGAGTTGAGGTTGAATATCTATTTTGCACAAAGTGTGACATCTATGCCACTCATGAATATGGCTTATTATGTGAGTTGAAGTGTTCTACCGAAACTCCATGAGAGTTTTGAGACTGAGGTCATGGCGTATTGGTAACTGAAAGTAGGTGAGAAATGCCATGGTTATCATCCCAAAAGTGGCATGGGAGTCCCCTGGTAGGTTCACATACCATTTTGCAATTGTACCAGTGAGAGTTGTCAGAAGAGGCAAAGTCTCATAGAATCCTCCACTATGTTATTGGAGGAACACCATAGTTGGAAAGACTTGACATGGTTGACAATATAATCTCCTTCTTTCCCTTCAAACTTAGGGATGTATGAGGGGAGCTTATCGAGAATATAGGGCCATGTTGCATCATGAGCGATGGGGTCATTGATCAGCTTTGCTAGATCAGGGAGATTCAAGATAGACATGAATATTAGGTTGGTATTGCCACCATTGTATTATGTGTGTTGTTTTTGTGAGGGGGAGAACGATGAGTATGTGGAAATGATCTATATCCTCAATGGGAAGAAGAAGATGTTCTTTGGCCTCCTCCCATAGATGGAAAAGAAGGTGGACAAATAAATATGAGCCTCTTACGTGAGAGGATGAAGCAAAAGGATATAAATTCTATCTGAGAGGAAAAAATGAGTTAAGCAAGGAGCAACTTCACCTAGAGGATCCAATCAATGCGCCTTGGGAGTGGCCTCGAATAGAGTGTCTTCCTTTTGAAACACGGGGAGTAAGTGGAAAAACACCTCTCAGGATAGGGGATAGGCCTTGCAGTTTGCGGGACTTCCATTGGGGGTTTTGTTCCTCTATGGTGGAATTCAAGTATAACAAGTGACTATTGTTGGGGATAAACACAATTAGACAAATGCAAAAATATGCCAACCATAGCAGCTGCAAAATGGTGCAAGAGTGAGTGATATGTGCAATGATGGTTTAGTGCAAACAGTTCCACGTGTAAGTTCTTTTTAATTGCGCATCAGGTGAACTTGTATTTAGAAATAAAAATAAAATGTAAATTCCCTAAAGTCCTAATGTCCTTCCTATCAAATGTAATTGGGCCTTCTAAAAGCACAACTACTGGTGATAATGGGATCCACACAATTATTATCTAGTGAAGGTAACAAAGAAACAATTATATCGACGATATGGCCAATGTTCCAATCAACAAGCCTTAGCAACAATTTCCAACGACAAATGCTCCTTGATGATATCCTAATTTTGGACACTAAGATACCTTGCATCAAGTTTGGATCAATGGTTAGGCCTACACGATATAGTGTACTCTTCCCCCGAAAACAAGCTGAGTGACTTGTAAGGGGGGGGCAGGGTAGTTATACCTCAGATTTCACCTCCTTAGTTGTGGCAAACTATTGATATGGGTTTTCTTTCAACACTTGTTGATAGCAAGATTTTGATAGTACCCTATAAGTAAACAATTCTATGTTTCAAAAATTCCTAATGAAACTAGATTGGTGGGAATTGTTTGGATTTCTATCCCACACAATCCTACCAAACCAAAATATTGTTTTGTGGCCTCCTATGGAGGATTTTAGTTGGTTAGCAATTATAAGGGTTGATTTTAAGGGTCCAAATTTGGTTAAGGTGTGTGACAGAGGTATTTCACAATTCCCTTCCTTTTTTATTTACCAAGATCACAAGTAATGTGAGGTGAAGAGTATACTCAAATTGGAAGAGCTTTTAGGTCCCTTAGTTTGTGCCAGTGATAAAAACACATGTGAGGTAAGCAAAATGATTGTTGTAATTTAACTAAAGAGAATAAAGTAAGTGCAAATGGAGATTTAACCTCAACTTTAAAAGATACTAATGGTGCTTGCAACTATCAATAATGCTAATGAACTAAGTCTACAATGGAGGTTTTCCACACTTTTCCCCCTTTTATGATTCACAAAGCTCACTAGAAGTGCGAGGTGAAGAGCATATGTCGAAATATTAGAGTCTTTAGGTCCTTGGTTGTGTGCAAAATTGGATTTACAGTACTTTAACTAAATATGTAAAGCAAGCAAAGAACATAATGTCTCTTGAATGTTAGTGAGAGACCCGTTGAAAGCCTCAAGGTTGGTTACCTAGGTAGATTTCAAGGGAAGACCCCTTTAATACCTAATCTTAGGCTATGTGAGCTAATTACTATAGAAAAATCGAATTGTCGTAAGTTAATTAATTCTAGTTCATTAGTGAGCTGCCATTGAGACTACAAGAATGTCAAATATAGGTATGAAGCAAAGAAAAGAAGCAATTGCATGCAAAACACGGATACAAGTGCGCACCAGCACGGTAAAAACACTCATTGGTGTGCATTAGTGCGATTACAATGCAAAACAGTCACACAAATAGTGCAAGAAAATTTGTGCAAGCAGAAGTCTACTAAAAGGCACAAACAGTGCGATCATCAAAGAGGTATGTGTGCAGACTGCGTGCTCGAATCGATGCAATTAGTGTGTCTATTAAACAAGATAAAATGACCAAAAGGGGGCCAAATTCCTAGGATGAACGGTATGGACCTCTTCACCTACAAAGTATAATAAAAAAGAAATTAGTTGTCTAACAAATAACAAACTAGTTAAGTAGAAAATGAAAAAAATAAGTGGAGTCACCATAAATATGTTGTGGGGAAATATGCACAATGGTGTGCAACCTCTCCCACTATGGGTGAAATCCATTGAGGTTGTTGACTAGGCCCAGTATTTAGAAACAAAAAGAAAAATTGATAACCTCAAGTAGATCCTACAAGATCTTGTTAGTGAAATAAAACAAAACAAAACAAAAGCTAAAAATAACTTGAAATAAACAATAAGGAAAGAGGGATGCAAACCATAATAAGAAAAAAGTGCAAGAACCACTTTAGATTGCCCAATGGTCAAGCAAATACATATATTGTGACCTAGGAGATGAGAGATCCAAATGGAAGCAAATAATCCCCCTTAGGGAGGCCCATTTGTTCAAACTAGATGTTAGATAGATCAAAGAACCAAAGGAGAGAAACACTTGCCCCTTGGAGGAAGGAGGAAAGGGAGCTTGGGGAATGCTAACAAGTGGGAAGAGGTGAGCTATAAGGGAGCTCTATCACAATTTTTAGTGGCATAAACTTGCTCTAATTTCTGCTTACAATATGCATGCCCATGGCCTCCTTTTATAGTCCAAGAGGTGGCCAAGAAACAACTAGATCCAAGTGTGAACCCCAGCACCTCATGAACTAGCTTCAAGGTACATAATGGCGGCTATTGAATGTGCATACATCATGTTAAGAACACAGTTTCTAATTTGTGTTGGTGAGGGGCCTTCATGAACCTTAAATTCATGGCTAGTGGTTTATATCCTACCATTTTGACAGTCACACAGATATCAAAGGTAAATATACACAAGTATTGCGTGGGAACAAAACTGGTAATACGTGCAGTAGCACATTTAATCAAGGAGTTGATCGTGCAACCTTATCTTTTGATTGTTCTTTGGTATTTCTGAGTCATGTTGATTCTTATATCTTAATGAGGATGTATTTGTTGTCCTGCATGCTATACGTTGATGACACCTTACTATTTAAATTGTAAAAACGTCTCATGTGTGCGAGAACTAAGCATTAACAATTGATATGCTTATGAGTATATAGTTGTATTATGGAGAGGTGCACTAGATTTTAAGGATGAGTTAATCTAGGGGAAGAATAAAGTATTATGCCACCTCTTTCCCTAATAAGGGTGCATCCATAGTCACAATGTGGAGGGAATGGCTCTATCTGAGGTTAGAGATATTTGTGTTGAAGACAAAATATAGAATAACCCAAAGAGAGCGCAACTATTAGATTATCCATTCACACCACTGTTAAAAAGGGACAATATGTTCATATGCACTAATAACAACAGTCAAAGGAATAAGGTCGCACTAGTTTAAGAGCTAGAGGGACTGTACAAGTAGGCAAACTGCTTATTGGAGAGACGTTCTATCTTGAAGAGCACATTGGACTCATATTTGAGTTCTAGACAGTAGGCTCTAGTTCTTGTGTTCACTATTGGGCACTTGTGTGGTTTGTATCGGCTGCAAGGTTTCCTTCTAAGCCAAATCATGCCCATTGTGGGGGTTATCCATTATTGAATAGGAGCTGAAAACAAATTGTCATCTACAAGAGACCTCATTCATTACCAATCAAACTGCCAATACATTGACATCTTACAAGTCAAGAAGGAAAGTTAACTCAAGATTGATTTACTATATTTCTACCTTGTTACGACGGTAAATAATCACTAATATTATTTAAACAAATTGTTGTTATAGTAGTTGAGTTTTAATGTCACCTACAATAGTCATATAATAATATAAAATGTCAATGATTGATCATTGTTGGTTAGTATAATTGTGGACTATTATTTGGTTGTTAAATGCAAGCATTTGGTCTATGTTTGTGTATTCTTTTTCGCATTATTATTGTGTGATGAGATATGGAACACACACTCAAACTCCATACAAATTCAACAAAAAAATCAGTCAAATAGATAAAAAGTAATTGGCTACCAAAGTGTTTGACGGAAGTTCTAACCCAAAGTTACATAACAATTAGCTCAAAATTTCAATCAGGATCTAGTGAGGGTTATTATAGCGGTAACAAAGCTAATGATTTTGCTAGTCTGTGAGTTACATCCATTTTTATGAATCTAGAGGGAAATCAACATAACCTATAGGGTAATAAGGTAGAGAGGAGAACCTACAAACATATTTTTAATATAGTTTCGAGAATTGGATCAATCAGAATCAAAGGATGAGAACCATGTAGAGTTAAAAGAAGAGGAGTGGCTACAAGGAGGAGGAGAAGAATAATAAATGGGGGATAGGAATGATCAGCTGGAGGGAATTAATTTGAATCTTTTAAATGATCTAGCAAGTGGGAAACAATAGTTGGTTTAGCTCATGATTCAATTCATCATCGGTATTTAGGCCAACCAAAACAATAATGGCAGCAAAGGCTCAAGAGGAACCAATGGACGTAAAGGGAATCATGTAGAAGGAAGCAACAATAATATTCCCCTCCAATCCAACACTTGGACACCCAGTAGAGTGACTTCTAGACCACTCTTACCTCATTTTGTGGAGGAGCAACAAGTTGGCAATCTGGGGGAGTCGCTACCAGGTGAAACTTTTAATGACTATTTGAGGGAATATCATATTCTTGGTGTGTATTTTCATGCAATAATGTCACTACAAGAGTTCTATACCATCAAGTACTAAAATATACCAAGAGACTTTAATAGGGGCCAACATAATTTTGATCTTTACTGGAAGGTTGGGAAGCTAACATCCCTTCCTGTGATGGGTCGAACAAAAGCATGGCTAGAGCGTGGGTGCAGAAGTTGGATCCATATTTCAAACTCAACGCCATGAAGGAGACAAAAGTAAAAAAGTATGTTGATTTTCATTTTGAGGGAGAGGCTCATGAGTGGTGGTACCATGGATTAGTTACTCTAGGTCATGCCATTATTACCTCGAATTTGGATTTCGCACAACGACTAATGGACATGTTTGATAGGAAAGACCTAGAGTTGCACTTCAGGGAGTTGGCATAGCTCAAGTAAGAAATTACTGTGGAGGCATATATTTCAAAGTTTCAGAGGCTTGCAATCATGATGACAGATGTGTCAAAGCCTAGACTCATTATGCTGTCGATTGAGGGATTATCCAAGCCACTACATGGTTGGGTTAAGGCCTCCAAACCTACGACATTACATGATGCCATCATTAAGGCTTGAGACATTAAGGAAGCAGTCCCAAAGAACAAATTTTGGTTCAAAACTTGCATCCCTCGTAAAGGTAAGGACAAAAATCCCTTCCAGAAGGAGGGGATCGGGAAGAAAAAGTTGGATGATGAGACCTTAAATGAACTACGAAGAAAAAATTAGTGTTTCAATTGTAAATAGCCTTGGGAACCTAGACATAGGTGCATGGGTCAAGGGAATCTATATCACATAGAAGTACTCTCAGATAGTAATGAGGAGAAGGAGGATGTGGCAGAACAGGTTCATGAGGGTGAGAAAAATAATAAGAGTGATGAACAACAACATGTACAGACTTAGAGTGGAACCATTGCTACCTTATCATGTGTTCTTATATTTAACACTTTCAGGGTCTAGGGATGGTAGATGGTAGGGAAACCCACAATTTCATCCACTCATCCTTGGTGACCAGGAGAGACATTCCTTCAGAGGAGTTTGAGGGATTCATTATGGAGATAGGTCATGGGTGCACTTTGCTTTGGATGTGAAAGGATATGCAGTTGATTGTGACGATGGGGAACTATGACATGACCGATGAATTTTGTGTGGTCGATCTTACAAAGACCAATGTAATTTTGGATGTCTAGTGGCTTAGTACGTTGGGTACAATTTCGTAGAACTACCAAACAATGGAGTTGGGATTCAATATAACAAATGGAAGGAGGATAGTTCTAAGAGGCATATCCAATGGTGCTCCCAGGGTGGTTTCCACCAAGAGAATGGAGGCACTATTAAATAACAAGGATATATCTTATGTAGGAGAGTGCCTGAGCACAACTCGTGAAACTTTAGACAACAACCAGTAGCATCAGATAGAAATCCAAGCTTTCTTAGGGAAACATGACAGAATTTTTAGAGAGATTTTTCCACGAAGACATCTTGATATGGGTTTTGAGAACAACAAAGAATTAGAAGGGTCAAAACCTATGATCTACTCCACAGATGCATCCAAATAAATTCAAGGATGAAATAAATAAGGGGATCAAAGAGTTGCTCAAGATGGGTCATATCAAGCTTAGTTCCAGTTTTTTTGTTTCTTCTATGGCATTGGTTAAGAAGAATTTTGGCACTATGAGGATGTGCATTGACCATCGAACATTGAAAAATACCATAGAAAAATAGATAATGTATCCCCTAGATAAATGAGGATTTGGATTGGCTGCATAGAGCAGTATATTTTTTGAATATTTATCTTCAATCAAGGTATCGCCATATTAGTGTCCGAGAGCAAAATGTCCACAAGACCGCATTTAGGTGTCAGCACTATGAGTTCTTGGTTATGCCCTTCAAGTTAATCAATGCGCCTGCTACTTTCTAGTCCTACATGAATCACATTTTGAATAAGTAGTCAAGGAAGTTTCCCCTGGTATTTTTTTATGATCTCCTTATATATAACAAGACATGGGAAGATCACTTGGGACATTTATATGAGGTTTTGGGTATCATGGGGGAACAAAATTTGTATTCCAAGGATTAAAAAGTTCAATTTGGAATGACAATATTCTATGCATGGGCCACATGATTAGTGCACAGTATGTACACGTGCACTAGGAGAAGATTTAGGCCATATTGGATTGGCCAACACCTAGATCTCTTACAAAGCTGTGGGGATTCTTTGAAATATGTTACTATAGACGCTTCATTAAGGGATTCTCTCAATTCGGTACACCATTGTCATATCTCATGAAGAAATGGACTTTTAGATGAATCAAGAATTCTCAGAGGACATCCAGCAAGCTGAAGGAGGTGATGAGCACTTGTCTAGTTTTGGCTCTTCTAGATTCTAGTTAACCCTTTGTACTAGAGTGCGACACATTAGGTGAGGGCATAGGAGTTGTATTGATGCAGAACAAACATTTGATTTCCTGTGAGAATTGGAAGCTCAGGGATCCAAAGAGGATCTATTCCATTTATGACAATGAGTTGATGGCCATTATGCATGTTTTCGCCAAATTCAGACGATACTTTGGTGGGAGGAAAATGTGTGGTTAGGACTAAACATAGTAGTTTACGATACTTCTTGGAAAAAAATATTTAATTGAGAGGCAACAAAAATGGGTGAGAAAAATACAGGCATATGATTTTGACATAGAATATGTGAAGCGTAAGAAAAAACATTATGGTTGATGCCCTTAAAGGAAGCCAGTAGCATGCTCTCTTATGGAGATCCCATCTTTTGGTGGAATATTCTAAGAATAAATCCTTCGACAAAGTGATGGATGGAAGGTACATGATGGTGGACAATATCATCTTTTACAAAGATAGGGTATATGTAGTTCATGAATCCAAACGTAAAGAGAATAAATGGCAAGCCATACATCATGCACAATGGTAGGACATCCTGGGTACTTCAAGACTTACATATAGATCAGGGAAATAATTGCATGGAAGGGTCTCAAAGATGATGCATTGAGACATGTGAGGGAGTGCATAGTTGGCAAGAAAAATGAGATAGAGTAGACTCATCCTGTAGGATTGTTGCATCCATTTCCCATTCCAAAGCAGAAATGGGAAAGTGTATCGATGGATTTCATCACAGGTCTACCAAAGGTGCAGGGAAGGGATTTCATATATGTAGTTTTTTATCAGTTAACCAAGTTTACAGATTTCTACATGATTTACACAGATTACTCAGCATACCAAGTAGCGGAATTATTTTTAAGGGAGATGTTCAGACTACATGGGTTGCTTAAGTATATTGTCAATGATCGGGACAACAAGTTTCTTAGTAATTTTTGGTAGGATTTGTTCTACTTGGTTGCTATAGAGTTGAATCCCAGTACTAGTTACCACCCTTAGACTGATGGACAAAAATATATTGTAAGCAAATGGGTCGAGGGATATCTACACAACTATGTGTCAAAGCAGCATAATGTGTGGATTACGTGATTTCCACTTTAGGAGAACACTGCTACAACACTACATACCACATGCCCATTGGTATGGAACCATTCCAAGCATTATATGACATTGATGCTCCATATTTTGTAGATTTGGCATTTGGGGATATCAAAGCTCCCAAATACAAAGACCAGATACATAAGAACTAGAATATCCTAAAAGTTCTTAAGGATAACTTACAAATGGCTCAAAATCAACACAAGATGTATGCCGATAGGCACAATATTAAGCACAGCTATGAGGTAGGAAACTTGGTTTTTCTGAGGTTGCAACCATATAGACAGTCCTCATTGAAGAAAACTAGAGCAGAAAAGTTAAAGCCTCATTTCTATGGTCCATACAATGTAATCTAGAGAGTTGGGAAGGTAGCTTATGAGTTTGAGCTACTTGAGGGTAGAAAAAATCACAATGTATTTCATATTCCATGCCATAAGAAGGCATTGGGACAATAAGTCACTACTTCAATATAGTTACCCATGTTGTACGAGGAGGGGTAATTTGTTTTAGACACTAAGGAAATCTTGGATGTTACGGAGAGGAGATTGAGGAGCAAAATGATCAAGCAGTATCTTATCAAGTGCAGAGATTTGTTAGTTGAGGATGCTTCGTGGGATGGAGAACATATCTTGCAGCATCCTGGGTTGCAGTTGCTTGAGGACAAGCAATCTTGAGAAGGGAGGACTATCATTTCCCTTTTCGATTGATCACTCTAGGGAAGGAATTTTCAGCCTATTTAATTCATGTAGGCTATAATAGTCAAAAAGAGGGAATTAATTATTTATTTAATGTCACCAGCAAAAGTAACATTATGAAGTGATGTTGAATAATTAATTTGTAAAGTGACTATTGTAAAAGTCACTTTGTTAATTAAAAGTAAAAAAGGGTCAAATTCAAAATGAAAGCACAAGTAGCCTCATTCTCGCATTCATTCATGATATTTCACTTTTGAAAAAGAATAGGAGAGCTCTTCTGGCTTATGGATCTTAAGATAAAAAAATCTAAGAGAACCTTGGTTTCAATGGTGATATTATCCACCCTAATTGAGTTTTAGAGGGAAGATCACTCAGACATTTCCATCGTGCTTCACTGTCGACAAGGGGAACAGTCTTCATAACATATTCGAAGAGATTTCAATTGGTTGATAGACTTATGAGTCTATGATTTCTTTTTGAAGAGGAAGGATGCACCAACTTTTGAGGATGAGTTGATCTAGGGGAAGAAAAACATATTATGCCATCTCCTTCCCTAAGAATGGAATACCCATAGTCACAAAGTAGAGGTTGTGGCCCTAGTTGAGGTTGGAGGTATTTGTGTCAAGGGTGTAGCAAAGAATCACATAAAAGAGGGTGAGAATATCATATTATCCATTCCCCCCAATTTTAAAAGAGATAGTTTGTTCATGTGCATTAGTAACTACAATCAAAGGAAGAAGGAAGCACTGGTTTATGAGCTAGAGGGAGTGTGCAAGCAGGCACATTACTTATTGGTGAGAATTTCTATCTTGAAGAGAGAATTGGACTCATATCTAAGCTCGAGCTGGTAAGATCTAGTAGTTTTCTTCACTATTGGGCACTTGTGTGGTTTGTATCAACTACAAGGTTTCATTCTAAGCCAAATTATGTCCATATTGGGGATTTTCCATCGTTGAAGAAAAGCTGCAAACAAACTATCGTCTACAGGAGACCTCTCTCATTAAAAATTAGGATGTCAATACATTGCCATCTTACAAGTCCGGAAGGAAGCTTAACTCATGATTAATTTACTATATTTATACCTTGTTATAGTGGTAAATAATCATTAAGATTTGTCAAACAAACTGTTGTTACAATACCTAAGTTTTAATTTCACATGCAACAGTCATATAATCCTGTACAATGTCAGTGATAGATCATTGTTGGTTAGCAAGATTTTGGATTAGCATTTGGTTGTTAAATCCAAGCATTTTATCTTTGTTTATGTATTCTCTTTGGCGTTATTATGTTGTGATGAGATCTAGAACACAAACTCAAGCTCCATACAAATTCAACAAAAAAAATCACTCAAGCATATAATGAGTAATTGGCCACCAAAGTGATTGATGAAACTTCTAACCCAAAGCTACATGATAATTAGCTCAAATTTTTCTGTCAAGATCTAGAGGAGTTTATTAGAAAGAAGTACTTTTTCTAGAGTGCTTGATTTGGCTCATTGGATTTGGAGCAGAGATGGATGCATGTAAAGAAACAAGTGGATGATGTTCGAGTATACAATTGTAATATTTTTATGGAGTTGGATTTAATCACATATGTAAATGGGAAAATGGTTGTCATACCTATTTAGGCATGCATACCCCTAGTCTATTCATTGGTGTAAAGTCTATATGTAGACTTAGCTGATAGGGGGGCATTTTGTATTCCCAAATACCCAGTTAAAACTTTAAGGGTGGTATTTTTTTTACCCCAAGCCAAGTTTAAAGGGGGGGATATTAGGTTAATATTGACTTTTTTTCCTTGGAAAGGGGGGGATGTTATGTTAATATTGACTTAGTTATAAAGTAATTAAAATAATATTGATTTGATCATTAGTGGGTTTACTATTGATGGTTTACGAGCCCATGGTTTTGAGAAACCCGTTGTATTTTCCATGGTATTAGTATGTGATGAAGCTAATTCAAAGGCTTGAGTAACTCCAATGTAAAGTGCCTATTTTGGTTGGTGTTGACCGAATTGACCATGGCTTGGACGGCTTGACTAAGGCTAATGAAAGATATATTTTGAAGGTTGGTTTTCTTGGCAATTTTAATATGGTGTCAGAGCCTTGTTGGGAAAATAAATCTCTCCCATTAGATAAGCCCTGGATCATTGACTTTAATGAAGAAATACTTAGTTATGGAGTGCTTGATTTGGCTCATTGGAACTTGACCGAAGATGGATGTGGGTAAAGAAAGAAGTGGATGATGTTCGAGTATACAATTATAAGAATTTCTACAGAGATAGATTTAATCACATATGTAAATGGGAATATGGTTGTAAAACATATTTAGGCATGCATAACCTTGGTTTATTCACTAGTGTAAAGTCTATATGTAGACTTAGGTGATAGGGGGCATGTTGTATTCTTGGATACCCAGTTAAAAACTTTTATGGGGCAGGTTTTTACACCAAATAAAGCTTAAAGGGGGGGATGATAGGTTAATCTTGACTCGGTTATAAAGTAATTAAGAAAATATTGATTTGGTCGTTAGTGGGTTTGCTATTGGTGGCTTATGGGCCCATGGTATTAGTATATGATGAAGCTTATTTAAATTATTTAGTAACTCCAATGCAAATGGTTGTTGATATCCAGATGGCCATGGCTTGGTCGGATTGACCAATTGTAATGAAATATATCTTTAGAAGGCTGGTTTTCCTCATAAATGGTTTCTAGGGTAAAAAATGGGAATTATTATGTCCCTGCTTATCATTGTGTATTTGTATTTCTCTGTAATGCTAGTTCAATCTGTATTTATCTATCAATGGTAAATTGTAAGAACAATAACCTTAGTTATTGGTTCTTTGGTCTTTGACTCTCTAACATGTAGTTGCTTTGAGTCATGTAACTGCTTAGATTCTTCTTCCTTTTTATCCCCTTCCCATGGATTTTATTCATAGGTTTTTGTATCCCCTTCTTCTTATTCAACCCTAGACTCTTAAACTACTATATTTATAGGTACTTCAACTAATTTATTTGCAAGGACTTCCTCATGTGCCCCCTTGGGCTCTTATTTTTTAGTACGAGAAATATCTTGCAATTCAATTTTATTTTCCTTATACGAATATTCAAAAACTTATTTGCACATTAATATCAACTGTATGCATTTAATCCAACTAAGGACATCCCAAAACAATATCCACATCATCCATATCTATAACATGAAAATATGAATGCAATAAATATTTATCCATGTTAATCTTTAGATCATTCAAAATTTGAACATTCTCACCCTCAACCCGTGTGCGTTGAATATTATTTGTAGAGACATGCAGCCTTTTAGAAAAGTTGATATTGATAAATTTATACTTGCTAATATGGTTTATAGAAATGATGAAATTCCCTTGTTGAAGAAATCCATGAACATGTAATAGGAAATTCACAAATGAATGTAAACACTTGGCACTCTCTTTATCCTTCTTTTTGCTTCGAGACAACATGTCTTCTTCATATTATCTGAAAGTCCCTTCATCTTGTTATGGTTAAGCAATTCCCACCACATGTCAGCATTGTTCCTTATATTAATGACTACAACGAACCTTCAAATGTTGTGATATGTTGACTTCATCTTGTTCATGTATTCTTCAATATTAGGACCATCATATTTTCCTTTAAAAAACATATTTCTCGAAGGAAAACCCCCAACCAAATATAAGGTTTAAAAGAAATAACTTACTTTTCAATGGAGCTCCTTAATGCATCTAGAGTTTGAAATGACAAATTTAAAAGCATCATAACTCCCTCATTATTGCTCAGAATCTATATTATGACCACAATTATGAACTATTGTTGTCTTCCTACATCTACTTGCACTAGTTTGTTATAAATATAAGAACACTATCAAAAGGTACTAGCTCTACAATCCGCATGGTCATCACTAACAAAACCTTAAAACAACATATTTTAAATTATTGATAGTTCCACTTCCCAAAGTTTGATTTGGAGGGTTTTGTGTTTTACTAAATCAGGCGTTTTTTGAGAGAAACGTTGATATATAGTTATTTTCTTTAGATTATACATAGAAAGTTTTAGAAATGGATATGAATTCCATTGCCCTCTTTTTTCCTTGAAAAATCTACAATGAGAAGAATAAAAAAATCCTCCACTTCATGCCTAAGATAGAGCTCTAATACCACTTGTAGTAATCCTTAACCCTTGAAATTGAATCACAAATGGTGTAAAACCCTTAAACTTTGGAAATAACCAGAATTTTATCCACACAATAATAACACCAAGATATAGAGAGAACCCTTAAGGTATAGTAACACCATCAATTACAATACAGTGCAATACATAAGCCATGCTTGATGAAATACAATACATCCAACACATAACATGTCAATACAATGATGCTCATGTGAATTTGTATTTTCTCATGAGTATTCCCAGGGGCCTATGCCACACACACATATACTTACACACACATACTTACAACACCATACAGAGACTCAAACTTTGTGTAACTCTTCTTTTCCATAGCTCACTTTGCAAACTCAAGATTGCACTTGAATTCTTACACTAGCTCTTTGGGCATTTGAATACTTGATGGATTGCAATGGACTTAATGTTTCCTTTTATAAAACCAAGTAAGGTTACAAGGATACCTCCACATATGTCAAACCTAGATTTCGAGTGTCCAAAGAACTAGTGTATATCCCTGCAACTTCACCCCACCATCTCTAAGGTATCTCAATCCAAACTCCAATGCAAGATATCTCGGTCCAAACTCCAATGTTCCCTTCAAGCATTTGAGTACATGTTTTTCTACTACCTAATTCTCCTACCTTGACTCTACCATTAATTGACTCAAGGTGTTCACTACAAAACATATATATGGCCTAGTGTTGACCAAATACATTGAGTAGCCTATAGGTGGGATCTACCAAATCTAACAAGTTGTTACCTTCTTCGGATTAATGATCATGGGCTTGGCCTTATGTTTGTATTCCTCCATCTGAAATCTCTTCGAGATATTCACTACATAACTACCCCGCCCAAGGAGAATCTTACCCATTCTCTACCAAACCTCCAACCCCAAGAAGTAATGTATCTTGCCAATATCCTTCACATCGAACTCAACTGTCGTATATGTCTTACACCATACAATGAGCTTATTTGTACATGTAAGAAATAGGTCATATGCATACAACAACGAAATAAATAGATCAATCTCAACAAATATGAAATATAAGTTGTGATCTGCTTTTGGTGAAGCCCATACTCAATAAGTATCCATTGATCCTAGAAAACCACACTCTCGATGCCTACTTGAATCCATACATGGCCATTTTCAATCTATTTTTTTGGTGAAATATTTTCAAACTACCATGTCTACCTTACATCCTATAATGAGCTTCTTTATACATGTAATAAATAGGTCATATACATGCAACAACAAAATAAATAGATCAATCTCAACAAATATGAAATATAAGTTGCAATCTACTTCACTTTTTGTGAAGCCTATACTTAATAAGTATCCATTGATCCTAGAAAACCACACTCTAAGTGCCTTCCTGAATCCATACATGGCCATTTTCAATCTGCAAACATGGGACTCCTTCCCATTGGTCTCAAATCCCTAAGGTTGCTTTATGTACACTTCTTCCTCAAGTATCCCATTAAGAAAGTTATTTTTACATCCAAACAATGTCTTCTCTATCCCATAATGGAAATTAAAGTCTCCTTGTAGTCCACTCCCTCTTCTAGTATAACACTCTCACCAGAAGCCATGCTTTGTACTTATCTATGACATAATCTACAACACGCTTAATATTGTAGAGACACTTGGAGGTCGTTATTGATTCCCCCTCCGATCTAGGCCCAACATCACATACAACATTCTTAATGATGGAGGTGTACTCCCTAATCATGGCATCCCTCCCAACTTTCCAGTCGACAACCTCTTAAAATCTATAAGGCTTGAAATCTATGATGCTACTCATCAACGCCATGTAGATTGGAAACTTCTTCAGAGGTTTTCTCTCCTTGATTGTGCTCCTTAGAGACTCAACATGCTCCTAAGCATCCCTAAATATATGAGTAAACCATTGAGGTCTCCTAACAGAACTAGTAGAAGCTAGTGGCTCCTACTTGCATTTGAATGTTTTTTCCCTAAATTATAATTCATTTATGTCCATAGATCAACCTACGCATCTTCCTACTTCTCATCCTTTGTCATTCGAATAGGATCACGAGACTTACTGGATGCAAAGTCTCATTATAATCAATAAACAAACCCTTCCCAATGGACGACTCCAACTTGTTCCTCTTCTCGACTGGTATATGAATATAAATTGGACAATGAAAGATAAAGAAATGGCCCACCTATAGCTTCACACTAGTGAATGCCTCATTTGGTGTCTTGTACTCCAAAATCCTATGAGGACACCTATTATGGATGTAGATTATTTTGTTGCATGCTTCTTTCCATAGAAACATCGAGAAATCTTGATCATGTATCATAGACTTAGCAACCCCTGTGATGGATAAGTTATTCCACTCTACAACTTTGTTCTACTATGGGTTGTATGGAATAATGAACTCTTTCTTGATACATGCATTCTTGTAGAATTCCTCAAAATCATTGGAGGTATACTCACCCCTATTGTCTGATCTCAAAAATTTGATCTACTTCCTTGTATGGTTATCCACTAGAGCTTTGAACTCCATAAACTTTCTAAAGACCTCATCCTTGGCCTTTCTAAAGTAGATACAAGTTTTGCAAGAGAAGTTATCAATGAAGAAAACATATTACATGCTTATAGTGATTGATGGTACTGACATCAATCCACACACATCTGAATGCACTAGGTCTAGAATCCCTTTGGACTTGTGTTCATTGCTTGGGAAAGAAACCTTGGCATGCTTGTAAAGCATACATCCTATGCCTACACCACGATGCTCAATGTTGAATTGCAGAATACTTGTGACCATCTCCCTTAGAATAGGTAGTGACCTGTGATGCAAGTGACCCGTCTTCTTGTGCCATAACTCTCACAAGTTATTTGTGTTATTCAATGGGACTCGAATAGGCTCACCCTATGACTTACACAAATTGCCTTCCCTAACCTTGATCATTTGAGTTGATCCCAGGCTATACTCCTTTGGTCTTATAAGAACTTGTTGGTTCTTGGATTCTATTAAAAATCCCTTAATATCTTCCATGACCTAAATTGAAAGCAAATTTTTCCCGATACTTATAACAAGCAACACATCATCAATTTATAAAGGGGTACTTTGTTAGAGTTGGAAAGGAATGATATCAACTCCTATTATTGACTACTTTCCATCATCACCAAGCTTAACCTAAACTCCTGAGATGTTTTATTTTGGAATAGAAAATAACTCTTGGGATGATGTCATATTCCTAGATGCTCAACTATGCACATACGAAGAGTTCTTTGAAGCAACATTGGAAGAAACACAAGATACCATCGAAAAATCCCTTTAACTTGGAGGAAAATCCATTCATTTGAGTTTAGGGAGGTTGTTGCCTGATGCTACTGCTACTTCCCTTTACCCTTCTTCTTCTCTGGACATTATGAAGCATAATGGCCATGCTTATGACATATGAAGCACATGATTCTACTCAAGTCCATCTTGGTGACTCCTAACTCTTTAACTTGCCCTCGTTGAGTCCTTTACCTTTGTTGGTGCAAAATGGAGACCAAGGTTCTTAAGCATGGGCCAACAAAAGGGCATTGTTGTAATCTAGTATGTTTCCATTTTCAATCCCCTTAAGGGGGAAGGTTTCACCCAAAGCACAACCAAGACCAACATAAGATTGTATTAATTAATTGTATGGTTGCAATCAAGGGATTACAGTGACAAGCATTATTGTATTATCCAATCAATTATCCCGAAACAACACTTAACATCATTCATTATTCATTCATTCAAATTTGAACACTAAACATGAACAAACATAGTAGAAACATGCATGACACAAAAATTTGGAGGAGGGAAAATAAAACTTTTCATTATATCAATATATCTCCATTACAACAACTTACATCAGTGGTTTAAGCCTTACATTCTCTGCGGAATTACCCGTCATGTGATAGAACCATACATAGATATAACACAAAACCCGATTACATAGATATGTCTATCTCTAACTCTGATCTAATGCTTGAATGCTCTATAACTTGAATTGCATGCTTGTTCTCTCTTCTTTCTCTATCCTCTGCTTCCTTTTATACTTGTGGAGTGGGTCCAAAACTAGTTCAAAAGTTGTTACAATCATTACCATTCTTCTGTGACATAAGGTACTCTTCCACAACTTCCTTCCTTTCTGCAACTTTTGGTACTCTTCTGTTGTTTCTTTGTCTTCTCTTATTATGCCTTCTTCTTGGTCTACTTCGAAAAATAAGGAGCCAACAAGACCTGACCACAAAGGTTAACTCGCCCTCAAGTCAAATTTCTTATGCCACTGATCCTTAAGCATGTTCAATTGTTGGTCCTTCAAACAAAGGAGCCAACTCTAGTACTGACCAACATCAGCTTAGTGCATTTGGTATTGAACAACGTCAATATTTAGCCTTTATATCAATTACACCAGAGAAAAAGTACCATATGTTGACCCGAGAAAAAATGCATGTGAGAAATATGACAACCCACATTGTATGGAAAATGATATTTCATCTTTAGAATATTCATTCTTGAGGATGCCATTATAGCTAGGAAACTGTTGCCTCCATGTTCCCCAAGAGATCATACTTCCATAGACGATTTACTGAGCATGAAGGAGCCTAAGAAACAGGGATGAAGCATGGGAACTAGTACCGGAAGGGGAACGATGTGTCTTGGCTTGCAAGGTGTCACTCTGTTAAACTCCCATATGATGTCGTGGTGGTAGAAAGGGGCTTGACAGAGTGAGATGTGGCAGGAATATCAAGGAAAACTCTTGTCAAAAGAACATGAATATTTCTCAAAATGTTCATCTAACATGATCCCTAAAATTCCTACTATGTGGTGTGCATCAAAATGTTCATCTAACACAACCTGGGCTTAGGAGTGATCAATAGGGTGATCTAAATGTATATGGATGAACAAGGATTAAGTAGGGATGACATCTCGTATAACAACAAGGGAATGGATAAGGGGGCGGACAAAATTATCTGCATGGCTACAATAAGACGATGCATTGAAAAATGGTTGTGGGTGATAACGGATGTTATGTCTACTAATATAGATGGAGAACTGTAGTGGGGTGGTGTTCACATGGTATGGATTGGATAGGAAATGATACAATAGGGATCCAAGTATGGGATAGGATATTCATGATGATAATTGTACAAGTCTAGGATAACAGTTTGGGGAATCAAATGTGTTCTAATGGGATAATGATGAAGAACACATCTCATGGGTGGGACAACTAGGTGACTAGGGCTGCGGTAAAGCTGAGATAACTAAAATTTCCATCACGACACACTGAGTGAGTTGGAGTGACTGCAGCTTCACACGAATGATCCTCGATCTGATGGAAAGGATAGTTGTACTACTACAATGGACTACAAATTATTGTAGTTGTGGGTCGCTTCTCGACCACAATGGTGATGACTAACTTGTGACTAAAATAAATTGCAGAAACCAACTGAAGACTAAAAACAAACATCATTGAACTAAAATATAATGAAAGAAACTCTAAATCCTAACTAACTCACTCCCATGAGCAGGAGTGATCTCTCATGGAATTATTGACCAAAAACACAAGGCTTTAGGCGTGTGCCATTCAACCATCCCAAATACAAAATACCATTGAGTTGCATAAGCTTCAGAGTGCCTAATTCCTTAATATCCACAACAATGAATAGTCCCATCCAATGCATCTGTAACTTCCTTGGATGCTTCATAAACGTGTTGTCATACGATAGCACTTTGTCACCTTTGGCAAATTGCTTCTTCTTGATATGGCAAGCGTGTCATGATTTATGTCGCCCTTTTTCTACTGTTGCATGATATTATGCCAAAAAATGAGATTCCTCCAATTCCATGAGGTCTGCAATATGCTCCACAATTGATTTTTTTTTGTCATTTGTATTGTGTTTGCAATGTAGAGACTTGGAACTATGAACTCAACGGGAACTACTACTTCTCTATAATAGACCAACTGAAATGGAGTCTTCTTGTGAATATTCTTGGTAGTAGTCCCGTAATCCCATAGTATAACTCAAATTTTCTCATTCTAGTCATCCTTGTTTGCACAACAGACTTTGGTCAGTCCAGTCTCCAAAACCTGGTTGAATGCTTCTACCATGATATTCACCTAAGGATGATATGGACTACTCTTATAATGTTAAATTATAAACTATATTTTCAACTCTTCAATGGTATTGTTCAGAAAATGAGTTCCCTGATCACTTATGTGACTTCTAGGGCGCCCAAATCGAGTGATAATGTTTTCATAAATGAATTGCACAATTGTTTATGTGGAATAATATCGAACTATTGTAGCTTTGTCTCACTTGGTTAAATAATATGTTGCAATACTAGTATATTACGCTTTTGAATGCTTTGTTGCTGAGTGAATGTGGCATACAAAGTCAATTGCCTATTTCTCAAATGGTTACAACGATCAGACTATATTCAATGGGATAGTATCGAACTGTTGTAGCCTTGTCCCACTTAGTTGAATAATCTATTGCAATCATGATAATAATAATATACCATTATTTTGAATGCTTTGTTGGTGGGTGAATAGGTCCTACAAAATCAATTTCCCATTTCTCAAATGGTTTCAACACTCGTACTAAATTCGATGGGAATTCATTTATGAGAGATGGTCGACCAACACATTGGTAGATGTTGCATTTCCTTGTGTAATTCTTAGCATATTTGAATATTGTAGGCCATCACAATCTAACTTGTACAACATTTCTTATTGTGGCTTTTCTGCCAATGTGGCCTCCCAAAAATCCGACATGACATTCTCAGAAAACACTTTCATGCTCGTGATCAAGCATGCATCTGCGTAAGATTCCATCAATCGACAACTTATATAGCCAACCCACAATTAGTTGATACTTCGTTGCTCTTACAACTAGGTGTATTTTCTATGTGGGGGGGGATTCATCTAGAGCCTTTCATGTAGTAAAAAATAATGCAATCTCTTATAGGTGATGTAGGATGGATTCCAATCTAAATAATGTTGCATTTGGCAAATGATCATCCACTCGTCCATGACTCTCTCCTGATTCTATACGAGATAGATGTGGTCCATGGTTCTGCTTACCTGGCTTCACTATGACTTTAAAAGAAGACTCTTGAAGCAGAAATAACCATCCACAGATACTTCCTTCTAACATTGGCTTGTTCAAAAGGTAGTGGCAAAAATTATGTAATGCATAAATCATATCCAATCCCTCTCGTTCTGTGGTAGTGTAGTTGTGCTTTGCTTGTGGTATCTTTCTATTAACAAAGTGCACTAGATGGTCCATATTGCCTTCCCCGAGTTGGGCAAGTACAGTGCCAAGAGAAGTTTTGAATGTGTATACATGGACATGGAATTGCTTCTTCCAATCAGGGAATGCTAGGATTGGGGTATTTACCATTCTCTATCAAATTTCATTATATGCTTTCTCACAGTCTTCATCCCATTCAAAATTCTCAACCTTCTTCAGTAATTTCTCCAATGGTCCAAGAAAAGATGCATAGTTGTGGGTTAACCTTCTATAATACCCATTATGACCTAATGTGGATCACAACTATTTTATTGTCGTTGGTGCCTGCATTTAACAATAGTGACAATTTTCATAGGGCCAACCAATACTCCATCTTTGCATACAATATGTCCCAAAAAATTACCAAAGGGTACCATAATATGTAGTTTCACACGTTCAATGAAATCCCCATCTATCTGCAATGATCCAACGTGAGTTGAAGAAGCACAACATGATCTTTGAGCAAACTATAAACTTTCCAATCATCTAGATATACTTGTAAGAACATATGAAGTAACTCGTTGAAAGTTGCTATCACTATACTTGAGAAGACGATAGGTGCATTTTTTCAGTCCAAATGACATAACATTGTATGTGAATGACCCCCACTCAATAGTAAATATAGTCTTCTTCTTATCTTCTTCAGAGATTCGAGCTTGATGATAAATTGAGAAGCCATACATGAAAGAGTATACTTCATTTCCCGTCACTTGATCTAAAACTTCATCACTAAAAGGTGTTGGAAAGGGGTCATAGACGCAATCAACCTTTGAGCTAATATAATCCACACAAACTTGGATGTCTTATGGATCCTTCTTGCTCTGAATCATAATGGGAGTGATCCATTATGACTCATCCATTGGGAAAATTAAGCCTACACTTAACATGCAATCAATCTATTTATTCACCTTCTATTTTACCCATGGATTCAACCGATATGATCGATGCTTTACCGACTTTGAATATGGATTTAATACAATTTTCATCTCCCCGATATCTCCTTGAATTCTGTTAATTTCTGTAAATATCTGCACAAACAAGTCTTAATATTATTTCAAGAGGGATATGACTTTAGAGACTGTTTGGTCATTCCAATAACCCCAACATGGAAAATTTTAAGGAGCCATAATTTTCTAAAAG
Source organism: Pseudotsuga menziesii (assembly GCA_001517045.1). Classification (NCBI taxonomy): domain Eukaryota; kingdom Viridiplantae; phylum Streptophyta; class Pinopsida; order Pinales; family Pinaceae; genus Pseudotsuga; species Pseudotsuga menziesii. Next base: position 186,880 of record LPNX010434924.1, read on the forward strand.
TGTATAAATCTTTGCGAATCTTACTAATTCTTAAATTTTGCAACCACAGGATGTTTGACGATTTTCTTGTAAAAATATTCAAATTCCTAAAGACATTATATAAATTTTGCACAATTTTGGTGATTTTTAGAGTAAAACAAATTCCTATGGAATTCGGGCGAATCATATTTGAAAAAAAAAGGAAATTGGTGAATCTTAAAAAAAAAAGTCGAAAAATATCCCGTGGGTTGAATTTCGCCTCTTTTATTTTCCATCCCCAATGGCTGCTATCTTTGGCTTTTCTTCAGTCCCAATGTTGGTTTTCTTTAGTTGTAGGGGTTGTGTATATCTTGCTCTGGTATATTTTCATTGATCTCTTAAGTGCCCTCTTTTTCCTGGAAACTGAGATGTTGGAACAGTTCTAGCTAATCAAGTTCAGGGTTTTCTAGATTTACCTTTGCACAACAAAGGGTTTGCCTCATCTTTGGTATAATGAAGCAGAAGTTTGCCAATTCTTGATGTACAGGGAAAATATATGAGTGTCTTACCTTCCACAATTGGTCAGTAAATAAGGCACCCTTGATAGTTGTTAATGCCTTTGTTACCGTGTCACTTGTTTCAGTGTTGGAGAAATATTAGCAGAACTTATCATGTATATTCTTCTAGTAGTTAGTTTTCCTCCTTGTCTCTTTGTGTAGATACTGAGACTTTAGAATAGGACCAATATCATGGTCAAATAATTGGTTAACCTAGAACTATGGTTGTAAGCCTCTTGATTGTCACTTGTGCTCACACAATTCAATGTGTTAATAAGGACTAATCTCCCCCATATAGACTTCTTTTACCATGTTAGCATGCAAAGATGGTTTGAACCTAATCATCGGAGTGATATCTGTGGTATCCCGGTCAGGAAAATCACCTTTATGTGCTTCCCACCATATCGCGGGAGTCCCTCTAAGAGTTGTATCCAGTACATCCAAATGATATTGTTCCTCCATCGAAGATTCTTCTTATGCAGGAATGTATCTAAACGATTGGTCCCATCAAATGTTGGTGTACGAATGAATTCTACACCCATCCATCTGACATATTTCACCATTGTATAATGCATAGATGAGATCTCATGGTGTCTGCTTTTCCAATTGTCCCAAACATCCTCGGAATAATTATCGAATGATTGAATACTTCTCTAGCTCACAAAACCCTCAGCATTTCGATTCACGTAGTCCTCTCTTTTCCCTATGGTCAGTAAAAAGATCATGTCCATAACATCTTGTTCCATATTGTCTTAAATTGGCTTGGCATATCACATACCTTGGTGTAGATCTACCGGTTGTGATACTTTCATGCCATCAACCTTGAAGGTCATCGTTCTATTTTCAAATCAGTTATGTCGTAGTTCTCATAGACCCATTCAATTACAAGCAATGTCAGATAAGGATTTGTCTCTACCGTGATCTCAATGACTTCAAAGTCTATGGTGGTCTTAGCACCCTTGAGGTCCACTTTCGCATTCTCCAGGCGACCAATGGGTATGGTGTGATATTGTTTTTCCATTCGCAATTGAATGGGGGAACATACTAGAGGTGGAGAACCCATCATTTCCCACAACTTCTTTGGTAAGATGTTCACATCAGATCCCAAGTCCAACAACACTTTCTTGATGTCATAGTTGTGTACTTGTGCGTTAAGACAGAATTCTCGATATGTTCTCTTCCTTTGCTTTTGTCGCACCAACTATAGATTCCTTTTTGGTAATGGGGCGCAGATTCCTCCGTCAATTTCCACAACATTAGAGAGGTTGTGAAGCACCCCTCGTAAATTCTGAGTGGCTTTCTCATCTTCTAGAATATTTGATTTATAAATTGTAGGATCGTAGCCTCACAATTTCACCAACACATATCTTTGTAGAGAAAAAAACAATTAAGTGCTTTCTTTGCAACGAAAATTGGGCTAACCAGTTAATGAAGACTGTTGTCACAAAAAAAAAACATTTTATTCATCCTCCAACATTTTAATATGGCCGAAAAATAGTTTATTCACTTGCACCATTTTGATATGCACCCAATAACAAAATATATGTGCATGACATTGATTAAAAAAAACAACTATGAAAACGCCTAGGCATATATAAACTCCTTCAGCATTGTTTAAAAACACCCGGTCATTTTTAGATTTGCCCAAGAATGATAAAAACACCCCAACATTTTTAAGTTTGTCCAACATTGTTTTAAAACACCTCATGCGTAAATAGAAATGTCTAGGCATCAATTAACACATCCAGGCACGACTAAAAACGCCCCAACACTTGTAAATTCACCCTATGCAATGGAATAAATACCTTGGGCAATGTAAATTCACCCCAAGCAATGAAATGAATACCTTGGGTAGTGTGAATTCACCCAAAGCATTGCAAATTCATCCCAACAAAGATGGATTATCATTTCACCAAACATGAAGTTAATATTAGCCCAATGGTATATTCAAATGTCACCACAATTTAATAACAATAATTAAACAAAGTATGGGGCGTGCATGATTAAACCTCCATAGTACTGAACAACAATGCAATGTAGTGACAAAAATGGTGAAAACAAATACATTAACACAAAGATTTTACCTTGGAAACAAATGGGAAAACCAACATTCATGGGTGAGCTACGCATTCTCATACGATATTTTGATGCATTGTTACTCACTAGAAATACTGCATATTTCCATGGCTCATACAACCTTCTGCTCATGCATGGACATGCACACCAACTCTTTCATCCATTAATCTTTGAGCAGGCTGCCTCTTCGATCCCTTTTCTCTGACAACCCCCTTATGCTAAATTGGTATATACTTCATTTTCTTCGATGTTTCCCTCTGAATCACTAGAGAGTTTGGTCCTTGTTGCTCTGATCCAATTTTCTTTCCTGCCTGAGAGAGAACAAATCCTGTTGCAATTCGGTCTTCTCGGGGTTCACAGTTTATAAATTTGGCCAGTATTCTTGCATGATCTTCCCATTTGGCAATTAGCTCAAGGCACTCTTCCACTGTATGAGTGTTGGTGCAGCAATAGATACACCATGGTTGCTTGGGAAAAGGAAATTTGTGATCCAAATGATTGATTTCATTACAATTATAGCATTATAGTGGTCATGTGTGACCTCCTCCTCTTTATGCTCCAAAACTTGCTCCACGGTCTCCTCCCCTTGTTCCTTGTTCCTTGGTTAGCTACCCAGGATATAGATCAATCCAACCTCTCCACAAGGGCATCCAAATCTCTACATTTCTTACTATGTTCCATGGTATATCCACATAATTCACAGTATATTGTGTTAGGTACTGAGGAGTACTTTTAGAATAGTGGGCAGTCATTCACAGTAATCATTAAGAGAAGCACTTGGTGGCTCTGGATATGATGGTAGTCCGACTGAATGAAACCAATTTTTTGCAGCAACCTATGTAACTTTTGCACTTGGTCCTACATTTAACTGTCTGTAACGTCCTCAACCCTCCGACCGGCGAAGAGGACGCTACTAACACCAAACATACGGGCAACAGCCCCATGAACATGGACAGATATCAATGCTGATATTAAAAGCTTAAACATAATACATACTAAGACACATAATCCATCATACAAAGATGCATGGTTACTCAACATTCAGCGGAAACAAACATATACATTCCAGCATTCAGCATGTTCATCATTTCTCATGAAACAGTAGATATAATTGCAGAGATGAAACAGTCAGGAGTACTTATCTTTTGATGAAGAACTCGCCCCGCAACTAGCTACGTCGCTACAATGTTCCACCCAACCATAGGCCAGTGTGCTCATCAATCTCTCAGCAACACTGCCACCCCCGAGCTGGGCATGATTCCTCAAGGAATAAGGGTCAATGCAGGCTTACACATAGCCAAGGTTTGCCAATCAGCCAAACCCACACAGTAGGGTTTTATCAGGTCATCAAGGAGATAGGATAGGCTAAATGCCAAGCTGGTGGCCTCAACACCAGTCTTCTCATACATACCCAGCCTCTAATCCCACTCACAACAGTCTGAAGACCAACCACTACCTACCACAGCAAAACAACCCATTCACAGCTCTATGAAGAAGTCATAGACAACAGGGTGACAACCCCAAACAAAAGGTGAAACACAGCTCAAGTCCACAAGACAACTCAGATTTGTTCTTGGCCCTAGCATGGCCAAAAAACTCAACAGCAACCCAAAACTAGGGTACATCAACAACCACAACCTCACAATGAATGATGGCAACAATCCACAGTCTGCAATGGATAAGAAACCGAACTCCCAGCATGGACTGGGAAAAACTTAACTGACGAATGTGGAAGAAAACCCAGCGGGAAGACAATAGCCCCGAACGCACAATGAAACCACGACAGCATTATGCAGTCTGCAAATGGGGGAGAGAACGAGCTCTTAGCATTGACAGAGGAAAACACAAATGCAGACCACAATAGACAACATACACGACCACAATTGGCGAGGGGACATACACATACCACCGAAATCGGTATGGAACCCACATGCACACAGCCCTGAGCGTGAATGGCTCCTGCACCCGAAAATTCTGAGTGACAGCCACGATTTCTCCTGCTCCCTGCGTGAGGAAAACCAACGCAGAATTCCTGTGCGTGAGAAGGAGAGAGAGAACAACTCTTTGTATGAGGGTGATCAGTCGATGAATAATCCCCGCCCCCAAACGGTGCACATGAGGAAGCCAAACCGTCTCTGCGTGAGAATGAGCAAGACCAAATCCTCCGAAGGGTGTAATCGTGGGAGAGTGGAGTGAATGTTTCTTCTACCCCACGCGACGTGAAGAGGAGATTCTGCTGGTGGAGTGGGCACGTGGGCAAGGACTGACAGTCCTACCACACCCACCACTATTCAACAATAACTACCCCCAATTAACAAACAACAGAAGTTTAAATGGGTGGTTGACACATGGAAAACTCCCTATGTCTCCCATGGCTTAGACAATCCCCCCCCTTAACCTTAGGAATAATGCCCTTTCATTTTAACGTTGCACCATCGTAGCTGGCTGTAGGTTTAGTTTAATTGATGTGCGTATTTACATGATGCCAAACTATAATGTGCCGGATAGCACGATATACCATCGGCAACTATCCCTATTGCCGAAACATACACAACCGAATCAATGGTGGGGATTTTGCCTTTAGCTCCTCACCACGATTAATTACATTATATACATCATGCAAACGGGGTCAAAACTGGGGTGTTACACTGTCCTCCTAGCATAACTAGTCCTCCTCGTGACCTTGGACATTCTGAAGCATCGTGGCCTTTTGTCATGCAACCAATACATCATACTTGGGGTTGCTGTGTTTTTGGTACATTAAGATCCTAGAGACTCTCAGTTATTTCTACCAACTTATTGTGCACTTGTGCTAATTCAGTAGAAGAAGATGAGGTTCCCAGTACCATTCCCATTCCATTGAGTCTGGATAATTTGCCATAGCCTCAATCTTCATTGCTTGCTCTAAAGCAGTTTTGGCCGAGTCTATTCTGTGTTGTGGTAAGGGTATATTTGTTAGTGGCAACATGCCTTGAAATTAACCATTATTTATGATGGGATTTGTGGATTGGATACTTTAACATTGTTAGCACATCTCTGAATCATCGTGCATATGCCCAGGATGATTCTCTAGGCCTTTTTCGGATCTCCCTTAGCTCTGCAACACCCTACTCTTCAAATGTTGGCTATGAAAACTCATCTAGAAAAAACTTCTTTATTTCCACCAAGGTAGGAGCTAGTGTGTTTGTACCCCATCTCATGTCTAACCTCATGTACCACTGTAAATCCCTGCCACAGAGGGTTGTCTAGAATTTGACTATCTTGGATTCCACTGAGGTTGCTCTAGCGTTCCATATTGATTTATAGAGAAACCAATGTTGAGTTGTGTCTTCTTCTCCATTCCTCCAAAACTTTGGGAATATCAAGGGTGGTCCTATTGATGTTCCTGCCATAGTTTCAGTTGGAGTTCCTACTAATACAAATTCGTGGGGTCCTGGTTGTGTAATAAGTTTGCTACTAGTTTGTTGAGAACTATATTTGCTTCCTCTTACTAGTGAACTGCTCTGAGAACTATTACTACCACTATTCATCTAAATATACCAAGGTTGTTGTAAAACAAAATTTTAAGCATGTGTCACAAGATTTTGCAAGGGATCTTGGGGGTTAGTTAGGGGAGTGCTAGTTTCGTTGCTTCTAGTTCCTGTTTCAATGAGGGGTTCACTTTCTATAGTAGGTCCTGATAGATCTTGATGTTCCTAATCTATGGTCAGGGATTATTCTAGTGTATGTCAGAGCACTTTGTTATGCGACAATTGGTCTTTATTATCCTGCCTTGTTCTTATGCCTTCCCCCCAACTTCCTCTTATTGGGTTATCCGACATGTCCATCCCGTTCTCTCTTAATTTGGCGTTATTTAGTTCCTCTCCCTGCTTCATCTTACGTAGATCATCTTGACTTTATTCACTATTTCCCCATTCCTTATGTTTTCTTCCAGTTGTATGTTTTTCCTTCGTGCTTCTCTTAGCTGGTCTTTCCACCATTTTTCTTTGATCTTTGCTATTCTCTGTACTCACTCAGCCCTGGCTTCAACACAGTCAATCCCTTCCATTGATGATAGATCTACCTTTTTCAACATAACATCATCACCCAAACTTATCCCGTATGTGTGAGGGGTTTACTCCTCCATTCTAATCCAGTCTAGGGGTAGAAAACAGTATTCAACTAGCCAAGTTTTAATCCACAAAGGAACCTCTTTCAGTAATCTTCCTCTTTCTCTTGTCTTGAGTTTGTCTTAAGCTTTCAATGCAGACTGGTTGTTTTCACATGCAAATTCTAGAATATATCCAAACAAATACTTTTTACCTAGAAATCAACATCCCTAGTCAGAGGTGAGTCTAGTTGATTTAAACTAATAAGATCTCTTGAAGTATACACAACAATATTTCTCTGTCTGATGTGATACTCAGGTGCTTTCACAAGTCATCGTAACCAAGCTGTTAGGATTATTAGAAGTTCAACCCACAAAACTTCCTACTAATATACATGTGGACCTATGTAGAAGAGATATTCTATGAACTTAGCTACTTCCCACCCTCGTAGCTCAACCTCTTGGGTTGCAAAATCGTCAAGCATCTTTTCCCACTAATCTTGGATGTGAATTATTACCACCAAAGTGTCCATACAATTAATATGGCCGCGTTCAGAACCAGGTCCCAACAATGGAACACTTTGTTGCCACAAAATGGAGACCAGGGTTCTTACGCAAGGGCCAACAAAAGGGTGCCACTGTAGTCTAGTGTGTTGGCATTTCACCCCCTAGTGGGGGAAGGTCACACCCAACGCACAACCAAGACAACAATATTTCTTTGACAACAAGATATATATTGTTAGAAAGACATTCAAGAGCGAAATTTTGCCAATTATATAGTTCAACATAATTGACAACATCATCTTTTCCTTTACAAGCATCTCCATACTCAGAAGGGAATTTATTCTTTCCATCTTCTTACCATTTGGTAAAATCTATGTGAGGAGGAAGCCTTCCTTCAGTATAACTAACATCACCCTAAGGAGTATGTTGTTCATTCTCCTTTGGAAACTTGTAATCAATACCAGCCATTAAGATAACATGGTTAGTAGGCTTATGTACGACAACTCTGTAATTTTTTACATTCTGTATTGTCCTTGTCATTTAATAGTTCCTCATGTTAACAATCTAAATCTTTGAACTCCGAGGAAAACTAATATGTACAAGATAAGCTAGACCTACACTTGCCCAATCTTTGGGTTCTTATATTAACAGGGGCAAGTCTCTTTATATTTGATTGGGCTAGAGTAGTATTTACAGTACATATTTTGGGTACTTTTAATTATTTCTAAGAAATTGTAGATGTATAAATGGATTAATTAGGGTGATTTGTATGCATCGCTAGACTTTCTCCTTTAACTCTTACATGCAAGACAACTAACTTAGAGTATCGGTTACTTTGTAAACAAGTATGTAGTGTAGGGCAAGATGTTCACTTTTGTGTTTCATAGTGTTGAGATATTGTAACTTCAAAGGATATTCTAAATGTATTTTACTGATGTAACCCAAGGGAGATGTTATTATTCTTCCGGCGGGGTGTTACTATTGTATTTGATCATCATAGAGTCATGATGTAAAACCTCCATTGTAATTTGGGTCATTAGTACCCTAATGAATAATATAATATATTGTTTTGAGTCTTCCTCGGTGAAGTCGACCCAAATAGTTTAGTGGGGTCGACTTGTTTAGGGTAAAAGTCAGTTGGCCCAATGTGTATAAATAAAAGAGTTGTGATTATTATTTGGACACAGACTCACTCACTTGAGCAACGCATAGGATAGACAGAGAGACAAAACATAAGGAAGAGAATACTTGTTTTGGGGGTTATATCTTATACATATTATACAGAGGAAGTTTTGGCTGGGTTTTCTTCTGCTTGAGGGTTTCCCAGGATAAATATTGTGTTTGTCTTGTGATCGTGTTTCTTTCACTGATTCTGCATATGCTACTGCTATGATTTTGAATTGAACACTAATGATATCTATTCTAGCATATGAAATCTTAACATGGTGTCATAGCTAGCCTAAAGATGACAACTTTCACAAGGTGAAACTCTCTCTCCTCCCTCTCTTGAAGAAATTAGGGTTTCTGCAAAATTTGGAGTTTTGAAGGTCTGCTTGCATAGAAAGTTGTGCCTCCCTGGAGCGCATCTATTGAGCCCATGATCAAATTTTTGGGGTGGTTGAATCTTCGGGAAATCCAAACCCTAGTTTGGCCCTAAACCAAAAAACTACAGAAAACCAGAACCAGAAATTCTGCAGAGCTGCAATCTCGCAAGTAGGATTTGAAGCGCGTCTACTAGTAAGGTCAGCCTCCTATTTTGAGAAATTACATTGTTTAGTGACATATTGGATAAGATCCCCCCAGCACTAAGCTTGAGGACAAATTGAAAGCCATATAAAACTTCCTAGATTAGAAGTATAGAATTGGTCTCATTCTGAAAAAGAACGGCCTTAAGAAGTACGTCAAAGATGAGATTGCAGAACCTAAAGAAGATGAAGCTAAGGAGAAGCATGAAAAATACCTAATCAAGGCAATGATGATCATTGTTGATTCTGTTAAGGATCACTTGATCCCTCAAGTGTCATCTAAGAAGACACCTAAGCAGGTGTATGATGCACTTTCCATAATGAATGAGGGAAGGAACATCAACAGAAAGATGAATCCGAGAACTAAACTGAAGGGAACCAAGATGAGCAAAGGAGAGTCTATTCAATATTGCTTCACAAGGGTCTCCTGGTTCAAAGAACAACTAATTGCTATTGGAGACACCCTTGATGAGGATGAACTAGTAATGACCGCTCTTAATGGTCTCACTAGACCTTGGGACTCATTGATTCAGACTTTGTGTGCCAGAAAATAAAGTATGAAGTTTGACACAGTATGGGAAGATTGCATACAAGAAGAAGCTAGAGTAGCCAACAAAGAAGCTCTACTCAAAGAAGATGATCGGGCTCTAGCCACCCATACTAAAGGAAGAAAACAATCAAACTTCAAGAAGAGTGATCATAAGCCTTCAAAGAAGAAGTTTCGGAATAAGAAGAAGGACTACTCAAAGTATCAATGCTACAACTATCATAAGATAGGAAACCTATCCAGAGAGTGTCCATCACCAAAGAAGAACAGCAACAAGAACAAGAGACATCATGCTCATCTAGTTGAAGATGAGGATAAAGAAGAATAAATACCTCGAACGAGACTAACTAGAGGTGAAGATGTAGAAGAATATGTGTTATTCTCTACACTCTCTGGGTCTGTAACACCTGGAGAAGATACATGGCTTATTGATAGTGGTGCCTCAAAGCACATGACAGGGAAGAATCAAAATCTATCAAGACTTTAATAAAATAACTCTCCCCATAAGGTATCATTAGGAGATGACTATCAATATCCCATCAAAGGTATTGGTGAATCAAGCTACAAGCTTGACTCTAGGACTTCCATGAAGATGAAGGAAGTACTATATGTACTAGGTTTGATACAGAACTTACTTTCCATCTCTTCTATAGATAAGAAAGGATATAGAGTTGCTTTTATAGATGGACAAGTACTTATGTGGTCCAAAGGAAGGATACTTGAAGATGTTGTGGTCATGGGAGAAGAAGAAGTAGGACTGTACAAGCTCAAAGGACATCCAAAGACAACCCTTGTCCATAGACTACCAGCTCAAGTGAATTGCGGCATAGGATACTTGCTCACATCAACTACAAAGCATTGCCCTTTGTGAGCAAGGTGGTAACAGAGTTACCAGATCTAAAGATCGACCATGAGGGAACTTGCAAAGGATGTGCAAGAGGAAAGAACATCAAGAATCCCTTTCCAAAAAGTGAAACAAAGACCAAAGGTACGTTGGAACTAATTCATTCTGATGTATGTGGTCCTATGCCCTCCATATCCTTAAGTGGATATGAGTATTATGTCACATTTATTGATGATTATTCAAGAAAGACATGGATATACTTCTTGAAGAATAAAAGTGAAGTGTTCGGGAAATTCAAGGATATCAAAGCCTTGATAGAGAACCGCTAAGAAAAGAGAATCAAGACACTAAGATTAGATAATGGTGAAGAATACACTTCAAAGGAATTTAAAGCATTTTGTAAGGAGGTAGGAATCAATAAGGAACTAACCACTCCCTACAATCCCCAAAATAATGGTGTTGCATAAAGAAAGAATAAAAATATCATGGAAGCAGTGAAGACCATGATTCGTGACCAAGACCTCCCCATGCACCTATGGGATGAAGCAGGAAGAACAACCGTATATGTGCAGAATAGATTATCTCACAGTGCTCTTGGATTCAAGACTCCTAAAGAGATGTATACAGGAAAGAAACCTGAAGTGAGGCATCTCAAGATATTTGGCTGCCTAGTATATGTACATATTCCAAAAGAGAAGAGAATCAAATTGGATCATTCTGGAAAGAAGGGAATATTTGTTGGATACTGTGAAGTCTCCAAATCCTTCAGGATTCCATCATATCGAGATTAGTAGGGATGTAACATTTGATGAAGAGACAACTCTTAAGAAATCTAGAAGGTGTCAGCTTAAAGAAGTACATGAAGAGGATGTACCTCCCATAATGCTAGAAGCTGAACCCTCTCCTAAAATAGTAGCATCTGAAGATCATGACATGCTAGAACCTCAATAACCCCCTATTGTGGATATCTCTCGAAAGAAAAAACCTGCTTGGGTAAGAAAAATCATACATGAAGCAGAGAGATATGGAGCTCCATAAGGCTCCACGAGAACCAGCAAAAGATCAAAAATATATTCCAGTTATGTAACTTTGATGTGTGACCTTGTAAATCAAGAACCCACTAGCTATGAGGAAGCTGCACAAAAGAAATAATGGGTTGAAGCAATGACGGAAGAATACCAGTCGATCATGAAGAATGATGTTTGGGGTATAGTTCCCAAACCAGAAAACAAGAGTGCGGTATATTTGAAATGGATCTACAAGATAAAACATGCTGCTGAGAGAAGTATTGAAAAGTACAAAGCAAGATTTGTGGCTAGAGGATTCTCTCAAAAAGAGGGAATTGATTACGAAGAGACATTTGCTCCAATAGTAAGGAACACTTCCATCAGAACCATAATGGCACTTATTTCCATGTTGAAATGGGACTTATACCAGATGGATGTAAAGACAACCTTCCTTAATGATGTGATTGAGGAAGAGGTTTACATTGAATAACCACAATGGTTTGAAGTCGAAGATAGACTCATGTATGCAAGTTGAAAAAGGCTCTATATGGGATGAAGCAATCTCCTAGAGCTTGGTATGGTAGAATAGATAGCTTCTTGATAAGCTTAGGATTTACCAAGAGTAAAGCGGATCCTAACCTTTATATGAAGATTATGGATGATGAACCTGTCATACTATTACTGTATGTGGATGATCTATTTTTGACGGGAAATGAGAAACATGTCACCGATTGCAAGAAGAAGCTAGCTGAATAATTTGAGATGAAAGATCTTGGATTGATGCATTATTTCCTGGGGCTGGAAGTGTGGCTGAGCCCAGAAGGAATCTTTATGAATAAGGGAAAGTATGCAGTAGAAATATTGAAAACATTTGATATGTTGGATTGTAAAGCCATGGCCACACCCATGGACACCAACCTGAAGTTGTTGTATGATGAGACATCAGAGTTAGTGGACATGACTTAGTACATACAAATTATTGGGTCATTAATGTATCTAATGAACACAAGGCCATATGTATGCTTTGTTGTGAACACCTTGAGTCAGTATCTAGTTAAATCTATACGGGTTCTTGATAGCTGTAAAGCATGTGATGAGGTATCTAAAAGGTACAATTGATTTGGGACTTTACTATGGAAGAGATCATGGCTACAAACTATATGGATATACAGATTCAGATTGGGCAGGAAGTGTCACAGACAGGAAGAGCACCTCAGGTTTATTGTCTTGGATCCACCATGATCTCATGGTTTAGTAAGAAATAGTCCAGTGTTCCTCTCAATACAATTGAAGTAGAGTACATTGCAGCTTGATCCGCTTGTTGTGAAGTGATACGACTTTAGAAGTTGATGTCATAATTATTTGACATGGATTTGGACACCACAATGATTCTCTGTGACAACCATATTTGTATAAATATGATAGAGAACCCAATGTTCCATGACAAATCGAAGCACATAGAAATCCGATATTTTTATATAATGGATATGGTACAAAAGGGAGCTATCAAGCTCCAGTATGTGAGTAGCGATGAGCAAGTTGCTGATGTACTGACCAAGCCTCTATCTCGAGTAAAATTTGAATATTTATGTGACAAGCTTGGTGTAGTTCAAAAATACCTTTCTCGCAAGGAGGAACAATGATGGAACTACAAATGATGAAGATATGGACCTTCTTCAAAAAGGAAGATCAGGTCAAAGTCATGAACCCTCCTTGGACATAGGGAGAGCAGGTTGAAAATATGTAACTTCCCAGGAAAGGGGGAGTGATGATGAGATTAACATCGATGATGGAAGACAGTGATGATGAAGGTCCTACATTCACTTATGGACGATAGTATCCTCTCTTGAGGATGACAAGTATACCATTATGTTCATGAGAGTGGTCCTTACTAAGGATGTCCCTGTAAATGTTACTCTCGCATGGAGAGTACCCACATTTAGTTGTGGATATCCTAGAATAACACTCGATCAAGAGTGGTCCTAACCTCAGTGGTAAGGATGCTCTATGATGAGTCCTTATGGACGACAGGACTGACATTTTGTATGTAGTCGAGATCTGCTTTGCAGACAATACATTTGTAGGGAGAGTATGCCTACATTCATATCTAGATGCGATAGAATAACACTCGCTTGGGAGTGGTCCTAACCTTATTAGTATGGATGATCTATAACGAGTCCTCACGGACGTCGTAGTATAACACTCACTTGGGAGTGGTCCTAACCTTAGTGGTATGGATGTTCTATGATGAGGGTCGACATTTTGTATGCGGTCGAGATCTGCTCTGTAGATAATATTCTTACATGGAAGAGTATACCTACACGTGAGTGTAGATACTGTAGTATAACACACACTTAGGAGTGGTCCTAACCTTAGTGGTATGGATGGTCTACGATGAGTCCTCACAGGCGATAGGTCCTACACTGGGTGCGGTCGAGATCTACATTTAGTTTAGACGATTCAGCTGATCAATATCATGGATCAGGCTGATGGAAAATTGCATCGTCCTTGGACTTAAGTCCTAAAGTGATAGGGATTGATCATCCCATAAAGAGATCATGTGTATTGTAGGTAGTGTGGTGACAAAGGATCAAGTAGATCAAAGTGCGATTGCAAAGGATCAAGAAGATCGAAGTACTGCTGAAAAGGATCGAAATGATCGAAGTGTTGCTGCTACGAAGGATCAAGAAGATTGGAGTACTGCTACAAAGGATCGAAGTGCTGCTGCGAAGGATTGAGAAGATCGAAAGTGCTGTAAAGGATCGCAGATCGAAGTACTGTTGCGAAGGATTAGAAGATCGAAGTGTTGCTACAAAGGATCAAAAGATCGAAGTGTTGCTTCCAAAGGATCAAGTGATCGTGTGATGTAGAAGATGAAGACATTAAAGAGTAACTATTCAAGTTTCTGATTGTGAAAACTTCCTATGGCTTATAGATGTATTACCTCGATACTGTTAAAGATATCTTATCTCTGTTATCATATAATCTATGGTGATGTTGTTAGTAGAATAACCTTCTTGTTAAGGGGGGATGTTGAAATATTGTAACTTCAAAGGATATTCTAAATGTATTTTACTGGTGTAACCCAAGGGAGATGTTATCATTCCTTCGGCGGGGTGTTACTATTGTATTTGGTCATCATAGAGTCATGAGATAAATCCTCCATTGTAATTCAGGTCATTAGTACCCTAGTGAATAATATAATATACTGTTTTGAGTCTTCCTAGGTGAAGTCGGCCTAGACAGTTTAGTGGGGCTTACTTGTTTAGGGTAAAAGTCAGTTGGCTCAATGTGTATAAATAGGAGAGCTGTGATTCTTATTTGGACATAGGCTCACTCACTTGAGTAACACATGTGTGTGTGAGAGAGAGAGAGAGACAAAACATAAGGAGGAGAATACTTATTTTTGGGGTTATATCTTATACATCTTATACAGAGGAAGTTTTGGCTGGGTTTTCTTCCCTTGAGGGTTTCCCAAGATAAATATTGTGTATATCTTGTGTTTTTGTTTCTTTCAGTGATTCTGCACATGCTACTGCTGTGATTTTGAATTGAACACTAATGATATCTAGTATGGCATATGAAATCTTAACACATAGAAAGGCCAAAAACTTAGAGGTGAAAGGTTAAGACATCTAATTTTTTGGATCTAAAAGAGAACCTTGGAAATGAGGATACACGTTTAAATATACAAGATCACCATGAAGAGGGACTTACATGGCTCCAATAAGGGCATCAACAAATTAAGTACGTTGGGAATCCACTGGGAAAGTAAGAACTAAGCAAATTTTAGTCCATGATGGAAGAGAGGGGAAATGGCAACTTGGCCACATCCTAAATGAAGGAACTTATAACCAACGTTCCTGTCTTTCTAAAGATCGTATTTTTTCATAAATGATAAGAAATGGTTATCCAAGTGAATATCTTTAATGGAGACGACATTTTCTAAAATATGACAATGAGCCATGGATTTGAGGAAATATGGTTTAAACTTATATACATCATAAGGTTTTAACTTTATAAGACACCACTTGGGAAGATGATCCATTTATTCAACTTATAGAGATGTACTATTTAATTTAGACACGATAGAGTTAAGAGGAATGAGGCCATTCATTGAGACTAATCAACACCATTCACATAACTAGAAGATGCCATAGTTCATAAGTGTAAATACAAATATATTACAAAGGGTTCGACTAAGCATACATCCTCGAGCTAATGATGATGACCATAGTCACAATGCTTACAATATACTTACTTATTTGCACATCCTTGCGATTTACAACCATTACCTCTAGGCATGAAGTGACATGAACTCCTCCACTATTCTCCTCAATCAAACACAAGTTGCTAACATAGCTCAAAGATTCAACATATGTTCTTATCACAACCAATGAATATGTAAAATACCAATTATTTCTCTAAGGTTCTTCTCAAATCTTAATTAAATCATTACGATTTTGAGTGTAGACTATGATAATATATATTTTGTGTGCATTGAGATGAGAATATATGTCTCGCTTAGATGGATACATGTGAATTGAGCATTAATACAATGGATAATAAGGAGCTCATTACTATCCATATACGTAAATGACACCATTATCAATTCCCTTTTTATGTCCACTAAATTTTATGTAGAAATTTACACCTAAGTCGGTCAAAGTTCACTCTCTTGCCATCCTTAAGATCAAACACTAACCATTACATCGTATTAGGTTCATAATATAGTTAGTGTCCCTATGCTCCAATGGTTAATCAATGGAAGTTTTTAAGTACTTGCTCATATTTGATTCCTAGAGGACGATATTCTTGCATCTCATCTAAGAGTCCTTAGAGCAAAGTATCCAAATAATAATTTCATTAACTCTAACATTGAGACTTGATCCTAATAAATGCAAATGAATTCCAATAACAAGTTAGAAAAGTTGAGAAAAAAATAATGAAGAACACTAAACATTCTACAATTTTAATTTTTTTTACGATATGCCATCACCAAAATCTAACTAGGAAATCTTTAACAAAATATTAATTTTGGTTAGATGAATTGTTGTTTTTAATACCTTTTTTTTTCCTAGGGGAATCGACAACCAGGGGCTGGTACTCGCGTGACACAAGGTCCAAGGATCCAATCTCGCTACCACTATAACCCTAGGTGCATCCACAGGGCCCGAACCATGACGCATGAGCAAGTTTGGAGGGATTCAAACATAAGACCTTATATTTACAACCATTTACAACATTTTAACTTTACCACTTACTCTCTCCCCATAGACGTTATTTTTTATACCTAAACAAATTTAATATCATAAAATACTCCTTTATATACTAATATTTATTTGATAATTATGATTCCATCCCTTCAAAAGATATAAATTTAGACAAAAGAATATCGATTTTAAAAAAAGAAAAAAAGAGAATATCGATTTAAAAAAAAGAAAAAAGAAAAAAAAAGAATATCGATTTTCTCTTAGATTATTTTGAACTCTCAAACAAATTAAAAAGTAAAAAAACATTTCATAAAGCATTATACTCAAACCAAAAAAACATTGGCTAGAGTTAAAAAAACATAAAAAGTTTAAAGCCTTATGGCATACTCCATTTTATTTTATTTTGTGTGTTTAGCCTTTAAGAGAACAAGAATTGTTTTGGTTGATAAAAAAGGGAAAGCCCCCACACATCATTAAACACCAAAAGGTTCCAAAGACTTTCATTTTATTGAGGCCTCAACTCTCTAAGGATGTATATATGTAGGTGATTTATTAAATGAATGTTACTCAAAATTGCACCATACATATCCCAATAGCAATTAATAATAATAACAACAATCAATAAAAAACAATATATATCTTAAAAAACTTACTTCTCGATAATAGGAGGGCCTATATTTGGTATTTTAATAGTACCCGCTAATTATGACGACTTCAATAGATACGTGGAAGGGCAAAGCATGTGACTTCTAAGGCTGCCCTCACCAAACCCACAACATGGCAAATGGCTAGGAGAGTACGGTTCCATATTACATGACTTTTTTTGATTTTTTTTGACAATATATATGTACTTCTACATGCCTCAATTTAGACTTGTTGCACCACCTCACATGGATTTCCAATTTATTTATCCAATCATTTTTAATAGAAATATTTGTGTTGGAAAAGCAATTACCATACGCGTACATTTTAGATAATGGTTATTAATAGAATATATGAAATAAATATAGTTAAATATTTTTACTATTATATTTTTACCTATTTCAATTATTATTTCTTTTTCAATCACACTTATCTTTAAATGAATTAATATTTTTAAACCACCAAAAGTCAAATAGTTCATAACACCCAGCACTTTGTTTAAAAGTTATTTGATGTTTTTAAGAATGGTGAAAGAGATTTAATGTCAGTGCTCATCTAAGAATACAATTTTGCTTTTATTATTATAAACCCATTTGTCCATTACCTATGACCCATACAATAACAAATTAATTTATGTTGGCTTTTCCAATATACAAATAAATTCGTGTTGCATTCACGATGAGATAACTCACCACTCACTCCCCTTTGGAGTGAAGTTACTATGCTGCTTTTTTCCACTCCATTGATAATAAAATAAAGATTTTGATGCATAGTTTTATATTATATATGCACATTGATAGAAGCCTTCAGGTAATATATGTATATATATATATATGGATTTAATTAATGTAAAATGTAAATGGTTTTTATATTTTATTTCTCACATATGAATTCATCTACTTTAATTAATGTAAAATGTAAATGGTCTTTGTATTTCGTTTCTCACATATGGATTTTATATTGAATTATGATTTTTGATAGTTTATTTTTTTAATTAATATATAGACACATATAAAGTATATATAAGTTTAGTAGTGGTTATAATGTCAAATTTGTAATGGAAAAATATATATTTTTTTAAATTCAAAATATAATAATTTTATGATTTTATGGATAATTGATAATAAATAAAACTTAATATGGTTAACAATAATTATTTTTTTATTTAATGTTTAATATGACATTTTTACTATTTATTATGTATTTTTTTTATGATTATATAGTTATGTCTACACTTTTAAAAGATTTTCAAGTAATCAATAACTAAAGGTTTTCATTAAAACACAAAGGAACTAAACTTGAAATACAACTTACATATTTTTATTTTAATGGTACATACCGCAACCAATGCATTCCATGTATAAATCTTGTCCAGTTTCTCTATCAAGCCTTATTATGAATTATACTCTCCAACTTGTATATGGTGAGAATTGAAGATGATTTTCGACGACAATGAGTTGTTGATCAAAGCTCTTAATATATCAAAACTCCTCAACAATTCTGTTTTGAATTCAATATTGCAAAGAATCCGGAATGTATTAAAGGAATTCGATCGGGTCGAATCTTATCATGTTCTTCGGGAACTAAATGCCCTTGCAGATGAAAGCTTGCTTGCTGGCTCAAGGGTCTATTTGCATCGCTGGAGAATCTAGCTATATTCATTCAATCTCATAATTTGTTTCTTAACAAGCTGCGTTTTGTTGTTCTTAGATTTTTTTATTTTATTTTAAAGAATTTGTACATATTTTGCCTTCTTGGGAGCTTTCTTTCTCCATGACTGTGTAATTGACTGGTTGACAATTATCAAATCAGTTCGATATTCCTTCCTTTTTAATAAAAATACAAAAATACTACTCGTTTTGGTTAAAAATAAAAGAATCGAAGATGATTATCCAAACAAGATTATGAATTATACTCTCCAACTTGGATAGGGTGAGAAGTGAAGATGATTGAAACTAAGCTTCTTTGGGATCCCAAAGAACAATGAGTATATCATTATTAGGTTTTTAGCTATCTTCAAAAAGATTGTAAACGTAAAAAGTGACAATACTCAAATCAAAGGTAAGTGCTTGTTGTAAGCAATTTGACAAAGGTTTTGAGTTGATGTATACAATTTAAGCTTAGATCCATCTTAAACTTGGCTTTATTAACTATCGGGGATGTAAAACAATTTTAGATGTAAATCTAAATATTTTTTTACCCCTCTACCTTATTTATATGGTTTTTGAAAATAGGAAAGTGTCCTTTTATGAATGGTCAATTGGATAATAAGTTCAACCCACCCTCATAAACATAAGTGAAGAATAGAGTTTATTGATATGAGCCCAAACAATAATCTACTCAAAAACTACATAAAAATGCTCAATATAATCAATAGCCACATCTAAATAGCTTATCAAAATTTGAATTTAAATAATTTTTATAATAACATCTCCAAAATATATAATTTATTAAATTATTTAAATATATTAAATAATATAAATAAAAAATAATTTTAATATTATAAATTCAATTTTACAATAAAATAACTTTGGTAAGGCATCTCAATTTCATGTAGAAAAAGAACTTTGCTAATATAATTCTACTATGTTTAAATAAATATATACAATACAATTACACTTAAATTTAGTTTATATTTATTGTTGTTTTGATTATAATAAATAAGGTAAATAAAAACAATTTTCCTATTATTATAATTAAAATTTGTTTAATTTTATTTTTACAATATAAACAAAAATAATCATTTTTTTATATTTTGTTTTTTCATTTAAAAATTATATTAAAAACTATTAACAAATTAAATAAAAGTTTAATAATAATAACTTATTTAATAAATTTGTATTTACTTTTCAATTTATATTTATAATTAATAATAACTTATTTAATAAATTTGTATTTACTTTTCAAACCAAACAAGCTGGCATATAATTATTAAATCTAATTTATATTTATAATTTTGAAATAAAATATATAATTATTAAATCTAATTTATATTTATAATTTTGAAATAAAACATATAATTATTAAATCTAATTTATATTTATAATTTTCAAATAAATTTACTTAAATTACTAATAAAAAATTTGTTATTATAATTTATCTAAAACTTAAAGTGATAATTCTTATATATTATTGTGCATAGTTCTCAACAACTCAAATTCATTGAATGAACTATTGGAATATAATAAAGATGATCAAAATATATATATATATATATATATTTTTTTTTCAATATTATGATAATTGGACAAATACATTTATCCTATAATTTATTACAATACTAAAACTGAAAGATAAACTTCCCTTCTTTCACCTAAAAAGCATAATATAAAAAGAATAATCTGATACATTGAAGTGCACTCACCATTTTTACCCATTATTTAAATAGACCTAAAATGGAAAATAAAGGGGGCTGATATGCCTGTGGATGGGATATAGCCCTCCAAAAGGAAGGGATCCGGTCTCCATCAGCTTTTCTTTTTCTTTTAATAATTTTGTATTTTTGTAAAGGTGGACGGAAGGGTTGTGGTGTGAGTGGGGCTGTTTGTTTTTTTCTATTCCTCCAATTCCTCCGAGCAAGAGAAGAAACCAAAAACCCGGTTAATAAGAGCGGAGGGAGTGAATGGTGAACCACATTGTCTCCTCCGAAAGTCCGGGCAACAATCCGATTATCGCTAAATATATATTTCTCATTTCTTTTTTCCTTCTGCTACTTCTTCTTTCCCCTGAGGCGGATTCGAAGGACAAAGAACAACAGTAATTATTATAACAACAACAATAAGGAAAAGGAAAGCGGTGGTGCAGTGACACAGTGGGGTTGCAAGGGATCGAGATTCCCATAGGATCGATGGCTTCACTGTTAACCCACGAGGGGATGGTGTTGACATACATTTGGGGATTTCTATAAGCTCTAATGTCTGGAAAGGCCACGGTTATGCGGGATCTTCGCTTAAATGGGCCTTGATTCGTAGTTTTTAAGGGCAGGACGGCAAAGGAGGAGGAGGTTCTAGAAAGTTCTAGAAAGTTAGGCGGACAGGCGGAAGATGAACTGCGGAGGGGCGGAAGGGGAGGTGGTGGCGGCGGCAGCAGCAGCAGCAACAGCATCCGGAGCGCCACCTCCTCTCGATTGGAAATTCTCTCAGGTATTCGGCGAACGCTCAGCTGGAGAAGATGTTCAAGAGGGTATGTAAATTTCTAATTTTTTCTTTCTGGGTCTTTTTTTGGTTTATCAATACACCCTCATTTTCAGTCAAAAATACATGCCAGGGCTGTGGATGTCATAATTTCTTGGCCGGACCTAATTTATCATACAATTGGTTTTGGGAACCTCTATTTTATGCGTTTTTATGTCTCTTTTTCATCACCACTTCCATATTTAGGCTGTTAATTGGCTATTGCCCTTGGGTTATGAACAAACAGGCATTTTTTCTGCTCTCATCAGCCGTTGATTGTGTGTCCTTCTGTACATCTGAAATGTTCGCTTGTTGGATATTGCAAAAATAAAGCATCGCTGTTCATCGTATCAAGCATCGCAGACTTTCAGCCTGTAGATGTTCAAACACCATCATACAAACTTCTGTGAATGCTTGTGATTGATCAAATTGGACAAAGCTTTTAGTTACTATTTTACTCTCTCCTTGTGTCTATCTGTGGCTTCTTTTTTGCCAGATTTGCATAGATGGACAGTCGACCTAAGAATGCAGTGTAGGAGGTGTTTTCCTTTAGCAATACTAGTATTAATGGTTGGATTGCAGGGAGATTTTAGATAGGATTTTATCTTTTCTTCCTATATTCCCCATCTTTGGATTTTTTGCTATAGATTTGCAAAGATGCCGAGTTGACCAAAGATTACAGATTATTATTTATTCGTCATTTTTGATCCAAAGGTTCGCCGAGAAAATCAGATAAGCAAATACGATCTTATAAAGTGAAAATTTTATTGAATGCTCTCGAGTCTCAAGTAATAGCAAGGAACATTGGAAATTACAGTCTGTAGCTGCAGTCTATATTTTCCTAGAGCATCAATTCCGAGGAAATGTTGAGAGGGACTAAACTGCATTGTTAATCACCCTTTTTCACTGTTTAAAAGTAATCTCCAAAACAGTAGCAACCTTGGAAGAGTAAATATCATAGCTATGGCAAGGGCTATGATGGCACATGTTGCACGGGTTTAACTAGCTATCCATTGCAAAGTGCCTGTTAGCTTTATCAAAATTTGCATATTTAGTAAAATTCATAAATTTTGTTTTCCCCTTGTAAATTGGTGATATCTCATAATACTGCTAGGCATGTTATACTAAGACATTATTTGTCTTTTAGAATCCCTTCTCCTCAGAATGTTGTTCTGCAGTGCCTTCCTGATTGCAAAAGGCTATTTTCTGGTACTAAAAATTATAATAATATAATATAATATAGTCCTATCAAAACCGGATATTTTAATTTGATTAAAATCTGTGTATTATTCTTACATCCTTGGAAGTACTGAATGTCTGCATGGTGTAGATCTCAATCCACTTCACAATGTTTGTAAAGTTGCTTTAAGTTGGTCTTCTGCAGCTATTGTACTTTGACAAAGTCAGTCTGTAATATCGGCCTGAGTAACATGGCCTCAAGTGGTTCAAATTAAGTATATCATGAAATTGTAGGAGGGAATGTTAGATGCACAGCATTTGTCCAGATTTTCAGTTTCTTAGACTGGATGCTTCAAATATCAGCCCGTGCAACATGTTCCTAATTAATATTTTGACTGAAATTGTAGTGGGACTGATTAGATGCAGATCATTTGTCCAGATTTTCAGTATTGTTATGCTACATGGCTTCTGGAAATAAAATTTACATATGACAACTTGCAGCTAATTATGATTGGTTTAAACTTTAAATTAGCCTTAAAAGAGCAATATTATAAAATCCAACTTATAATTTTATGATGTAAGGAATGTTTGGAATTGTAAGTTTTCCGATTTCAGTTTTATTGCATTGCATTCTGTTGTCAATTACTCATGCTTTCTCATTTCTCTTATCAGTAACAAATCCTTTTTGAAGTACCAGAACAAGGATTGGGTTTAATATTCACAGAATGGGATGTGTTGATTCTGTTACAGTGGCTAAGCAATCCTGCTAAAGATGGTTATGAAATTCATGTAGGGTATCTCAAATACACAAAATTATGGAGACAACTTTTTGTTTTGTTAATTCAGCTGGCATATTTAAAGCCATAGAAGTCTAAAGTCAACCAAAACACCAAAAAGACCAAAAGTAGTTGTATCACTTGAACTGTAATGAAACCACCTAGAAATGGCTTACTTCATACAAACTTTTAAGGTCATTTGTACGGTGCGTTCTGCCTCAAATGCTCAAGATTAAAAATTTAGCTGTTTTATGATGTCGTAAATATGCAGGTTTTCTGAGATTGAATAATGTTCCTTTTATAATTGACATTGTATACCAAGTATGGGATGTTATTTGAGGAGAAAATGTAAATATTGGCTGATGGCATGCTTCAGTAATTCATATGAATCTTCTGTTTGTCTAGGTAGCAAGGATAAATGTGTAAATTTCACCAACATTGTTCTGCTTTGACCACTTTGAACATAAAAAGTAGCTTGTCAAATAAGGATGAGAAATACATAAATATTGCCTCAGGAATGACCTGCCTCACGGAATTTGACTCAATTATTTTTTTAGTACTGATATTATGTTATGGTTGGTGCTTATGGAGGTCCATTGAACAAGAATTTGATTTATTTTCTCTATTGTTTTATCTTGATAAGTTTTGGGTGAATTCAGGTTGTCTAACTCAACTCCAATTAATTTAATTTGTTTGATGATTATAAAATATTGAAAAAGGTTGAACAAGAATGGGCTGATAGGTGGGAGCTTCTGAAGATCTGTTGAAATTATATTAAATATTTCTTGTTTCTTGAGATTAGTTAGTTGTCTTGTTCTTTTGGTTGGAGCTGGATTTAGTTTAATATTGAAGGGATGGAAAAAATCTATTATTTTTTAGTACTGATATTATGTTATGGCATGCTTCAGTAATTCATATGAATCTTCTGTTTTTCTAGGTAGCAAGGATAAATGTGTAAATTTCACCAACATTGTTCTGCTTTGACCACTTTGAACATAAAAAGTAGCTTGTCAAATAAGGATGAGAAATACATAAATATTGCCTCAGGAATGACCTGCCTCAAGGAATTTGACTCCATTATTTTTTGAGTACTGATATTATGTTATGGTTGGTGCTTATGGAGGTCCATTGAACAAGAATTTGATTTATTTTCTCTATTGTTTTATCTTGATAAGTTTTGGGTGAATTCAGGTTGTCTAACTCAACTCCAATTAATTTAATTTGTTTGATGATTATAAAATATTGGAAAAGGTTGAACAAGAATGGGCTGATAGGTGGGAGCTTCCGAAGATCTGTTGAAATTATATTAAATATTTCTTGTTTCTTGAGATTAGTTAGTTGTCTTGTTCTTTTGGTTGGAGCTGGATTTAGTTTAATATTGAAGGGATGGAAAAAATCTATCATACTTAAGTTATTTTTATGATATGTCTCAAGCAGTATGTTTCAACCAGTGATACGGTCATTGCAGACAAATTTTATTCTAGGTTGAGTAATCTGTATTTATGGATACTAAATGTTTGTAGCCACCATGTTCTTTGAGAAGACTTCAGTTTTCTGAAAAATGAAATAGAAGGTGGTCAATGCTGTACAGTTATTTTTTAAACTGTGGAGTTAGTAGTTAAAATCCTATAAATTTTCAATCAAATTTAAAATCCTGTCTTCTCAGGATCTGTGTCTATAGACATTTATTTGTAAACAAGAATAATGTACCATTTGAGGAAACATCTAAGTTAACATGCAAATTGGTTCTTCTCATAGCAATTATTATCATGATTGCAAATTGCTTTTACAAGGGAACATTTTCAAAAGTTGTTTTTATGACCATTCATTAACGGTATTAGGAAATATTTTATGGCTTTCATTCACAAGTATGTAAGGTTGCAGTAAATACTAAAAGGATCATCCTGAGGAGTTTGGCCCATTAAAAGAATTTGATCGGGGACTAAATTTGAAAGTTAGCATATTGTGACTTTTAAGATATCTAAATGCACAGTACCAATTTTTACAACTGTTGATTCATAATGTGCCCCATATTTTGAGGTCTGATTATCCAAGTATACAAATTTTGCGTTGATTATTCAAGAATGCAAGTCCTTTTCCCATCTTGCATAGCATATCCTATTAGCTGACTAGGCCAACTTGAAAGGGAATGGTTGCTAAATACCTTCTCAATTTACCATTTTCATCCCCATCCAGTCTTAAGAAAGGATATGTGCATTGCTTTGTTTTCATGCAAATTCTGTATACCCTTTTCACTGCATTATAAGGATAGAATTGTCAAGCTCCTAAACCCTTTACTTATATAGAGTTCTTCTTACTAGTTGTTTTAATCTCTAAAACAGGCTCACAACAACATGCAAAGTCTTTGTTTTCACAATCTTTTTTTTGAATTTTCTATGTTCAACTCCAGAAGGTAAACTGATCACAACAATCCATGCATTACAAACAAACCATTCAGAGGGAGATTTGCATAAAAATAAAATAAACATGATAAAATAAAAAAAACAGAAACCCATAAAAGGCTATTGTCCAGCATGTTAGAAAAATTCAAAAAAGAAGTCTACATAGATTGCAATGGCATTACTCTTCACCCAACTGTAGACAAGCCGACAAAGGAGAGTCACCCAAGACCCAAGATAGAGCAAGAATATGGTCACATGGTCACAAGTTGTCTACTTCTCTTCTCAATCCCTTATCCATGTACAATCATGCAGGTTACTAGACAAACTTTTTCAGAGTTTCTGTATTTCATGGTTTATCCATTCAATTTTAATTTAATCGATTGTTTTCTGGGTCAATAAAACCCCTTTTCAGTTGGAGAAGGTAAGAAAATCCGTTGAATCGATTGTGACTTTCATGGGAGTCCAGGACCATTAAGATTGCGGTGCACCAGCTCTAATAGCTTGTTTTCTCCCCCATTCACTTCTTTTGTAACTTTCTTTGTGTTTCTTGCCTAAGATGCAATCTTCACAAAGGCACTTGATTTCTGTGGAATGAAAGGCAAACCCTTAACCATTTTGATTTCTTACTTGGGAACTGGTATGATGAGATCCTTCATGCCAGAGCTAGTTTTTGCATTTGTCATCAGCAATTAGAGTCTGTTGTCCTGTAGCTGTAAAACTGCACAAGTTGTCATTCTTGATGCCTTCTGTTACCACCTTAAATTTATTCTTTTTATCCTTTACGAGACACCTTATAGAGCAAGTTCTTCCTAAGACAAAGAATATGTAGCACATCAGATACCTTTTTCACATTTCCATTTGGCATTTTCATGGGCACTTTATCTTGTTCTTGCAAGGTGCGTACTCTGCCATATGCAAGCACAACTTTTTCCCTTGAATATTACTATCATCTAAGGTGGCAAACCATTCTTTTTCATGTGTGATTCCTTTTAGCACCTGAGTTGATGTATCTTGCATGTGCATCTTTATTCTCAGAAGCTGCAAAAATCTCATTCTTTCACCCTTTCATTAACTTTATCTTTTCTTCAAAATTGTTGAATTGCCCTTGTTTTGATATATTGAATTTCTCTTTTTGGCAGTTTATCCAAAATCACCAGGCTTATCACTATGATAACACTTGCCTTTACTGTTTGAACTAGAGTTTCCTTCCCGGGATTCATCCTTTCTTGTGTGGCCTTCCTTCTGATTCTTGCCTGTCTCCTTGATGGCCAAAGTTGTATTTTTATTTTCCTTTCTGCAAACACATACTCAGAATTCTCAGTATGATGGAGAGCTTTTTCTTCTTTTCCTGCTGCAAAAGTAAGCTTCTTAGTTCGTCAGACTTCAACTTTGCAGCTCTATATGACAAACTTAGACTACTATTGTTAAGCACAACAGTGATTAAAGCCCTGTTTTTAATTTTGTAATCTATTGCAATTGACTTATCTCTCATTTCAGTTCGGTGAGGTAATTACTAATTTGTGACTGATTGATTCGCTTTTCTCAAGTTGTAAATTGATTCCTTAAGCAGAGAATCCCAGTTAGACAAGAAATCTTATACAAGGACTTCAATGTGTTCCATGTTTCCCTCACTCTATGTATATATGGTATGGGTGTTAAAATTTTTAGCTCATGGTAGCAGTTTACTGCACTCAGATCTAAACCTTAACAGCTATAAACAAAAGGCTTTAACCTACTCTCTAAACTGTCTAATCTGATCTATACATAGAAACTGA
Source organism: Pseudotsuga menziesii (assembly GCA_001517045.1). Taxonomy (NCBI): domain Eukaryota; kingdom Viridiplantae; phylum Streptophyta; class Pinopsida; order Pinales; family Pinaceae; genus Pseudotsuga; species Pseudotsuga menziesii. The sequence goes on from LPNX010434924.1 coordinate 214,364, forward strand.
ATCATATCATGCTGAAAAAGTATGAACAGCAAAAGCTAAATGGACTGTCAAACCTGCTACTGCTTTCTAATTAATTTTTGGAAAAGAAATCTGCTACAGAAATCTGAAAAGAAATCTCAAGATCAAAAATGGCATGAATGACTACTTCCACACCCTGTTTTTGTGAACCAATGCAAGGGATCACTGGTTTCACCCTGCTTTTATAATTGACACAGAAACTTCGGCAGATCTGCAGGGGGGTAGTATGCTGCTGCTGCATGATCATTACTCACAGAGTCACAGTCCTCTCTGCTGTGTGGTTATTGGAAAAACATCATTCTTAAGGGTGGACAACACAGTAAAAGTCTAACAATGTGCAGATCCCTGACACCCGTCTATCTTTTTTAATCAAATTTCCCTCTCTCTCTCTCTCTGCAATTTCTACGTGGCCCAGTTCTTTTCCGCAAGCAATGTTCCATAGTCCCATAGTTTAAATACTAGGATATTTTTGACTTTAAATTTTCAGACATCATGATTTTTGCCAATGAGATTATTTATGTCTAGAAAACTTATGCTCTGATTGTTGCCTGCCATTAAAAATACTTTTCTAATAAAACCTAGAACATTCTCCTTAAGAAAATGCTAAACTCTTTGAACCCTTCTTTATTTCTTTTTAAAATGTAACCAAGCACCCCATCCTCCAGTCCGTAGGCAAGGGCCTCAACAACAATTGGCTCACGATGAGTGAAACATATCACAAGTGGGATTTTAATCCATGTGGAGAGGATACCATTTCTCCATATTAACCACTGGAGCTAGACCCAAGTGACAAACGCTCCTTTAAACTTTAAAAACATCTCGAATCATTTTTTTTGAATATGCTTCTGAATATTCTTTTTATAACAAAACCTTATCTTTAAGAAAACATTTCTCACCTTCAATTGACATAGATTGATTTTCCTTTCTACCTTTTTCTCCACGGGAGTACTTCGAATAGCACACTGGTGGCAAGCTTTCTTCAATATCAGCTACTTTCTTATGTCTTTTTATCTAGGTAATTGGTGATGGGAACCACCACTTCATGCTGGCTCGACCTCTGCATGTTTGCTTGGATCTTTCTCAACAGACTGGATTTTTTAGTGTTTAAACAATAAACGGGCTTTTTCTATATTCTTCTGGATGAGACTGTACATTGAAATGGCTGTTCCCCTTTGGATCAGTCAAACAATAACAGCCTCATAGGGTATTGTTTCTCCATGTAACCACCCCTTCAGAATAGTGGTGGCAAAGATCAACTTCCGACATTGGTGTCTCTCCTTAGATGTTCGAACTTTTGCCTGTTCCTTTTGTCTGTTCCAACAACAATTCTTTGAGATTATCTATACTTTATCTTTATATCTTTTGAGTGTCTAAGTCTAAATTGATCACTCACTCACTTTAATGTATTTTATTGGAGACATGGTCCAACATAATCTCTCTCCACAATTTTGTACTCTTATCCATAGGAATACAGTTGAGTGTACACTGTACAGCAGATGTGTACAATTCCAGCAATCATCTCTCATACTTGCATACTTGCTCATCCCTCCCCCCTGCCCTGGACATTGTGATTTTTCTTGTTTTGTTCTCTCTTTTGCAGTTTATGAGATTGAAAACAACATCATCTGCAAAAATTAAAGAATAGGAATGTTCGCCCCTTTTTTAACAAACTAAAGGTCACAATGACAGTCTTAGCCTTCTTAATCATCAGGCTTTCTACACTTTTTCTTACTCCCAGGCATTTATGTTTTTCATGCATGGGCAAGATACTTATGTTCTCTGGATTCGAGCAAGAATTTATCATTTTCACATTGCACATTGTCAGTAGATCATGTTGTTGACCTCAGCATGTGTGTTGAGCGTCAACTTTGCTGATGGACAGGGTTGTTAACTTTTGGTAGCTGTATGATGACCTAAGTCACTTGGTTCTAGTTCGTGTTCGAATTTGAGACCTTGAAATCTGACAAAAAATCGGCTATGAAAAATTTGGTGATAATATTTGACATAAAATTCGGCATTAAGTTGGAGAGACTAAAATTTGGAAATTAAAAAATATATGAAAACTTTCAATAAAATTCATTATGCTCATTAAACCATGAACACTGAACAAATCAACATGATAGTAATATAATCATAGAAATAAAAATTTGGAAATGTGAATGATTGAACACATATATTAAAAACATTACATCTTGTTTGAAATATGAAAACATGTCCATAAAATGATAAAACATAATATTAAATGTCATACAATATTTAGCATCACGTTGGCGGCTGTCCAAAATTATGTTGTTGGGAGCGCGATACAAAAGCGAAATTTTCAAAAGCTTTCATTTTGGGAACGTTTTTATATAATACATATTTTAATATATTTTGATGCATATATATTAAAAAACATGTATTATGCCAAATTAGCTATAGAAAAGTTAAAACATGGATATAACCATTTCATACACATGTAACATCGATCATCTAGGGGCTATGACTTATAACATTGTCATCAAATCATCAATCATATACAACATCAACCTTCAAATTTCAACATATAATATTTGCCATCAACAAACTCTAATAGATGACATCAACCATGAAATGAAACAAAGCATCATAATATCATATTCAATATTAAAGGGTTGCAAGATCGTAAGATGCAATCAATAATTTAAAGTTCAAACTTCAAAGGTAGGTTCAGCTATCAAGATTCAAATGTCAAACTTTCAAAGTTCAAAGTAGGCCATAATGTTTACAAAATAGGCCATAATAAACATGAAATACAAAGTACTATTATACTATCTACTAAGCTTTCCTCTTGCCATGAGAAACTTCCAATATTTTTTCTAATGTTCTAGGTGGTGTTAGTTTTTCTAGATCTTATTAGCTTAATTAGGATCCTTATCTGAAAGAATAACAAGTACAATAAGATGCATAAGATATAACAGATACACAAGACACAAATATTTTCACCGGGGAAACCATAAAGGAGAAAACCCCGCAAACTTCCTCAGAATAGTACAATCACAAAGATTGTGTCATAAGATGATCAAACCCAGTAATAAGAAGTATTCAACAACTATCTATCTCTCCTCCTTTGTCTCTTTCTCTCTCTCACATGCGAACTTGAGTGAGTGTGAGGTGTGTATAAATGAGGGAGGGCACCTCCCTATTTATACCCTTCAAGTGATTGACCTTTTACATGACTGGGGCCGACCTCTTACCTAACAGGGCCGACTTCTCCTAGCGAGACTCCGAATACACATTACATGATGTTACACTGGGGACTATTGTCCTAACTTACAACAGAGGTTGTACCTCAAGGTCTAGACATAATAAAGACATCCTGCAAGGAGGCAAACACATCTCCAATGGGGGTTCAACAACATACAATGATAATATACATGAAAATATCTTTCGAAGTTACAAATACATCAACAGGTGGAATAAGAGCTGTTGGAAGTGATCGTGGGACATTAGAAGAAGATGAATGGCCCCAATGGATTGTCGGATGTTGTGAAGCCAAAGGCAAAACTCTTGCATCTGGAAACTTGTTGGTGGTTGGGGGTGGCATCTTTGAGGTATGAATTGGATCACCATCATGATCACTCAATAGTTCAGACTCCAAGCACTCTAATGCAATGGCTCCATCCTCCACATTAGCGTCCTTTGGATTGTTATCCCAAGTAAAAAATGTTCTATCATTCTTGGTCGCTTCACAATAATGGGACAACAACTTCAAGTTGTAGTGCACATAAACCAGACTTTCGGCTCGTTTTACATTCAAACTGTTTCTCTTGACGTTGTGGATGAAGTTGTAGGTGCTCCAACACCGCTCTGTAGAAGAACTATTGACAACCTGTGAAAGCACCCTCACCTCCAATTTATGCAAATATGTGGCACCATTGCCATACATGTTCCACCAACTGATAGGATTCAACCTATCTCGATCTTTGGTTGCATGCAAGGTACCCAATGGCAAAGACTCCTTGTTCATTGATGTATTGGCTCAATTCACTCTGTACTTGAGCACACTCCTCCTCATCATGGACCAACTTGTCTAATGCAAGTATATACCCATTTTGCACCTCTGTATCTGTGTGTCGTCTTTTCCTAACTCCCACCACCAGGTGCAGGTTGGGCCAACCAAGACGAAGAATAATATTTTTGGGGTAAGGAGATATGCAAGAGCATGGAGTGGAACATTCAAATTATCTCACCTTCTGACCACATGTTTATGAATATGATCATACAAGCATGCTATCCATTTGCTCATACACCTCCCAATCATTGACTGATCTGTATATGCAATAAAATCATACTATAAACAGGCTTAGTGAACTGTAGAACATATTTAACCTTGTGCCTAGAATTGACCATCAAGAACGCTGTCCTCCAACTTCTTAAAGTCATGTCTATCAGATGTGCATGCAACTCTGTCTTTTAATCCTTGCCATGAATCACTTGAGCCCATACTAGCCAATGCCTCTCTTACCTTCAAAAGCCTCCTGAAGGTGAGGTAGTAGCTAGCAAAGCTAGTCTTCACAATCTTCAATATCTCCAACCTAGAGATTGCAAAAAACGTGGTGGGCCATGCTATGATTGGTAATACATTTTATCATTTTTTTACCTCTCTTGTACAAGGCACCAATCCATTGATAACTAGGGTCCTTCATCTTAACAATATTATGCATCAAAATGTTTAATTTGTGAACCAAACACCTTGACCAAAATATGTTGGGATCAATGCTACTTGGGAACGGGAGCGGGAAGTGAAATTTTTAGAAGCTTCCGGTTTGGAAGCGTTTAGGAAGCGTTTTTTATATAATATATATTTTTAATATATTTTGATGCATATATGCCAACAAATGCTTGTAGAATATTGAATTAGTCATGGAAAGCATAAAAACATGAAATAAACCATAACATGATAAATCATAATACCATATAACATCATTCATCAACCATCAATGATTCAATCAATTATCATATACTAGTGAATTCATCAAACATAGGTCCATTATCCATAACATCAAGTTATCAACCTTACAGCTTCAGAGTTCAATGTCAAACTTCAAACTTGAATTGCCATGTAATGTTCACAAAATATACCATAATAAATATAAAAGTGTCAATGGCTCAAGTTCTCGAATCTTAACAGTGCAGAAACTTGAAAGTACTGTAAATAAGAAAAGACAAGAAAAGTAGATTTTATGGATGTTTCCTCTTGCCACGGGAAATATCTAATTTCTTTTTCCATTGTCTATGTTCATGAACAAAGGGAGCGAGATTTTCATCCCTAGTAGCCATCGATGTTGAGCGGCTTGAGCCACGTCCAAGACTTGGTCCTGCATGACCCCCCCTCACTGATGCAGGTGGGGGTTGTGAAGTTGAACTTGGGGGCAAAGATGGTGCATCTGGAAACAAGGTAGCAGATGGTGGTGCCATTGTTGCTGCTGCTGCTGCTGCATGGTCATCCTCATCGCCCAAAAGCTCTTCCTCTAAGTGTTCTAAAGTTAAGGCTCCATCCTCCAAGTTATGCTCTTCTGGATTGTTGTCCCAAGTGACATATGATCTATCGGTTTTGGCCCGCTCACAGTAATGAGTCAACAACCTCAAGTTGTAATGTACATAAACCAAGCTTTCTGCCCGATTTTCATTTAATCGGTTTCTTTTGACCGAGTGGATGAAGCTATAGGTGTTCCAACACCTTTCTGCAGAGGAACTGTTTACCACCTATGAAAGCACTTTGGTTGCCAATTTATGCAAGCGTGGGCATGATGAGCCATACATGTTCCACCACTCAATAGGAGGCGTCCTATCTCGATCTTTTCTAGCATGCAAAGTACCAAATAGACCAATCTCACTGAGGTATTTGCTTAATTCACTACGCAATAAGCCACATTCCTCTTCATTAGGGACCAATTTGTCTATAGTAGCCATGTACCCAACCTGTACCTCTGGATCTGTGTGGGGCTTTCTCGTAACCCCACCCCCAAGTGCTGGTTTGGCCAACCAAGATGGAGAATAATATTTTGGTGTTAATACACATGCTAAGGCATGCAGTGGAATGTTGAGATGATCCCACCTTTTTACCACATGTGTGTGAATATGGTCATACAGTATGGGATCCTTCGATTCAACAATATCTTTAATCTGGCCCAACATGCTATCCATCTGCTCATACACCTCCCCAATTACCGGCTTATTTGTATCTGCAAACCGAATCATGTGATAAATGGGCTTTGTAAACTGCAAAACAAACTTGACACTTGCCCAAAATTGACCATCAAGAACTGTGTCTTCCACGTCCTGAAAATCACGCCCGTCAGATGTGGATGTAGCCCTATCTTTCAAGACTTGCCATGATTCACTTGATACCATGCTAGCCAATGCCTCTCTTACCTTCAAAAGGCGCCTGAAGGTGAGGTAATAACTAGCAAATCTAGCCTTTGCTATCTTTAATAGCTCTAACTTTGATTGAGCGCGGAAAATGCCATGGGCATTGCTATGGTTGGTAATAAATCTTATCATGTGCTTACCCTTTTTGTACAGTTCACCAATCAATTTGTATTCATTTTCCTTCAACTTAATAACGTCATGCATCAAAAGGTTCAATGTGTGAACCATACACCCGGACCAAAATATGTTGGGGTATTTATCTTCAATGATTGCTCCCGCTACCTTACAATTAACAGCATTATCTGTTATGACTTGGATGACATTGTATGGACCAATAGCTTCAATGTTTTTGATAGGAGTTTTGCAATGTTCATGCCGGTCTTGAATTTATCTGAGTAGTCATGTGTCGAAAGGAAGATTGCACCAGTAGCAGAGACACCAAGAACATTTATCAATGGCTTACCTTTCACATTGGTCCAACCATCTGATACAATTGATACCCCATACTCATTCCAAGCATTTGTGAATTGCCCCAAAGCATTTTGGATCTTGGCTTTTTCCTTGTCAAGCCCCACAGTTCTAGCTTTGTCATACTCAGGGCTCTTGTATCCTGCTGGGGTAGTGCGGAGGGCCTCTACCATTTCATGCCAATAGGGTGAGCGAAGAACATTGAATGGTATGCCACATGCATAGAGAAATCGATACACTTTTGAATCCACGTCATCCCTACCACCTTGATTAAGGAAATTTGATATTGTCCTGCAGCTGCCACGTGATTGCATGGGAGAGAATCCACTGCCTTGGGTGGATGGGCCTCCAATTCTTGGTGAGCATGAAAGGTCATGGTCATTTGATGATCGTTTTGTTATGTTTTGTGCTTCAAATTCTTCCTTCTTATAGATGGTTCTTTGTGTTGATACCACATTTGGGCAAACACAAACTCTTACAGTTTTTCTTTCATCACATGGCATGTGCCCACATAGATGTCGTCTCACACGGGTATATGAACCTGTGTATGTCTTTTTACAATGGGGGCAAACAAATTTGGTGGTTCCACCCCCTCTAGTTCCTGCCTGCCTTGTGACATATTTCCACAAGGGTGTGGGGTCCTCCTTGGTTTTCTTTCGGCTTTCCTCCTCTTCCCCCTCCTCTTCGCCCATCCTCTTCCTCCTCCTTCTCCTCCTCTCCATGGTATGTGCCACTTCCCACTTCTTCATCCTCTTCTTCATTCCTCCTTCAGTTTCCAACCACCACCATCAAAATAACATATGGAACCAACAAAATAAACCATAAACCCATCATCATGGTTGATGCCAGATGAAACTAGGGATTTAACCTGTTGCCTGCAATAGAACGAGGGAGGAACTAGAGATTTAAGTTTTTAACAATGTACATTCTAGTCACTAGATTCTAGACTCTAGACTATAGAATTTATATTCCAAGGCCAAGCATTCAAATTTCATACTATCATAGAAATCAAAGGTCAAAAAATTTCAAAATTTTAACACAAAGAAAATGACAAATGTTTAATTTACAAACTTACAAGGAACTTAGAAGGTTGTAGAACCTACCTCTTTGGCTCCCGCTCTCCAATGGTGGCTAGCTGCAACCTTCTCCTCTCCTCTCCTCTCTTCTTCTCTTCTCTTCTCCTCTCCTCTTCTCTTCTTTTCTCTTGCAAAGTAACTTAGGTTGGGATACTTATCCTCAATGATTGCTCCTGTTGCCTTACAATTAGCATCATTATTAGTGATGACTTGAATGACTTTGTATGGCCCAATCTTTTGAATGGTTTCAAGTAAAGGTTGTGCAATATTAATACTAGTCATGTAGCAATTTGAGTAGTCATGAGTTGAAAGGAAGACCGCACCTTTGCTGACACACCAATAATATTTATCAATGGCTTGCCTTTAACATTTGTCCACCCATCGGATACAATGGATTCTCCATAGTTGGACCAATTATTTGTAAATTTTCCAAGAGCACTATTGATTTTGGCTCTTTCCCTGTCAAGTCTCACGATTCTAGCTTTTTGTCATACCAGGGCTCTTGTATCCTTTAGGGGCACCATTGATGGCTTGTACCATTTCATGCCAATAGGGTGAGCGAAGAACATTGAATGGTACAACACATGCACAGAGATTCTTGTAAACTTTTGAATCCACATCATCTCTACCACCAAGGTCAAGGAAATTTGATAATGTTTTTCGCTTAGGCAAGAATCCACTACCATGGGTGGATGATGATCCAGATCCACTACCAAACATTCACTGTGGGGATTCATATTCAACCCTTGATCTCTTGGAATTGTTTTGAGCGACATCTTCTTCCATCCTGTATTTGTTTCTTTCTTTAGCTGACACTTTGTCACTAAAGCCTTACCTTGATTACATGGCATAAGCCCATACAAATGCTTTCTCACACGGGTATATGAACTTGTGTAAGTTTTAGTACAATGGGGGCATGTAAACTTCATGGTTCTACCCCCTCTCCGTCCCCCAAGCCTTGTCACATACTTCCACAAAGGTGTTGTGTCTTTTTGTTTTTGCCCCTCATCACTCTCAATGTCCTCCACATCATCATCCTCTTCCTCTTCCTCCTCCTCTCCATGGTATGTGCCACTCCCTATCTCTTCCTCCTCATCATTGCCACCACCAAATCTACTTCCCACCACCATCGTCATGAGAAGAATTGGAACCAAAAACAAAAACCACATACCCATCATGCTTCTTGATTCGATACGAGAATCACTTCTTGCCTGCAATAGAATGACGGGGAAAAAGAAATGGGAAAGAGTAGGAAAAGAAAACATACAAGATTTAAAATTTTAACATAGTGAAATATTTTTTTCATAAACAAACAAAGATTGGGTTTTTAGAGCCCACCTCTTTAGCTCTTTAAGGGTGGTTGAATGTCTCTATGGAAGCCTTCAATTTTCCTTCCAAGCTGTCACAAATAGAAACCTTTAATCTCCCTTCCAAGCTCCACAAATTTGCTCTCAAACAACTAGCAAATCCACTGAAAGCCCTAGCAAGAGAAATGAAATCAAGCAAATGAAGAATAAAATGAGTTCAAATGGAGTCCAACAGTGTTTATAAAGCCTAATTGAACTTTAGCCAATCACTAAAAAACAAGTTTTTTAATGCAAATCTGAGAAAATTAAAAACAAGTGTGCCTAGCTCGCGGAATTGTCTAGGAAGTGCTTTTGGAAGCGTTTTTTTGGTCCGGGATCGCTCTGGGAGTGTCGCTCCCTCAACGATACCATGATTTGGTAGAGAGCGTTTTTTTTTTGTCGGAATCGTGAATCGAGAAAACCATCCCCGGAGGAAGCGATGAGGAATTGCGATCCCGGGATCAATTACTCATCGCTTCCTCTGGATTGCAAATTGGGAGCGATTCGTTGGGGGGGGCTAGCGATTCCCTGCAACGTAGGTCCAAAACATTAACATGTGAAATACCTGCTTCGAAATTGAGGGTCAAAGCTAAACCTGTGATTGCAAATGGAAATGCAACTGCAGCCTCAGACCTTTGCTCACACTTCAGACTTCAGATTTCAGTCATGGACTCACGACGGCGGCCTCACACTCTAAAATTCCAGCATGATTCACAAATGAGTAACAAGTTTAGTCAGTGGAGGAATTTATGGTGGGGTTTACCTGCCCAAACCCCCAAAAAAGATTTTATCAAATTTATGCCGAACTTTAGACAATTTGAACTGATTTTTAAGCAATTTAATTTGCCTTGAAAATTGTGTTCAATTCGAATTTAAATTCAGCTTGTAAATTGGCGTTTTTCAATGAATAAATTTGGATGTAAAAAAAATCAGCCGAATTTGGTGACTTCGATGGCAATAAGTCTAGTTCAAAATGGATGCTGCCTCCTTGTGTGGCTCTGTCCCTGTTTGTGAGATGTTTTTATTTGTTCTTATTTCTTGAATATTTGCTGTTATCCCTTAAGCACTTCAGTGTGACAGATTGATCTATTTCCATTGGACTGCTCTGATTACCTGTGGATTCTTCACCTTGTGGAAGGCAACCAATTGTAAACCAAGTATGAATTTGTTTGTGTGTTTTGACTTTATAGTCACCTAAAAGTCTTTTAATGTGCCAACGACACCTTATCAAATGTAGTCTTCTCAAGATATAATATATTCTGCACATTTGTTCTATGATTATGGTTATTATATATTTGTGATTGTATTATTCTGCCTCCACTATGATGCAACAGGCAATTTCTACACTGATCGAATTGGAATTCAATTATTAATGGAAGTTCATTGTGGTACAAGTTGATTATGATTTATTGGGAAAAGCTTCATCTGAATCGTTCTGTATGGAAGTTTCTCTGTATATCTGTGTTAAGTACAATACTAGCTACAAATCAAAATGAATGTCTGAACTATTTTCATTAATTTGCATTTGAAGTATGTGTGTTGAGTACAATACTGGCGACAGATCAAAATGAAGGTCTTGAATATTTTCACCAATATGCATTTGAAGTGCATGAGCTCTTAAAGTCCTGAGTGGAGCTCGAGCAGCTTCTTACTCCAGCCAAGTGCACTTATGAACCTTTTGCAACCTGTCTAGAACACTTGCTAAAATAGACAATCAGGGTCTTGAATATTCTCAATAATTTCCATTAGAAGTGTCTAAACATTTACTTAGTATAGCCATAGAAAACTGCCATTCCAGCCAAATTCAGTTATGAGTTTTTAATTTTTTAAGAGGCAGATTTCTTGCAATTGACTGGTTGTTATACTTGTTTTTTGTAGTTGATATCATCTCAGCAATTGAGTTTGATAAGACTGGTGAGCATCTTGCTACTGGAGATCGCGGTGGTCGTGTTGTACTCTTTGAGAGGACGGATGGAAAAGATGTAAGTTTTGAATAGAGCTCACAATATGTGGTGGTATATTCATTCCAGTTTCAGCTATAGGCTTAACATTCTTTTGTTTAGACTCTAGAGTCTACACATTTCTATTTTCATCTAAATTTGAGAGAATTTGTTACTTGTATTATTATATATATACATTCTTTATTTATAGCACTTTATCTTTTGAAGGGAGTTTGGTTGTCCTGGCCATTGAATCAATAACAGAACATTTATTTATAAATGTTTAATATTCCTTTGTTTAAAAAACTTTTTAGCTGCATTCTCGAAAAGAGCTGGAGAGAATGGATTATCCTATTACAAGGCATCCTGAATTTCGTTACAAGACAGAATTCCAGAGTCATGAGCCTGAGGTATTCCTTTGCATTTTTTGTGTTTCTAATATATTTGTAGCATTATATTTAGTTTTCAACTTTGATAAGGATTGTTGTCCAAAGTCTTTTGTATATGCTCAGATCATCTGCTTTCCTGTTGCCAGTTTGACTATTTGAAGAGTTTGGAGATAGAGGAGAAAATCAATAAGATCAGGTGGTGCCCGTCAGCTAATGGTGCCCTATTTCTTCTTTCGACCAATGACAAAACTGTCAAATTTTGGAAGGTAATTACGGTGTGAGTTATTTTATTTAGTATTGGTAATTTTGTTTCTCTTTTGTTTTGTTTGCCCGCGAGATAGGTGATTAAAATTTATTATTGGCATGTTAAGAATTTCATTTTATGTTCTGAATCTTTCAGACTATTCTCTTTACGATTGTTTTCCTTGTCTTTAGCTTCCTATCAGGTCATTGTTAAGCTTGCACCTTCCAAAGTCAGTATGTGTTGGGTTTGAAGGGGTCTGTTTTACTGCCTACCCTTTCTTAAAAGGTTTATATGCAGTTCTCCAGCTTTTGTTTAGTTCTCCTGACTCAACCTTGTGTCCCTTACATTTAATAGTCTTCAAACCCCTTTTCTGTTTTATTCTCACTACGGGTTATTCTCATTATTCTCCTTGCCACTTGTCGGGGTGGGGAGGGTATGCCCAACTGATTTGATCACTCCTCCCAGTCCTCTTTTGTATGCTACTACTTGAGTAAAGCATCATTTCAGTTTTGCTTGCATGCATCTATTCTTTTTGTATTTTTTTAAGTCTAACTGATGTTGTGCTGTTTTCTTCTGGTTGTGATTTAGGAAAGGGAATAGAAAATTAAATAGTGTTGTTGCCTTTCAAAATCTGTTTTGATTAATCTGGATATATATATACTAAATACCAACATCGAGGCTGCAACGCAGGCATATAAGCCGACTCTAAAATATATGTGTGGGGTAATCAAGCACTGAGCAAAGTTAAAGACTGCCATCATTGTTTCAGTTTTCTGACGTAAATTGTTTTAGATATAGTAAAATCCTACGAGTCTTAGTTGTGAATTGTATGACGAGTAAATGATTCTTCTTAACTGAGTTATTCCCCTGAATTGAAATCCTTATGTTCACTTCTTTATTGTCCTTCCTTCTTTCCTAAGTATTTTCCTTTGGAGGGAACTTTTAGTATGTTATTGGATACAACTGGGCCTTCCCTCCTGGAAATGGACTCCATGGATTTGAATTGGTGGCAGATATGGCATGTATCTCTCACAGTTGCAGAAAGGATCTTTGAGGAATGGTGTCCCAGATGGATCCAACTTCAAACTAGTGAAACATATATTTATTTTTAGAACAGAAATGGTTACTATTTGTATTAATGTAAAAAGGGGGCTGTGGCCTCACCATCCATCCTTCTAATACAGAATTTTGGAAATGAGATAGTCAAAAAAACTTCCCAAAACTTCAATATGTTCCAAAATGTTCTACTAGACTTCCCTATTCTCAAAATTTTAACTACACTATCCACTACTTGGCTTTTGTAAAGCCTTACAAACTACCCTAGCAAAAAACAAACTTATAAAACATACTAGAGTGCAGTTTTTATAAAACTATACCTGCGATGGGCATTCTTCTCTTGGCTTGCTACTGATGTGAGGAAAGAGGGGTCCTGTTTTTTGATTTGCTCAGACTGCTGCTCCAGTGTATCTTCCTTCTTCCATTGCTGCCACTTGGTCTTGTACAGGGGAACTCACTGAAGCTGCTGGAGACACAGTTTTTTATTTCTTCATACCCAGGCCTTTGTTATATTTCCAATTGTAAAACCTTGCCTTGCAATTTCTTGATTTTAGCTGCTTCCTTCTCACGTTTTCTAAGAGAAGTAGCTTAGCAAAACATAAATTATTAAATGGTAACTTGGATTTTTATAAAGTGTTTGGTGAGCCATGAATAGTGCCAAACCAAACGAGGGCAAATGGAGTTGAGACATAGAGAGGGAAAATGGATTTTTAAAGTGATGGGTGGGTCAAGAATAGTGCCAATCAGGGATCAAATTTGAAGGGTAGGGTCCCATTTCACTTTGAAGGGTTGTGAGAAATTGAACCCTTCAATATTGACATGTGAAAATAAATCATTCTTTTCATTTGAAACTGTAAGTGTACAACAAGATTTTATTATTTATTAAAACAGTGTATAGGAAAAAAATGACAATAAGAAGAAATCCCGAGTGATTCAACATTTACATGGAATTAGTGAGGTAAACCATGTACTCTCCCAATCCCTGGAGCATATAGTTTATTGAACTTAGATAAGGGGCAATTCTGTTGGGCCGGTGAAATACTCGGTTGTTAGGTCGCTGATAGAATAAGGACCTTTGAATGGAGGATTGTTTCAGCTTGATGGTGGCTCTATTGGTCAAGTGTGATTGGGCCTACCTAAAAGAAAAACCCCAGATTGTAATACCTAATTCTTTCATGGAGAAACTTTTTTATTAACCCTAAATTCAGCAATTATTTTTATAATTTAATCATGCCCTCCCCACATGCTCAAATCAAAGTGATCAAACAAAGGCCCCAATTTTAGGTGGATTATGGATAGTCCCTCCAATGTATATCGATTTTATACCCCAATTCGAAGTGATCAAACAAAATCCCCAATTTTAGGTAGATTATGGATAGTCCCTCCAATCTATATTGAGTTTATCAGCCCTATCGAAAAGGTTAAGTATTTATTAGTCCACTATAAGGAAGAACTTTAAATTCTCCAACAAATGTCACTACAAGCTGGGTGTCTAGTTTTTACCAAAGTCAACAAGGAAGACAAATCATAAACAAACGTTTGGGAGGTTTGCGACAACGAGGATGTTGAAATCATGTTCTTCGCTAGATCATTGCACTCCCAGTCCCTCATTCATGAACGTCCGTCGAGGGATTCCCTTGTTTAGATATATTGGTAGACAATTTGTACTTGTTTCCATTATTAGAAGGCTGACAAGAAAATGAAGGGGTCAGAGTCTACAACATTTACAGCGTCCGTTGTTAAATATTTTATCCTTTCAACTATTGGATTTCATTAAGGAAATTGGAACAATTCAAACACTTATATTCAAACATTGTTCTTTCGTTCAACCTAATGTTTACAATTCACGGCAGCTAAATAACATGGACAGATTTGGAACTCAAATACAAGGCTCTTTCTTCTTGCTCCTCCGCCCAAACGAAGTTTTGGTCCTAGACTATGAAAAGTATACATTATTTTGGTTCTGATTTCATTTAAATACTAGGTTTTTTAAGGTTACATCTATTGAGTATTTGAGACTTAGTCTGGCGGAAACGCAATCGCATAATACATTACAAATTTCAAACAACATTTTGGATGGAGAAATTTTAAACCCTTATATTTATAGAACCAGAAGGAACTCCAACAAGAAACACATTTAACTTTTATCCACATATAAAATGTTACACAAGTGTAAAATGCTATACATATCTGTAAATTCACGACAACCAAGTCGACAGCTTAGCTCTGCATAATCTTCTGGAAATAGAAATTAGGGAGACACTGAAGCATAGAATTGGAGAGTTGAGAGTTTGAGTCCCAACCTCCGATTGTCCTATACTCGTAAACCAACAATAATGTTTTTTTTCACAGACTTCACCAATCTCTTTAAGTTCGGGGAAGCTCAATCCAGCCTACCCAACGTTCTACCTTTGCTTCTCTTGCTCCTACCTATGAAAAAGGTGGAACCTTCGAGTTGCCCACCGCAGAAGACAACAAGGAATTAGAGTGTGCTCCTTCAACAGAAAGACGATTGGAAGCAACGCCATCTCAATTCCACAATATCTCGATGCTCCTGAATTGGTTTACCTTGCCTGAGGTAGGCGAATGCATGTTTGTGTATTTCACATGATTACAAAAAAAATCATTTTATAATTGCTTCTACATAACATAGATATATCTGTGCAGGTGAGGGAAAATTGGGTATTGTTTTCTCGAGGTTTCCAAAGACTTTCATAGATCATTCTTCGTTATGAGGGCGCTCAGGGTGTAGATCAGAGAGCCCACAGGAGTAAGAAGAAGAAGAAGAAGAGGACTCAAGTCAAAAGGTGAGGTGAGTGAGTAGGGGGGACGTAATAGCGATATTTGTAGGAGAAACCCATTGGTGCTATAATTATGGGAACGAGCCTCTCTAAATCGTAGCCATTGTAGACATAGGAAACTCATAAACAACTCGGGCGCAAAAGTTACCGTGTAAGCATCCCGACAAATTAAGTAATGATAATATTCAGTTAGGTATATGACAAATTCTTTCGTTTCTTTTAGAGATGATATATGCATATTGTACAACCATTCTCTTTGGCTAGCCCTCCATTCCAGTTGCCTTTGTCTCTACTGCCTAACCCCCTTCCTCCGATGAGACAGGTAGACTAACCGGCCTAGGTGGACTGTGGGAGACTGGGAGTGCTGATTCAAATGATTCTGATCCCAGTAAATGAATGGAAATTGGAACAAATCCTAGAATCCTGGACTAACTAGTATAGGATATGATTCATGAGCACAAACAAAGGGTGGCGTGCTGCTAGCCTACTACCAAAGATCCGTCATCCCAGTCTTGTGGTGATCATAATAGAAATGTCTAGCACTGGGTGAAACCCTGGTCTAGAAACTTACATACCCTGCATTAGACCAGCTTAGGTTCAAATCTAGCAAAGATTGCTCAATGCATTGTAAATTGCAACTTGTAAGTTGTAACCCAAAAAACAACACCATTAGTTTTTCCTTACAGAGCCTTGACAGTGGAGGGTTATCAAATCAATTCACCATCCATAGATATGACTCATATGAGTATTTAATTTCACATCATATACTCAAATACTCAAGTGACTTGTAAGTTGTGATATCACGTGACTCGGTGAACAATAAGATGATAGATGGAAAATCGAGTTGGCAGGTGGCATCATCTCATACCAAGATTTAATGAAGTTGGTGAATCGGTAATGCATGCTAATGCCATTAAATGCTTTGAAAGTGAACATCGAATAGTGAGTCACAATCCTGACTCACTGACTTGAACTTGCCACTAGGCAACCTAGTGGCCCACTGTGGTCTGTGTCGATTGGGACTGAGATCCTCATCCATGATCCGACTATTCAAGGGAACTTGGGAAGACTCTGAGTCCCCACTCTCCCATAGTCTAGTGAATCCCTAGATAGGCAAATTTTGTAGCTGCCCTTCTGTTGCAAATTTACCAGGCCTACTCAATTTCATTATTGAAGTGTTGGAAATGAAACTAATTTTTTTTTGCATGGTAAAATTCCTTGTGGCCTTCTATGACGTTTAAAATGGCCTTTAAGGGCTGTGAAGGCTTCAAATTTGAAGCCTGGTGCCAATCCAAACAAGGGCGGATGGAGTCAAGAGAGAGAGAGAGATCTTATTCAGCTGTTTTCTTATGTGATTAGGAAATATTGTAGCTTGAATGAACAACCTACAACAATCCTATTCTTGTTGTCAACTAATATAGAAAAATATTTTAAACAAGGAGCTCGAATGAAAGAACCAAACATGTTTGATGATTTCTTTACCAATTGATAATGTAAATTGCATCTAACTCTTAATTAGGAAGAAAGATACACATTGACATTTCCAGTTGTAAGCACAAATAAACTTAAAGGGAGATCTTCCTCAATTAATCTCCTATAAACAAAGGAACAATGTTACTTGCTTTTTAGCCCTTCATAACAAATTTGATGCAAGTAATTGCTAGCCTTAATCTTTAAAAATTAATTCCAAAACATCAACAAGAGGAACCCTTAACTTTCCATTTCCTTCATGAGAGATGTTCAATTAAGCTCTAAGGTGGAATCTCCCCAAATTCAACCATACCATAACAATGGAGAGAGCAAATCCTTAAATAGATTTAAGTTGGATCTCCTCTACAATAAAATATTATTTGTAGCCTCTAGATCCACAAATTTCTCCAAAGGAAATCTATAAAATACTTCCAGATCCATGCTTTTCTCCAAAGAAAACATTAGTATAAAATAACAAATGGGGTTTTTCAAGGCAAACTTCCTTGATAACAAATAAATTAGTGCAACGATGGATGAAATGCTACATGCCATCTCTATGTGCAAAATACCTCCTTGATTGAGGCCCTTTTGACCAAGGAATTGAAGTCTTTATGCCACTTGTCCTTTTTTTGTGGAGCACTCATAAAAATTGACTTCAATAACCATTATCCTCGAATAAAATATTATATTGCTAAGTTAAATGGAAGGTTGTGCTCTCTAAAAGGGGTAAGAATATGCCAAATGTACTTCCAATAATGGGGTTGCTATTGCTTTCCAAGAAATCCACATTGACCATAATGCAAGCTACTAAAGGAAGAAGTGCGCCCTTGAGATGTATGCATTGGGACCATATTGACCAAATAAGATACTATAAAAGTCCATGGAGAGGTGTACCCTTTAGAAATGTGCCAAGGTAGTTCTTCCTCTTTGATTTAGGACCCACTAAACAAATAATGTAATCTTCAAAATATATGGATTCCCTAGACAAATGTGCCCAAATGTTGTTATTCCATAAATGCCATCAAAAAATGTACCAAGATGCCAAGTAGAGTGGAATGCTCCACTAGATGAATTAGTGAACAACCTTGAAATGCCAAAACCATGCCAACAACTAAAGATATCAAGTATAGGTAGGGCACTTCCTATAATGCAATGACCAATTCGTCAAACCAATGACCACAAGAATGGAGCGACATTGGAGAATGTGAAAGGTGGTTGGATCTCAATAAATCTGCCAATAACAACCTTGAGAAACCAACCAGCAATAATAAGAACAATGGTTAGAACACTCTCTAATGTAATAACCAATTCCTCTCTCAAGAAATACCATAGAAATGTGTGCACAGAGGTCCTCTTTGGTTGGTATAACAATCTCCAAGAGAGGGATTGCATATGAACATGTGCAAAGGCATAGATCCAAGTGCAAATCGCCAATCTTCCTCAAATCATGAGCCATAAGTGGGATGACCTATGAGAATGTCCATCAAGCCAATGTGAACAAGATCCAAAACCATGTGCTGTAAGGGGAAGCTATGTGCCAAAACCATCCACTGAATTTTAAGGCACAAAGGTGGAGTGACCTAGCAAAGTGTGCAATGTGGTTGCCTCTTCAACAAATGCATTTAATCATCCTTGATCAAGCATCAAAGGATCCAAAGGCAAGTACTCACTCTTAGCCTCGAATCAACAAGAGCTATCAGGGTTGTCCTTAGTGGCTTAGAGATGTGGGGGCTTTTTTTGCTTGAGTTTGATTTGGCCTCAATGAAGACACTCCAAACTCTTCTCCTTCGATGCATTATTAGATGCAAGTAGATAGTTCTTTAGCACATCATCCTAGTATAGTTTGGTCCTAGACCCTTTCGACTTGAGAGAGTTTTTAGTCTGGTCTTTTTCCTACATTGCATCTAGAGCTTTCTCGACTTGGTGATAAGGCAGGATTGGTACTTATACTTGGCATATTGTTCTTCGAAGCCTAATGCTTTGTCTAGCCCTTCAAGTCATGCTCGAGGTTGGTTTGTGGGTGTCTTAGATCTTTTCGGCTCTGTGGGCATTTAAATGAATAGACTCCCTCCTTTTAGATATTGCTTGGATGCACATGGCCACCTCTTACCCATTAAACAAGATCATCAGAGATTACATTTACATGTAGTTTATCCACATCACGTGGGTTAACCCTCGGTGTGGCTTATGCCCTAAGATGGCCTTCTATGCTGAACACTTCTTGGAGATCATAGACATACTCATTTTTTGACCACGGTATACTCTTTTCCATTGGTTACACACACTTCACATTCGTGTCGGCCAATTTAGAGTGGGTTCTCATAGACTTCAGGTGGAGATGAACCACTTATTAATCGTTTTGACAAAGATCTACTAACTATGCCATTTTCAAGAGGTTGAGATAGAAGGAGCTCTTCATCTTTCGCTGCCCATCTATTAAGAGATTAGAGGGAGTTTCCATTGCCTTTTTAAAGGGACTTAGACCCTTGCCCGCTTTTGCAAATACCCCGAATCAAAGATTCTTGGCATTATACATTATATATGTAGGAGGCCCTCCAACTTTGAGCACATATTCTTCAGCTTTCTGCTCGACTAGACTCTACCCATTGGATCACTTCCTTTTTCACAATGTTACCCTCAGGAATGGACACTAAGAGATAATTCGATAGCAGCACAACCATAGCCTCCATATTAGTGCGAATCCATGTCATATTCCCCTATCCCTCGGGATCTTAGTGGCATGACATGACTAGATCCTTCCTCATGAGGCAGACAAGATCTTTGAGGCCTGAGTGACGGACGGTTTTAGACAACAGTGTAATGGGTTGTCCAGAGCGTCCATGAGTTCTTCCGGACAACACACTATTTTGAGTTTCCTTCATTTGGCCTCGGATGTTAGGAGAGATAGGTCTATTCCATGATAAACCTAACTCACAATTTTTGGGTTTTGTTGCTCCTAGATCTTTTACTCTTGTACAACCCCACACTTATGTGGGATGTTGTGCTTAGGGTTGATGGGTTTTCATGTTTCTCATACTTCATACTTCAACATAGACTTTACACCTTGTTCTACTCTACTTTACTGCCTCTATGCCTCTTGTAGGATATTGCTTGGTACTCCTGCTTTGTAATGACATCATTGTACTTGGCAGTCTAGTTGACCTACTTTTGTGGTCATTAGTTGAACATTAATAAAATTATCTTATTTTATCTTATGTAGAGTGGAATGGTCTTTAAGGATAGATCTCATCTATACAATGGAAGACACACTCTTTAAGGCATGCACCCTAGGGCTATGTGTCCTAGAGTGAGGGCACACTCATTTCAAGGATTATTAATCAAATGATGAAGCACTAAAGTCTAATACAAATAATATGCCATTAACCTTAGGATTTCACATAAGCATAGCAAGTGACCAATGCATAGTATTAAGGAGCAATCGGTTTACCAATTTTACTTACGAAAACTCATTGTTGATGGGATTTCCTTTCATGAATGCAAGGGTTAATCAAGAATGCATTGTGCTCAACCAAAACCCCATATAAGTACTCAATACTCTTTCAAACCCTACATGTGCAAATACAAGCCTCCAAAATGTGAGATAATGATGCTAACAAAAATTATAATGCTTGAACAATATGCATCCAAGAACACAAAAGATTGCTCCTAAGCAGAATTCTCCAAATGTAGCTTGCTTGGGAAGGGTCTCAACTTGGGACAATCCTGATATAGTATGGGCAGTAACATCTAGCTCCATATGGGGACATGTACTCTACTTCAAACTGCATGCTAACCTTAGATCTCTTGTATATACTTGCTATATTCTATCATACGAAAGAGATTAAGCATGTGGCGAGATCTGTCAAGACTCTCACCTCGAAACCCCACATACAATTCACAATGTTCTTGCCCAAATTAAACATTTTTTAAAATTTGGCTTAATAAGGAAGGCATAAGCCAAAATGCCAAAGTGAATATGGAAATAAATAACTTTTTGTATTTTATTGCTCACAAGAGCTTATTCATCCTACTAGACTTTTGTTGAATTTTAGGGTTAGAGGAGTTTTTAACATAAGTAGTAAACTTTAATGCATGAACATATAAAATTAGATTCATAATAGTACTGCTCTAATAAAATTTGAACTGTAATATAACAAACATAATTTTCATCTCTTTCAACTTAACGCTCCATTAGTCACTGCGTTAAAGTTGGTCCTCGAGAATCATCAAATGCCAGGTACAGTAACAACATGATAAAATAATGTACAGTAGATATCAATAGTAAAGAATCATAACCAATATTTGTATCAACCTTATACTTAGATATTTCAGATTTGATCTTGTCACCGAAGGGACAAGTCAACTAGGCAAACAATTTACGCACCTTGAGAGAGAGCCTACGAGAGTTAAAGCAGAAGCATACCGACCTGGACTTCTTAGTCAACAAGCACAGTCATACCCAGTGTAGTCATGCTGACAAAGGACACACAGTCATGCTGAGTAAGGATGCGTCCACATTGTGCAGAGATACATAGTCATACTTTTGCACAGTCATGCCGAGTAAGGATGCAGTCACATTGTGCAGAGACACACAATCATGCTTTCACAGTCATATTGGAAAAACCATAGTCCACACATAAAGTGAAACTCACGGTCACGCTAGGAAGAAACCCACAGTCTACACATAAATTGAAACTCACGGTCATGCTGGGAAGAAATCCACTGTCCACTGAGGAAAACAAGCTCATTGTCACTCGGGGAAGAGCTAGAGTCCGTACATGAAAGATGAACCACAATCATGCTGGGAAAGCAATAGTCCACACATAAAGATGAACCCACAGTCCACACAGGCACACGATCACGCTGGGGAAGACCCACTGTCCACACAGGCTCGCAGTCACGCTGGGGAAGACCCACCGTCCACACAAGCTCGCAGTCACGTTGGGGAAGACCCAACGTCCACACAGGCTCACAGTCATGGTATAGCCCTAAGGGCATCAAAAAATTCAAGGCTCTAACAGGAGGAAGAACTCGAAGTCACGGCTCTGGAAAATAGTCCACGGCCAGAAATAAAAGACTCATGGCCCATGCAAAGAGAAGCAGTCACGACCCAGGCATAAAATCCACGGTCCAACAGAGAAAGAGTTGGCCCAGCAAGGGAATCCACAACCCAACAGAGAAAGAAAAACAGATAAGGAACTCACAAGAGGATAGAACACAGTCATGCTGGCAGAAGGAAACATGCTAGAAGGATGCACCGTCACCAGACAAGGAATCATATTAGTACATGAACGATAAACCCATAGTCCACACAAGAAAATAGTCACGTTGGAAAAACCACAGATACAGTTGCGGGTAAGGAAAAAGGTTCACGTTGTTGGGTAGAGCAGCCATACTGCTACAACAATGAAGAAGGGTCACACGACGGTACAGTCACCACGGTCAACAACAATGGCAGGAAGAGTCACGTAGGACAAAGGGTCACGGTCAACATCAGTCATAAGAAGGAGATGGCCAACCACAGGCAAGAAATCAGATTTGCTTCTTGAATAAAAACTCATATCAATTTATAAGGGTCATGACTATAAAAAATAGATTAACCAAAATTCCAAAGGTAGTGAAAATTAACTTAGGGTAGAATCAAGGGTCCAAAGGTCCAAAATAAAACAATCAGATAATAAATGGTCTAAAGGTTTTTATTAATAAAACCATAAAGTAAACTTTTATAATAAAGTAATAAGGTAAATGGTCCAACCAAAAGATAAAAGGGACTTAGGTTAGTGTACCAAAAACCCATAAGGTGAGAGTCATCATGACAAGGGTACACACACAATAAGAGTGCTAGGAGCAAGTAAGATAAATGACCATGAGTCAACAAAGGGGGCCACAATAAAACAACCTACAAACCCACAAGATCAAGGTGAACCATATAAGGTAGACAGACAACTCCTTTATAGGACTAACAACACTAGTAATCTTTTCTCTCTCTTAAGGTACATCGTTTTATATATTTTTGTCATCACTGTATAAGGGAAGATCCAAACCAGATGGTATGATCCTTTGGTCCTCAATACTGCTCCTAAGGGTTAGGTGCTAGTGACATCATCAAGGGGTCGCCAGTCCCTTGAGAAGCAACCTAGCAGTAACGATTAGGAGAGAGGACATCACACATCATTATCTTCCATTCTTAAAGAATGGCTCTCAACCCTAGGCTGAGTTTTAGTCCCAGACTGAATCAAACTCCTGGGAACTGACTAGGTGCCTACATTCTCCCAGAGAATGGCTCTCAGTGCCAAGCTAAGCTTCAGTCCTAGAGTGAATCAAATTCATGGTAACTGACCAGGTGCCTCCATTCTCTCAAAGAATGGCTCTTAGTGCTAAGTTGAGCTTTAGTCGCAGACTGAATCATGTTGATCAACTCTTGGACCCCGATCGGGTCCTCCATTCTCTCGGAGAAGAATGGCTCTCAGTACTAAATTGAGCGTCAATCCCAGATTGAGCCAAGTTCCTGGTAACTGACTAGGTGCCTCCATTCTCTCAGAGAATGCCTCTCAGTACTAAGCTGAGCTTCAGCTCCAGACTGAATCATGTTGATCAACTCCTGGACCTCGACTGGGTCCTCCATTCTCTTAGAGAATGGTCTTCAGTACTAAGTTGAGCTTCAGTCCCAGACTGAAAGTTGATCAATTACCGGCAGGACCTACTTGGACATCGTTTCCCTGGTCCTAGACCAGAATGTCATTGCCTCTACTTGTAGGATCTACTTGGACATCGTGTCCCTAGCCCCAGACCAGAATACCCTAGAGGCACATAGGAGCCCCAGCCACATGCTAGGGGCTTTGCCATGGCATCAACTTGCTTGGTCCCAAACCAAAAACCCCAGGAGACTACTGGGGGCCCTAGGGTACCTTCTAGTGTCTTACTCTGCCCTAGTTAAATGACCAGGGCACCATCCTTCCTTAGAATGGGTCTCGCAGCTGCACTAATTTTAACAACTTTAACATACAAAACAACATATGCTAAGTAAATCATATAGCCAATGCATCCATGCTAGCATCTTCTCAAGGCTAAAAAATCTTCCAGTTCCTTTATGTTTGGTAATGAACCAAAGCAAAGCTACATCAAGTATCAAGCATATGTAAGCTGGATTCTCCATCATAACATAGCTGAAAAATGGAGTGAATTCATGTAAATTTCAACAAAAATAAACATCATCATTAGGAGAACACTCGCCACTACATGCTCATTCTATCCATTGATGGATGGGGCTGATAAAAAATCTGTAAGGTGAATATGGAAGCCTATCATCAATTCATAAAACACCACCATGATCCACATTGTGTCTCTCAAGACTCTGATCTATATGCTCTAACAATTTCCCTCTTTGGCTTCCATGAAAATCATCCACCATACCCTCAAGCATTAAGGGTTTAGGTAGCTTCAACGAAAATCTGCAGCCATTACCTTTGCTGCTCTGGAAGATTTCAGATAAGAAAAAATATTTCAGCTCATAATTTAAGACGCGCTTCCCAGCTTTGGATGGATGGATTCTGGAATTTTCTGCAATCAACCACAATTTGAAAATGCTGCTGTCTGATGCAAAATATAGCCCCAAAAGTATTTGTTTCAGCTGGATTTTCATGAATAAAATGAGTAAGATACAAAGTCCTATATTGCTGAAAAAATTCTGCTCTTAGATATTCATAATCATGTCCCATATATTGTAAGATATGTGTTCAATCTGCCCCATAGTCTAAAACAAAATCTGTATTATTCATGAAAGAACATTGCTGTTTATTACTGAAAGAATAATTCTGCATTTACTAAGTACTTGCAACAATCTTGGCTGTGGAAGAGAAACCGAATCTGAAAATTTAGCCCTAGGGATATCACTATTGTTGTCATAAATGGGATATTCATCAAAATACGAGCAACTTTATCCCATCTGTGATATGGAAAAGAGAGTCAATGTTTTCACACTCATGGCTGTCATCTTCTTTTCTACACAAGGGGAGGGGAAATCTGAATATTCTTCATCTTTCAAAAGTTTTCTATTATATCAGACCTCTCTAAATTTGAGGGGGCAAATAGTTTACCAAGCCCTTGTCTTCAAGAGAGAATGAAGTGGATCCTTGAGTGCCTTCATCACAAATGTGTTCTTCGTGAGGAGCTGCAATAGAATCTTCAATGAGCTCACCATCCTCGGTTTCTTCTAAATCTGGAGTCTCATACATAATGGGCTCATGGGATGAAGTTAGGTCCTCCAAGGAATCTTCATCATATATGGAATGGAAGCTATGTGGATCTTCAATATGCTCCTCTTCTACATAACCAACCTCCCAAAACTTGTGAAATGCCTTGATAGGCCCTGCAAATGAAGATATTTCTCTTGGACTACGCATATTTTTAAGCCAAAATTGTGCATTCTCTACCAAAGATATTGCAAATATCCTCATCATAACATCTTCATGCATTGGATCCAAGTCTGAAATATGTGTTAACTAATGCAACATGTCATGTGGCTAGATGAGTGTCCCCATAATACTTTGGAACATGCTTGGTCCATTTTGGAGGAGTAATTTTGGGTATCCAAGAATACTTGAGAAATTTGAAGTAGGGTACACACCGGCCCACCATGGTGACATTCTTTCAAATCTTCAAAATCAAATGTTGATATGAAATCTGAAATTGTTTTCATCCCTCTTCATACTAATATTTTCACTGAATATGAATGCTGGATTTTCAAATATTATATCATTGTAGCCATGTCTACTGAATCTGGGAAATGGACTTTATCTCTGGCAATGATGCTAAAATGTTACCACCCAAACCCTCAGTTCTTGTGATAAAGTCCTAAAGCACAAGTAGGACCTTGGAGGAACTAAAAGGCGCTACCCATTGTTACTTGAATTGCTCCCTCTCTCGCTTTAGGCCTGCTCTCCACCAACACAAGTAGTTATCCCTAGAATAAAGTTACTAAAGCTTTGCAATATAGTCTCAAGATGAAATGGAGAAGTAGCTTTAACAAAACACAAGTTGTAATATGGATTTTTATAAAGTGATCAGTGGACCAAGATTAGTGCCAATCCAAACTAGGGCAAATTAAGTCAAGAGGGAGAGAGATCTTATAGGGTTGTTTTCTTATGTGATTAGGAAAGAATGTAGCTAGAATGAACAACCTCCAATCTAGATGAAAGAAACCTCCAAACTTGTATGAGCGTGTGTTTACCAATAGATATTCAAATTTCATCTAACTCTTAATCAGGAAGAAAGATACACAAACACTTGCAACAATAAACACAAAGAAACTAAATGGGAGATTACCTGTAATTAATCTCTTCTAAACAAAGGAAAATTATTGTTGAGTTCGTAATTTAGTAGTATAATTTCAATCATTATTTGCAGCAGAAATATATAAGGATCACTTAATGATAACCATGCACAGAAACACAAAGACACTGATATTTTTATCCTGGGAAACCTTTCTACACAAGGGAAGAAAACCCAACAACCGTTCTTATGAAGATATTTAGTTCAAGATACATAATACATCATCATGTAAACCCAGATATAAGGGCAGTCACATAAACAGACTCTAGGACAAACCCTAGAGATATGAAATTTGAGTCACAACAATCTAAGGACCAAGACAAAACTTACAAAAGATTTCATAGATTAAATTCATAGAAATGACATGAAAACAGTGCAGTTAGGAGTTGCAGCTGTATATTTGCTTATCATTAACATAAGCAGTGATACAATGCCATACAATGGCATAAAGAGCCATGCAATTCGAATCCCAGAGATGTCATTTGAATTCAATACATGAGAGTGGCTTAGCTGTCAGTTAGACATTGCTCGACACATCAGTTAACCACTTAACTCAGCCTTAATTGACTCTAACTGACTCAGAGGCAGTTTAGACTGAGTCTAACTGAATAGAACTCAACTGCATGCCAACAAGTAGGTGAGGGTGCCAATCTGACTTCAGTTAGGCTAGTTGAATTGAATTGCACTAAACTGAGTCACCAAAAGTAGGTGGAGGTGCCTTTAATCACTCCAGTTAACTGGAATTTACCAAAAATAGGCAAAATAATGATGGAGGCGCCTATACAACATTAGTTTAATTGAAAGGTAGGTGAAACAACCTTCAGTTAACTGATTGGGGCGCACATGTCATGCATATCAACCCAGATTTGCTCTTAGATTGAAGGAGGAGACTCGGTTAGGCTCCCCGATTGAAGGACAAGACCCAGTTAGGCTCCCTGATTGAGGGAGGATGATCCAGTTGATGATGCAGTAACATATTCGAGTCAAGAGCTTAAGATAAGTGGTAAATTAGGCTGATTTAGCCAAAGGGGGGATTATTTATCCTAACAAGAGATAGAGAAGAATCTCTCCCAAAGATAGTGAACCCAAGAATCAATCTTCTTCTAGCCTTTGTCCTTCTTCTTCCTCTCTTGCACACTTGTGTATTTGACTTGAGCGAACTTGCTTGGGTGGAATGAGTGAGGCGTCACTTTATTTATACGTGCTGATGAGTGCTTTTTAACTTTTCTATTGGGGCCTACATGCCTTGCTTGTTGAGGTTCGACTTGCTTCAAACATAGTAATAATAATATTTATTCTTCTTCTTCTTTGGGCCGACTTGTAGAGGATACCTCTCGATGCTACAAGCACCAACAATTATTATTTAGATATTAGCCCTTCATAACAAATTTGATGCAATTAGTTTTCTGCTTTAATCTTCAACTTAATCCTAAATACCAACAAGGGGAACCTTTAACTTCCCATTTCCTTCGTTCAACTAAGCTTCAAGGGGGAATCTCCGCAAATCCAACCTTACCATAACAATGGAGAGATAAAATCTTTATATAGATTTAAGTTGAATCTCCTTTAATAAAATCTTATTTGTGGCTTCTAGATGCACAAACTTCTCCAACGGAAGTCAATAAAATATATCCAAATCCATGCTTTTCTCTAAGCAAAATAATATAATGAAATATTAAATGGGGCTCTCCAAGGCAAAACATCTTTATGATGAATAAAATAGTACAACAATGATGAGGGGAAGGCTGCATGTCATATTTATGTGCAAAACGCCTCCTTGATTGAAGCCCTTTTGACCAAGCAAATGAAGTCTTTATGTCACTTATCCTTTTCCTCTATGTAACACTCATAAAAATGTCTTCATTTACCATCCTCCAAACTATAATGAAATATTAAATGGGGCTCTCCAAGGCAAAACATCTTTATGATGAATAAACTAGTACAACAATGATGAGGGGAAGGCTGCGTGCCATATTTATGTGCAAAACACCTCCTTGATTGAAGCCCTTTTGACCAAGCAAATAAAGTCTTTATGCCACTTGTCCTTTTCCTCTATGTAACACTCATAAAGATGTCTTCATTTACCATCCTCCAATAAAATAGTATATTTGCAATTCAAATTTAAGGGGGTGCTCTCCAAAAGGGGAGAAAATATGCCAAGTGTGCTTTTAGTAATAAGGGGCTCTCTGCTTTTAGTAATAAAGGGCTCTCCAAGAAATCCACTTTGACCAACAAACACACAAAATACTCAAGCGGTGCACTCTTGAGATGTGTGCAATGGGACCACATTGACCATGCAAGATAATATAAAACAATTCATGGAGAGGTGTGACCTTGAGAAATGTGATGAGGTAGTTATTCCTCTTCAATCTAGGACCACTAAACAAGTAAAATAATCCTCCTGGTATATGGTTACAGGAGAAAATTGCTCCAAGGTAGTTATGCCATCATAGATTATGCTAAGAAGCCAAGTTGAGTGGAGTGCTCCCATAGATGAAGTGGTAAACAAACTTAAAATGCCAAAGCTATGCTGAAGATATCAATGTCAGTTATGGCCCTTCCTCCATGGCAATAACCAAATCTTCCAACCTAGTCACCTGACACAGGACACGAAGGACACGAGGATTTGAGTGTCTGACACGGACATGGTGACCCATGAAATCAGGACACATAGGACACGTTATATATATTAAAAGTATAGACATATAGATCAAAATTTTTACAAATATTCAATGCACATTTAATATTAGTAATTACACATTTACAAATCAAATCATTAATCACAATGAGATTATGAGACACATAGATAATGCACATTTAATATTAGTAATTACACATTTACAAATCAAATCATTAATCACAATGAGATTATGAGACACATAGATAATTCATGATACTCATGATAGTCATAGATCAAGATGTCAATACTTAGGAGTCAAAACCACATTTCTCCTTAAGTCATCAGAATCAAAATGTATTATATAGATGTCAGAATGCCACTGGAAAATGCCAAATAGACTATTAGTAATAGTAAATACAGAAAGGGGTAGATCAAGATGGAAGAATGAAGAATCTCATGTATCAATAGTCCTCCTCCATGCTTGAATCAACAAACTCATCACTGCTCTCTTTTTTCTCCTCCTCCTCCTCCTCCTCTCCGCCCATATCTAAGGATCAAGATTTGCTGGTGTGGAGGATGACCCCTCCAAAGTATCCCTATCATCAAACGTCACTGACTCTAGCACTGGATCATCAAGATCCTTGTCCAAACTCATATCATTAGGAAAGACATCCCACATCTGTCTTTCCCTTCACCCACTCCCTCTTCCTGTAAATAAGACGAAGGTTGGTGTGCACATACACCATCGTCTTTGCTATGGACTGCTCAAGCCTACTCTTCTTGGAAGTGTACAAGTTCCCATATGTGCTCCAATTCCTCTCACAACTAGAGGATGATGTAACTTGAGAGATGATCCTCAAGGCTAGCTTCTGTAGAAGAGGGCATGTAGCCCCATGAGTTGCCCACCAATTATAGGGCTTCTTAACTACCCTGTCTCCTACCACATTGTAGCCTCCAAAATCTCCCAGTAGCAGTGAAAACTCTACAAATCCCTCCTCCACCTCATCAAGTCTCTATCTTGAAATAGCCGCCTAAATGCTATCTTCCTTCCTTGTGAAATCTCTCCATCCATGTGAGGAGGGACTCTATGTGAGCGCCCACCATTGAGCCATTCCTGACTGTAGATCTTGGGGTTCAAGGAGTGGGCCAAGCAATGCAAAGGTGTGCAATTCTTATCCCACTTGGAGATAAGAATATCCTAAATGGTGGACCATAAGTTCTTTGCCGGTGTCTCATACTCGGGACACCCATTCTCCATAACAATGGTCCTCATGGACACATTAATGGAATCCCACCCCTCATAAACATCTGCTAGGATGGGTTGGTCTGTGTTTGCAAACCGCAACAAAGAAATGAGTGGCTCCATGATCTTAATGGTAAGATCCACCATCTCCCACCAAACATCATCTAATACCGTGTCCTTTACCTTTTTTGAAGCACTTTGATTAGTCTTTCTCCAGAAAGACCAATACTCTAAAATCACCATGGACCCATGAGAGGTTTTGACCTCCTTCAACCTCTTGAGCATGATGAACGAGGAAGCAAATTGAGTATCTTCAATCTTCAACAATGAAAGATGTCTACTCTTTGTAGATGGTGAGGGCATTTGTGTGGTTTTGTACAAAGTTACGGATATGGCGTGCATCCTCAATAATGTTGCCAATCCATGTCACATCTGAAGCAATGGATTTGAGTGCTAAATTCAAGGAATGGACCGTGCAAGGTGTGCAAAAAACCTGTAAGAGCAATACAAGCAAGAATAAATGACTCTACAACTCAAATCATTAAAATGACCTTTCCCCTAGATCATTCTTGTGATAATTTCAAACTATGAGCAAATTAGCAATGAAAGGTGTCCAAAAGGAAAATACCTGTGGATATTTAGTTTCCACAATCATGCCAGCAACCTTGCAAACGGGTGCATTGTTCGTGATGATTTGTACACAAGAATCAACTCCTACTTCTTCAATAATTTTGATGAATAACTTGCCCATAAAATGTGCATCCTTGTATTTCCCAAGAGCATCCATCGCTTTCAAGAACACCGGTTCATTTTGGGAAGATACCATGAGATTGATGAGTGGATGACGTTTTGGATTCGTCCATCCATCAGAAACAATACTCACCTAGGATGAGGGCTATGTTGATCTAATTGGCTCAAGAATTTTATCCACCTCCTTCTTTGCCTTAACCAACAATATAGTTCTAAGCTTCTCTGAACCAGGAGGCACATAACTAGTTGGAGCTCGTTCATCGACACATCTCAATAAACAATGGTGACCGTGCAACATTGAATGAGATGAAGTTGAGGTAGAAAAAGATTGCAATGGTAAGGTCCACCTCTTCTTACGCCTCTTGTTGGAAAATCCTGTCCATTAGATGGCCTCTTTCTTGCTGGATATGTATCACCTCTGCTAGGTGGAAATGGAGGCCAAATGCTAGAGGGTTTCCTTAAGAATGGAAGAGGATCCTCATTCTTTTTCTTGCTTGCTGCTGCTACCCTGCGTAAGCCTTCTTGATCCTCTTTTCCCATATCTCTCCTTTGGGTAACACTCATTGCTTTACATGAAGAAATCCCACAAGAAGGAAGGGCCAACAAATGGCCCTTAACTCGGTAGTATGTGCTCTTAAACTCATTCTTGCAAAAATTGCAAGTCCAACACACATTGCCTTCTCGACCTAGCTTTGCCCTAAGGCCTTTTTTCCTTGTCACATACTTCCACAAAAGGGTATTTTTTCACTTGGGCTTGTTGTCTTGCTAAAACAGTGTTCAATGGAGCATGAGCTCCACTAGCAGCAGATGGAGCACTAGCACCACCCAACAAAATCTACCCTCAATGCACTTGGAAACCCTTCCAAATCCTTCAAATCTTTTTTAGCTTCACAACAAACACACTTTAGAGCCCTCTCCACACTTGCAAATGATAAAAAGAAAGTGAAAATTTTGATTTAAAGCAATTATGGGCGTCTCTTCCGCGGAAAACGTGTTTTGGAATCAGGACACGTTGGTGACAACGCAGGACATGTGTGTCCGAAATCGGGACACGCTAAAAATTCATGCCCGACACACTTTGTCAGTGTGTCTGTGTTGGACATGTGGACACGAGACACATAGGTCCTTTTGGACGTGTCCGGTATCTTAGCTTTCGACTAATGACCACAAGAGTGTAGTGACCTAGGAGAATTTCAAAGGTGGTTAGATCTCCTCAATAAATGTGTCAAAAACATCCTTGAGAAACCGACCACACTCCAAAAACAAGAATAGTAGTTTGAGTGCCCTCTTTAACTGATTTCTCCCTCGATTTCTCCCTCAAGAAATACCATAGAAATGTGTGCAAGAAGGTCCACTTTGGTTGTAATAACTCCAAGAGAGGGATGGGCTATGAACATGTGCAGAGGCATAGATGCAAGTGCAAACAACAAATCCTCTTTAAACCATGAGCCTTAAATGGGAAAACTTGGGAGAATGTTTAATAAGCCAATGCAAACGAGATTCAAACCATGTGTTGTAAGGAGAAACAATGTGCTAAAACCATCAATTGACTTCTAAAGCAATGAGTAGAAAGGTGGATTGACCTAGTAAAGCATGCAAGGTTATTGCCTCTTCACAAATGCATTTAATCATCCTCAATCAACCATCAAGGATTCCAAGGCAAGTACTCTAGAGTGGAATTCTCCTTGAGACTAGATCTTAGCTTTCTAGTGTAAGGCTCACTTTATAAGGCATGCACCCTAGGGACATGTCCCCTACAGCGAGGGGCGCACTTACATCAATGAATATTAATTTTTTGATGAAACAATAATCCAAATAATATGCTAGTAACCTTAGGATTTCATGTAAGCACACCAAGCCACCAATGGATAATTTTAAGCAGTTAACAATTTACCATTTCTATTTGGGAAAACCCGTAGTTGATGGGAATTCTTTCCATGAATGCGAGGGGTTAATGATTGATCAAGAATGCATTATGCTAAATCAAAACTTCATGTAGGGACTCGATACTCTTACCAAATTCCACATTTGCAGAATGAAAGCATCCAAAATGTGAGAGATGTTGATGTCAACAAAAATGGTAATCCTTGAACAATATGCATCCATGACTACAAAAATATGGTTCCCAAGCAAATTCTCCAAATGTAACTTGGTTTGGCAAGGTCTTGAACTTGGAACAATCCTCATACAGTATGAGGGGTAATAGCTGGTTCCATATAGGGACATGTACTCTACTTGAGAGTGTATTTGAACCTTAGATCTTTGGCGTATACTTGCTATATCTTGTCATAAGAAGGAGATAAAACATGTGGCAGGATATGTCAAGATCCTCACCCAGTAACCCCACATACAATCCACACTATTCTTTCTCTAATTACACAATCTTTGAAATTTGGTTTTACATAGAAGTCATTAGACAAAATGCCAAAATGAACATGGACATTAACAACTACTTCTACTCTTGTTCACAAGAGCTTATTCATCTTATTCTATTCTTAAATAAGAAACAACATATGTGAAGTGATATCATATTGCCAATGCATCCATGCAAGCATCTTCTCAAGGCTAAAATGACTTCCCTTGTGTTTGGTAATGAACTAAAACAAGGTTACATCACGTATCAAGCATATGTAAGCTAGAAATCCCCTTCATAATATGTTTGAAAAATGAAGTGAAGTCATTTGAATGACAACAAAATTAAACATCACATTAGGAGAACATGTGCCATTACATGCTTGCTCTATCCATTGATCCTACTCATGTTTACTTTATCCATTGATGGATAGGGGTGATATAATATCTGTAAGGTGAATATGGAAGCCCGTCATCAATATTACCTTTTAGTCGATGTAAGGCATTTCCCTTTCATTTAGCCTTGTATTCTTCTTCACCATTTGACACAACAGATTCATATTGAGATTTTTCCTCCACAAAATCAACATAGCAATCAATATTGTTTGTAAAATTCCTACATGCCCCTAAAACAACATTCCTATCAACCTTACCACCTTTTGAATCTTTGATTTTGCCAAGAACACATTGAAAACTTCCTCTTCCTTGTGTTCAACCACATTAACATGTTTCTTTTTGGATTGATCATTAGAAAAATGCTTTGGGTTTGTGTTTTTCATCCACAATTGATTCCTACAAACACTGCTTATATCATATATGCCCTGACTTGCCACAATAAAAGCGTTTAATAGATTTTGTACTTTTATTGATTGGGAAGAGTTCCTCGTCCTTGTGTTCAACCACATTAGTATGTTTCTTTTCTGATTGATCATTGGAAAACTGCTTTGGGTTGTGTTTTCATCCACAATTTCTTCCTGCAAACATTGTCAATATGCCCCAACTTGCCACAATAAAAATGTTTAATGGCTTTTCTACCTTTATTGATTGAGAATAGTTACCATCATTTTTCTTCACTCTATTTACAACACTTGCTCCTAAACATTTCTGCAAGTACTACTTTAGAAGTCTCTATCCCATGCCTATTCCTAAATTGGTTTTCCATCTGTCTTGTTGTAAGAGTTTGGTGCTTGTTATCACACGATGTGTAGCTACCCACTAAAGGTATCCTATCCGGGATGGTAGAGGTGGGGTAGCTAACTGGTGACACTGCAAGGGCCTCATCCACTACTAATGAAAGGTAGTAGTATGTAAGGTAACACCTTATATGTTGGGATATTATTTATAAATATATATTTTGATAAGTGAATGATGAATTATAGAGATAGTTAAATATGGCTGATAGCTTAATAGTCACGTTTATTAATAAATAGACATGCCTTCTAATAACTAATAACTAATAATTAATTAACCTAATAGCGACTAAATAATAAATAACCATTTAGGTTTATTACAAGTCATCTAGCCTTGAAAAGATTCGACCACGAATCTTGTATAAAGAGTGTTCAACTTAAACTTCTTAGATGCTTGATTAGTCGTAACTTCAATAGACGTGTTGTGCTTGACGAAATTTTCCTTAAGAAGGGCATAGGTGTGGTTGATGTTGACAAGGAACTCTTGCCACGAATAATGGTACCACGGTTTAATAATTCTTGAAATAGTTGGTCACATTTCCCTTCAAATTTCTTCATGCATATAATTCTGTAGATAAAACCATAATGACTATAGGAAGTATTCTTCTGAGTCTCCAATCTGATATCTTCATGATGAACTTATGTCGACAAGTTGAACTTTGGTATTTATGCATGCCTTGGTATGGCATTGATTAATATATGGAATATAGATTCTTTAGTGTCGATCGATGGATCTTTAAGCATGGCTGGATATTCAGTTACATTTGTTATGCTCGTTTTATATGTCGTGGAAACTACTGACAACTTACTTAATTCAATCTGATTGGTTAAGGATTCTTCATCGGCAGTTTCGTCGCATATTTTTAAGGATGAAGCGCCTTTTAATGTATTTATTTCATCCATTGGGGTTTGATTAAAAATCTTTAAATGATTTATATTCTCGTCTTTATCTGATGATGTTGTTTCCGGTTGTTCCTTGGGAACCATTTGATCTCGAACATACTGAATTGCAACAATCTGTTAAACGTTTATATCTTCATGTGTTGGAGAATCTTTCACGTTTCCTTTTTCTACGTTTGGATGATTAGGATTGTCTTATGTGCTTCTAGTTTCAATTTTTTTATAATTGTCATCAGCACTAATCTCATCTTCATCAGTATTTGGTGTTTCATTGTTACGATTTATGAAATCGCCATCTTCTTTAGAATTGGCATTGGCATCATGATTGTCATCAGATGCATTTGTCTTTTTGTCATTCTTATTCTCTTCAGGTTCATTTTGATTTTCTATACTCTGGGTTTTATCACTGTCCTTTACATCTTTTGTTTCATCGTCTGTCTTATTGTCTTTATTACCATTTCCTTGGCTTTGGTTTGGGTTATGAGCCAAGCTTATAACCTGACTTTGTTTTGGAGCTTCGCGAGCCCTTTTCATTGATTTTATGGTTGCGTAGGCTGGACGATTTATACGACTCATTTCCATTCCTTATATGAAGCTGCAACAAATTTCTGATACTTGTGCATGATTCCACATCTTATTTTGAGTCTTGTACTTTGAACGGTGGTTATGGTTAGGCATTGTTTTTTGTGCAAACGATGGTTCTTATCCTTCTTTACGTATGATTCCTTGAACCTTCTGTGAGGGGGAATGTAGGGCATCAATGTATGTATTTTTTTTTGGCATAGGTGCAGGAGTGATTTTGAGTTGTCCTTTATCAATATCATCGAAAGTTTCTTCCTTTTCTTCTGCGCTTGAAAATACATATGGTGTAACTATTTCTTCATCTTTCAAATGACTTGAGGAAGCATGCGCCTCTAATTGTTCCTTGTCCACATGCTTCTTAGATTCTCATTCTCGTCATCGTATTATCAACATTTTCGTTTCTTCAACTAATATTTTTATGTCTTCATGAAAGACTTGTGTTGCCACGTCAATATCCGATATTTTCGCTTCAAGATATTTGCTTTTTATTTCTTCAATCTCCCCTTTTAATTCATTTTTAACTTCTTGAGTTGTTTTATCTCTACTAAAAAAGCCATAAACGCCTACATCGAAGACCATTTTGTCTTATCCAAAATCTTCAAATTTTTTGAATAATGATAATTATTAATTCATTAATTAATAAATTAATATTATTATTATTATTATTATTATTGTTTTTATAAACTATATAGATTGTTTAATAAATAGTTTTTTGTTTGAAAATTTGATATATATTATGAAAATAATAATATATATATATTTTAAATGGTGGATTTTAGCGTTTTAAACCCTAGTGGTTGGCTAACGGTGGAGGATTGGTGGCAGGGAGCGGGTGGCAGTGAGAATGCAGGTGGGGAGCAAAGAAGAGCTGAAGTGGAGTGGAGCAACGATGAAGGAATTACGGTAGCGGGAGGCATGAAGTTTGGGAGAAGGGAAGTGCAGGTATGGGGAGGAGCAAGCTAAGGAGATGTGGAGTGATGGGAGAGCAGGCGAAGGCTAGTCATGGGCGAGGGCGAGCAGGTGGTTGCTGGAGTGTGCAGAGGCGTGGGGGATGGGCGAGTAGACAACGAGAATGGGTGCGCAAAGAAGTGGGCGATGGCAGATGAATGGGAAATGAGTCTGCGCACGTAGGAGAGAGGGTATGCTAACAATGAGGGGAAATGTAAGTGGGAGGATGGAGGAGATGGGCTGGGGTGAGAGGCGAGGGGAGTTGGTGCAGGTGGAAGTGAGGGCATCTGGCAATGGTGGTGGAGTTGGAGTGGTGAGCAGCGAGGTGTGGAGAAGGATGTGATGGTAGGATGTAAGGTCACGGGGGAGAGGACAATGCAGGAGATGAGCACGCAAGGATTGGAATGGCGCGTCGATGATGGGAGGTGGGAGGGAACGCTCATGTAGAACTGGAGGAGATGTGTGGGAAGGGGGATTGTGTAGGGTTTATGGGGATGGCAACGAAGTTATTGTCGTAGACTGTAATGGTGCGCAAGTCGTGGGTGTATGGGCCGTGTGGAGAGGGTAGAACATGAAGGTATGAGTGCGCAGGGAAGAAGAGCAGGAACGCAGGCTTGGAATGCAAGAGGGAGGAACGCAGGCTTGGTGAGGGTATGGGAGCAACGTGGAAGGGAAAATGGTGTAAGGGGGACTGTGTAGGGTTTATGAGGATGGCAACGAAGTTATGGTCGTAGACTGTAATGGTGCGCAAGTCGTGGGTGTATGGGCCGTGTGGAGAGGGCAGAACACGAAGGTATGAGTGTGCAGGGAAGAAGAGCAGGAACGCAGGCTTGGAATGCAAGAGGGAGGAACGCAGGCTTGGTGAGGGTGTGGGAGCAACGTGGAAGGGAAAATGGTGTGCACGAGGTGGAGTGGAGGTGCAGTGAGAGGATCGAGAGATGGAGCGTTTGATGAGAATGAGGGGGTAGGAAATGGGATGCAATGAGTGGAGAGTGTGAAATGGAAGAAGAGGTCGACAACAATGAGTGCAAGCCTCAGTGTGAGCGAGAGCGTGAAGCTTTGATACCACTTGTAAGGCAACACCTTACATGTTGGGATATTATTTATAAATATATATTTTGATAATTGAATGATGAATTACAGAGATAGTGAGCCATGTTAAATATGGCTGACAGTATAATAGTCACATCTATTAATAAATAGACATGCCTTATAATAACTAATAATTAATAATTAATTAACCTAATAGTGACTAATAATAAA
This sequence comes from Pseudotsuga menziesii, assembly GCA_001517045.1. Taxonomy (NCBI): domain Eukaryota; kingdom Viridiplantae; phylum Streptophyta; class Pinopsida; order Pinales; family Pinaceae; genus Pseudotsuga; species Pseudotsuga menziesii. Next base: position 252,743 of record LPNX010434924.1, read on the forward strand.
CAACCATTTAGATTTATTACATTGTCACACTGAACGAGCTCTTGTCACTTTAGATCAATCTGGAGAGTGATCAAGGGGGAGACCCTACTAGCTTATGAGGGCTAGTGAACCTACTCAAGACACTCTAAGGGTTACACAATGGACACAAGAGATGAATAATGAATAGAATGATCTAGATCTAGGAAGATGAAAGTGGTAGGTGAGGTTAAAGCTAAGTTATGGAGGCTGAAGGTAAGGGAAAATTGCCCAACTTGAAGAGAAACATACCACAAGAAATTTAAGAAAATAGATCCAGATAGATCTAGTCCAGATGATGAATACCCAAATTAGATCCACCTAAGGTTTTTGCAATTTAGGACAAAGTACAACCAAAAGAGTAGATCGGGATGTCGAAAGACTAGATCTGGGTGCTTGAAGAGTAGATCTATGGATTTGAGGTGGGTTCAAGCATACCCAACCGACAGATGTGAAGGATTGACCAAAAGCTCAAGGAAGGCGTCCCACCTAGAGGAGACTAGTGCTAGATCTAAGGGTAAATGGAGTTGGAATGAGTTGAAACTTTAGATCTAGGGTTTAAATAAATTATTTCTTAGTGGGTTTTGATGGCAGTCATCAAATAAGTGCTCGATCTATCAGATCTATAAAACTATTGTTTGAAAGAAGAGGGTTTTGTGGTGACAATTAGATTAGCCTCCCAAAAATAAAATAGATACAAACGCACCTGGAAATACTTGCTACTAACCTTGTATAGCGATGATCTTGCCTTTTCGATCGATTACAAGCGTTTTTCATGTAATGCCAAGTGAAATCGATTTCCCCTCCAAGAGACCAAGTCACCCTCCTCCTGCAAAATAGATCTACCTATGAGAGTCGATTTGCAACAAGAGAATGATAATCAATGAAGAAAAGCTCAACAAGCATCAAGATGATCTTGAGATACAATAAAGACACTCCCTGATCCCAAAATGATTTGTGGAAGAAGTATGGACCTTAGTCACAATAAAGCCCCCATCAATTCGCCCTCTTCACCAATGGTACGACCACCTGCAAAAGTGTTTGCAAAGCATAGATCCAAAAGAATGTTATAAATAAAAAGACTTTTTAATTTCCGTACAAGACATTCGACAAAACTTTATAGAGTTTTTGAAAAAATATTTTATTATTCAAAGAGCTCTGGACCCAAAAGTCCCTTTACAATGAGGGAGCATCTCAATATATAGATCTCTGAAGCAGTGTTTTAAAAACTGGCCGAGTCCGAGTCCGAGTTGGCCAAGTTGACCCCTGGCTGAGCTGACTCGGCCTACAACTCAGCTCAGGTGGCCGATTTTATACTTAGTCGGCCGAGTTGACCCCTGGCCGAGCTGACTCGGCCTGCAACTCAGCTCGGGTGGCCGATTTTATACTTAGTCGGCCGAGTTGGGTCCGAGTCAACCGAGTTAGGGTCCAAGTTGGCCAAGTCGGCTGAGTTGACCGAGTTGCAACCTGAGTCAGCCAAGTTAGCTGTGGCAGACACCCACAAGATTGCAGACTCCAAAATAACATGCTTATTTTTTATTTTAAAGATTTTTCTTATTCTAACAATAACCTGAGGCCATAAGATGACCCCCTGCCCCTATGTTTGCCTCACACTTCTGCTGTAAGATGTTTGTGAGCATTTGGCATTAATGTTGTTTGGATTCATGGAGCCTTGGAGGAGCGTCCAACAGTGAAGAACAATCAACATGATTGGAGGAGTTGGACTATTGGAGACCAGTATTTTGTTACCTAGATGTAAGTTAGTTTCCAGCTAGCCATTTTTTCTTTTTTCTCATTAAATTGACAAATATCAGTCCTGTTTTCTATTGTTTGCTGCCAAAAAATAAGATTTTTTTCTTTTTTCTTTGCATGTTTAGATTTCCTTTGGATTTAGATTCTAGATTGGCCCCAAAAGGAAAAGATCAGGCATGGATCCATGCTGATGTCATTGAAGGGAAAATGTATTGCTAGTGTTGCAAGACATGGATTAAAGGAGGGGGCATTAATAGATTTAAACAACAGTTGGCTGCTGTTAGAGGAAATATTACCCCATGGGAAGTTGATTTAGAGTTTATTGGAGAGATTAGGTTGGAGTTGCAACAATAGTTTGAAGAATTTGAAGAGGATAAGGCTAAACAAAAAGAGATGTACGATCATTGACATATGATGTAGTGGCATCATAACATGTTTTTTGGACTCTACAAGCCATTTAGGCCTCATTGATTATGTTTTTTGTTCTAGATATGTATTGCACAATACACTCGATGCCATTTTGATATATTCACACTTATATGGTATATGCATGAGTAGATGTTGGATATTTTTTCTCTAATGCTTTGCAAGCATGGATTAAAATCTTTAAAATATTGTTTTCTTTAAAATTTAATATTTTATGTATTTTTTGAGTAATCCGAGTCATTAAATTCAAATCGGCCGAGTCATTACCGATTCATTACCGGTTCCGAGTCCAAGTCCGAGTTGACCCTTGACTGATTTCGAGTCCAAGTTTTAAAACATTGCTCTGAAGTACATAATACCTAGATCCAAAAAGATCAAGGGTCAAGATCATAAGATAAAAAATATTTTATTTTAGCTTTATAGAGTTTTTGAAAAAATATTTTATTATTCAAAGCAATGTTATCAGAACCGGACCGGTCATCGAACCGGCGAAGCCCAAAATGTGAACCGGACCGGAAACCGGACCGGAACCGGGAAAAAAACCGGGTAA
>LPNX010434924.1:255829-356287 GCA_001517045.1 Pseudotsuga menziesii
GATCGGCCGGTTTTGCCGGTTCCGGTCCGGTTCTGATAACACTGATTCAAAGAGCTCTGGACCCAAAAATCCCTTTACAATGAGAGAGCATCTCAATATATAGATCTCTGAAGTACATAATACCTAGATCCAAAAAGATGAAGGGTCAAGATCATAAGATAAGATCACTCTAATCAACGACTAAGATTAGCCGGATACATAATACATGGATCAACTCAATAGTAGAGGGAGCACACTCACTAAGACACCCAAGAGAGGGGCGCACCACATGAAAGTGATATAAGTTCTTCTCTAGCATGGCCCCATGGCACAGTAATCATAATAATATGTCAATATGGTAACATAAGGTTACCAAGTGACCAAATCGTGGCCCCATAAGATGCATCAAAATTGCCCAAAATCATAAGTGCTAGACCACATGGAAAGAAAAATTGATGGCGGAGGATGAAGATGACATCAACAATATGCCTCAGACTAATTCCATGCCATTTCCTTGCTTCAATCACCCAAATCGTTATTTCTTTAGGCAATGTAATTTTGTATTTCATTTTCTAATGCAGTTTGCCTCTCATTTGTTTAATTTTGGTTATTTAATTTTTTACATTTATTTAATCTTCTTTACGTGGGGTTAATTTTCATTTGGTAAAAGATGTTTCATATTTGTCTTCCTTCTTATTGCATTTTGCACTTATGTGGTGTTATGTGCATGCTCTCTCTCTCTCACTCCTTGAGAGTGCACCATTGTTCTAAATGAACTCTCAACCATCATGTTTCCCCCAAAAATAGTAGAATGCATGCAATTCCCGAAAAATGGAGCCACTCAGGCAAACTAAGTATTGCTAGATGCAAATTAGCATTTGTGGATACAAATCATAAAAGCGTGGTTATGATCACCCAAATTGATTTCCTTATTAGCCATTTTCATCATTTTTATATGTCAAAATGTTGCCTTGAGAAAATAAAAATGCTCATATCTTTCCGCTGACTGAACCTGGCGCCAATTGACTGCAAAAATGGAACCGACACTATAGCAATATGGTAATATCGATTGGCTGCACACTATGTGCCCCTGTGGCGCCCTAGGAGAACCAACTGTCTGCTAAAAAGCATTTTATTTTAATTTACTGAGGCCAAACTGGTGCAAACTGATAAAATGACCCATAAATCAAATGCAAGTGCTTGAAACTGAAAAACTGAGTGCATCAATGGACTCAAAATGTCAAAATCCATTAGGAATTACTACTCATACACCATATGTTCATAAAAAATATATGTTAGAGGCCCCATCTAGGCCAGGATAATAATAATAAAGCCTGTAAATGCTGATAACCATAAAAATAACACAAGCCATCATGATAAACCATCATCTGAAGCATGGATATGTCTAATGGACACTGATAGACCACAAATAATAATCATCCCACCATCATAGGCCAAAACTCATCCTGGACCCTATTGTTGACTTGGTCAAACTGAGTTGACCAAGTCAAGAATGATCAAAATGATGACCCCAAATTAAAATGTTTGATGTTGCAAGTACAAAATGGATATAACATGCTCAATTATTTATGTTAGCAGTAAGACTCAAGTACAAGTGGAGTTTTGCACTAACTCTCTTCAGGTGGCACGTTGGCTTCAACTGCATTCAAGACTGAATTCACAAGCTAGCCATGTGGGTAAAACTACCATGCTTGCCAATTGAATTTTGGGATGCACGAATTTTCAAATCCATTAGGTATACTTTAGGCACCCTTTCTTAAAGTGGATTCAGAAACGGATAAAAAATCTTTAACCTCAGTTGCTACCATATATGTAGAGATGGATATAACGAAAGTCCTGTCAGATGCTATCTTTCTGGAAGTAGGGGCTCAGTCTTATACTGGCGATTATAAGCACAATACATTTATCCAAATTAAAGTAATTAATTGCTATAGTGTTTAAAAATACTTTTGTTTTGCTGGCTAGGCATCCATTTAGATAAAGCATTTAAGTTCGATTCCTTAGTGTTTAAATACACTTTTGGTAAAGACTGCTTGTGTTCAAGACCTAGAGGAAGACAATCGCTGTCATGAAAATCACACAAACCAACACTGAGACACAATTTAAACATGGAGACCTATTCCAATTTCCAACATAGAGGTGAAGATGGAGGAAATCTTAGATGTCAGTTGTCACTAGTCAAGTTACAAGTCAGGGTTAAACAAAAAAGGGAAGACGACGGATGGATGGAGACAGTGAAGATGGTGCCAAGGCTAACAAGTTGTGTCCCTAAAGGGAAATGACCAAATCCATACTGAGAGAAGGGCATGACCAATGAGTATTCAAAAGAATCTCCTGAACATAGCAACTAGCTCACTTATATTTTAGATTTCAATGAAAACCAATAAAATATCGCCAACATACAACCACTATCAACCAAGTCTCACTACTAAAATAGACAACAGAGCATAACCAAAATCCACATGTACATATCCATATATCACCTGGGTCATTTACCTGCATCTGATCTGAACAATCTGAAAGGCACTGAAACACTGCTGCTGCTGTACATCATGGGCACTGCCATAAACTCTGCTCTGGGACATGAAAATGGCTAACTCAGTCATCATATTTGAGGTCATGAGGCTCAGTCATGGCATGGAACTAATCAAACTGAATGCTTTGGATCCACTGAATAAGAGTGATCATCAACTGGAAGCGCATCATCTGCTGATTTCAAAGCAAAGGACTGACCCAAAAATATGCTCAGGACTGCTTAGGAACAATGGTAGCCTAGCTACTATGTATGTGACAACAGTGCTCAATTGCTCAAATGTCAGATCTTTATCAGTACAAGTAATGTTCAAGGTCTCAATAGTATTTGCACTGGAAGACTTGAACTGTGGGGTCGGGGGGTGTGTGGTGTGGCAGTGACAGTAGCCCTCTTTAACCAACCAGGAAAGACCCCATAGGCATTTTTGAACAGCATTTTAATTGTGGCCTATTTTATCTTTCTTCGCTAGAAAGTATGTTAGCAAGATTTTATATTCCTCTAAGCAAGGAATTTTTTTATGAGCATTAACGTAGCTGCAGTCAAGCAGTTTTAAGATGTTGCATTTGAACTCTTTGTCATATGGATTGGCGGCTAGTTTCTAAAAGAAGTGTAAATATGGGAAAAAATATGACTATGCTTAATCATATCAAGAAAAGGAATGAAGAAGCTGGGATACACAGAAAGGAGCCTTAAAATGAATGTGAGGTACACAGAGTCATGGCCGTCTTTGTTTCTACACTCTTTTGAAGGAAACCAGCTGCTGATCCATATAGTCTTGCCATCTAGAGAAATTGGCATTGGATTTATTCTCCATTATTTGAATATTTACCCAACATGTCTTTCTCAGCAAGACCCTAGTAGTTAGAAACTTAGCAGGGTCTGGTATTATGTGAAGGTGAGGCATACGGAATCATTTTCGTTTTTGTTTTTACGCTCTTTTGAAGGAAACCAGCTGCTGATCCGTATTGGCTTGCCGTCTACAGTATTTGGCATTTGATTCAGTCTCCACTATATGAATATCTGCCGAGCATGTCTTTCCACTAAGACCTTAGCAGGATCTGGTATTCCGTGAAGCCTCTTAAAAACAGGAATAAACTCAGTAACAGCAGCTTTTAACAATCTGTTTATTGTATAATATTAACTTGTAAGTTTTAGCTAATTCTTGGTACGTTAGAACAGAATAGGATGCATGATTATGTAAAATGAGCCCTAATTGTCAATGGCCACGATATGGAGATCACAAGACCAGATATGAAACTTCTGAAACTGTCTTTTGTCACACTTCCATTTGACAATGAGCAAGCTTTAATTATTACCTTGAACATGGTTGGTAACTTGGTTCTGTTGTCATTGTTTGATGGTTTTGTTAGAAAGTGACAACAAGGATGGTCTTCCTGCATGCATGTGTCCTTGCACGTAGAAGACTTACATTAGGAAGCCAATTGTATTAAATTAATTTTTCCTAAGTTTACTTTGGAAAATAAATTAAAGTGACCAAATTATTAATTGACTTTAATGAAACACTTTTTCTAAAGTGAAAGTGAAATGAGGGTTTTTGGTTAGCATAAAGTTATAAAAGAAGTGTCAATTGGTGGAGAGGACACACTAGTATTTCGAGATATACAGACAAGGAGAGAAAGTCAGACGGAGGGTTTTGCAGAGAAGACGAAGGAGCTAACCGACAGGGTCACCGAGCTTCCAGGCAGGACAAGGGCCGTATAGATGTGACAGGGAGCAGCTGCAGAGGAGGCCGGACGGAATTTCTTACATCTTCCGTACAGGTTCCGTACAACAGCCATACAACCATACGGATTCGTACAACCACGTGTGGGAGGCCGTACAGTCACGCAAAGGGTGTGTTGGGATTCTGCTGCGGTTGTCCAATGATTCTGTTGGGTGCTATTTCGCCAGGTTTGGGTGATTAGCAGTTGATTGTAAAAGTTCCATATTTTCTCAATAATAAAATCCATATCTGACTGCTGCACTGGTTTTCCCATCTTGGGTTTTTCTGGGGATTTCCATACCCAAAAGAATAGTGTCTATATTGTGATGTGATGTTGTGAAATATTTCTCAGTACTTTATATTCCGCTGCATACTTGTAAAAGATATTCATGTGTGGTTATCAGTAGAAATTTTGAATACACTGTTTAACCCTAGTTTGAATATCAAAGGAAACTTTACAGGTTTAATCCTTGTGAGGCCAAGATATTATATTGAAGTCCATGCTTTTTGTAGAGAAGATGGAGGAGCTAACTGACAGGGTCACCGAGCTTCTAGGTGGTACAAGGGCCATATAGATCTGACGGGGAGTAGCTGCAGAGGACACACACTGGTATTTCGAGATATACATACAAAGAGAGAAAGTTAGATGGAGGGTTTTGCAGAGAAGACGGAGGAGCTAACCGACAGGGTCACTGAGCTTCCAGGCGGGACAAGGGCCATATAGATCTGACAGGGAGTAGCTGGAGAGGAGGCCGTATAGGCCGTACGGAATTTTGTACATCTTTTGTACAACAGCCGTACAACCACGTGTGGGAGGCCGTACAGTCACACAGAGGGTGTGCTGGGATTCTATTGGGGTTGTCCAATGATTCTGCTAGGTGCTATTTCTCCAGGTTTGGGTGATTAGCAGTTGATTGTAATAGTTCCATATTTTCTCAATAATAAAATCCATATCTGACTGCTGCATCGGTTTTTCCATCTGGGGTTTTTCCGTGGATTTCCATACCCAAAATAAATTAAAGTGACCAAATTATTAATTGACTTTAATGGAACACTTTTTATAAACTAAAAGTGAAATTAGGGTTTTCGGTTAGCATAAAGTTATAAAAGAAATGTCAATTGGTGGAAAGGACACACATTGGTATTTCGAGGTATTTCGAGATATACAGACAAAGAGAGAAAGTCAGATGGAGGGTTTTCTAGAGAAGATGGAGGAGCTAACCGACAGGGTCACCGAGCTTCTAGGCGGGACAAGCGCTGTATAGATCTGACAGGGAGCAGCTGCAGAGGAGGCCGTACGGAATTTCGTACATCTTCCGTACAACAGCCGTACAACCATACGGATCCATACAACCACGTGTGGGAGGCCATATAGTCACACAGAGGGTGTGTTGGGATTCTGCTGGGGTTGTCCAATGATTCTGCTGGGTGCTATTTCGCCAGGTTTGGGTGATTAGCAGTTGATTGTAAAAGTTCCATATTTTCTCATTAATAAAATCCATATTTGACTGCTGCACCGGTTTTCCCATCTTGGGTTTTTCCGGGGATTTCCATACCCAAAATAATAGTGTCTATATTGTGATGTGATGTTGTGAAATATTTCTCAGTACTTTATACTCCACTGCATACTTGTAAAAGATATTCATGTGTGGTTATTAGTAGAAATTTTGAATATACTGTTTAACCCTAGTTTGAATATTAAAGGAAACTTAACAGGTTTAATCCTTGTGAGGCCAAGATATTATATTGAAGTCCATGCTTTTTTTTGTTCTTCAGGATTATATTGGTTTAGAGAAACATGTTTGGATCTTTGAGGACAGTCTTGATAACATTATTTAGCATGTCCTTGCTTGCTACACACTGCCTTGAAGAATTTTTTATTGACTCGCTTCTAACGTGCTCCTTCCATCTAATATTTATAAAATATCTAATAAGTGATTTTTCACCAAGGTTTCCCTTTTTTTGAAGGAAACAAGCAACCTTCTTAAAGAAACAGACAACCCTCCCCACCTTTGTTTTTCTTGGGATTCTAATAAACAGACTTGCTTGCCTTTTATATTAACTGTTATGCTTGGGCTGTTTGCAGTTTGTCATTGAAATGATTGATTTCCTTCATATTGTAAAAATCTCACTTACTATGATTGCTTGGACTGTGGATCAGGTTCATGAGAAAAAGATAAAGAAGTTGTGTGATATGAACATAGACTCATCAGCACATTCAGGAAATGGAAGCATGATTATGGAGAGCTCTGTGATAAATCCAGTATCATATGCATCATGTTCTTCCAATGGTGGCGGTCCTTTGGAGCAGACTAGTAGTCAGCCTAGCAATGACTTTGAATTTCCTCCAGGGGGCATCCCTTCACTCCGTTTACCCATGGTATGGATACTTTCAAATCTATGCTATTGGCATTTAGTTGTTTTCTTTCTGTTTAAGGCTTAAGCAACTTTGTGGTTTTGATACAACATTTAGCATTAAGCAGCCTTCTTGTGCACCTAGAAATGATTGCATCCATTTGCAGATTGCTATGGTAGTATTCTTAAATGACTAATATGAATACGTGCAGGAACTAATGTTCTAAATGTCTTCTTTATGATATATAATATTTGTATACCTGTGCATTATTTTGGTGCAGAAATATGATGATTATCTGGTTTGTGTCAATAGGTGGCCAGCAGCGAAACAAGTTTAGTTGCGAGGTGTCGGAAAGTATATGCCCATGCACATGATTATCACATCAATTCTATTTCAAACAACAGGTACAATGAGTGCTATTTCCTTTTAAATCTTTAACATGTTAAAAGATGAATGTTCCTTTTCAATTTGATGGTCTTGCTCATTGTGTGTTATGCCTCATGCCTAACTGTTTCTACAGTTTACTTCCTTTAAAAGATTCAGGGTGGCGTGTACTTTCCAGTGCCTAGTTATTGCATATTTTTAAACATTGTGTACCTATACAATTTTATATTCAGGTTCTAGTGTTTGGATTGGTGGAGTACTTAATTTCAGGGTTGCACTGTAGGAAGATAGCTATGTCTTTTCTGTTAGAGGATGAGGTTTTTCAAATTGTATTCTATATTTTCATTATCAGCTCTTAGAAATAATGTCTTGTATTTGCAATATTCTAAATTAGTTAAATTTTCAATCTTAGTGCATTTATGCATATTTTCTAAAGTTGGCTGGGCTAATTTGACCGATACAGTTTTGCAGTTGTGATTTTTGGTTTCCCAACAAAATATCAGTTTTTGACTGATTGTTTGGATTTGAAAAATTGATTTGTATAACATTTTCAAAATTATGGTTTTTAGAATATAGGGTTCTACAGGCTGAGATTGCAGGGGTTCCACCCTGATGTGCTGGAAACACATTTTGGCATTTCAGAGATGTTTCCTTGTACAAAACTCCTCTGAAACATGGTTGAAACGTTTCAATGGAGTTTTAGATTTTTTTAAATGCTTTATTACGCATTGGCTTTGTATCATCTGTTTCAGCTGATGTTTTGATCACATGAATGAAAGAGAAAAAAAGGAAAGAAAAGAAAAGAATGCTACTAGCAGTTTCTTACAAATCAAGTCATAAATAGAGGGCATGATCCTTGCTTAAGGATAACTCTTATTGTTGGCTTTATTTCCAAATTTGAAATTCAAGATGTCTCGTGGTATCTTTTTCATATATATATATGTGTGTGTGTGTGTATTATGTATTGATATGCATATACATATTTGCTGTATTCTTTAAAAAAAATTGTCATATATCTGTATTGATATCTGGGCAGCCTATGTCCCACCTTAACAATGCTGAGACGTGATAAATATGTTCACAATGCAAGTGAGTTTATTACTAATCCATTCTCATTCTCATAAGGCTACTTTGACAGAGGATATACAGGAAGCTAGTTTGATAGCAAATGTGTTAGTTGTAATTAGGTTTAGTTGATTTTAACTTTTAAGACTACAATTAATTAGGTATAAATCTGGTCCAGGTTTAAGAAGTTTTGTTGTGGTAAACTAGAAGCCGTGAATATTGGTATATATCAACTTTGTAGATTTAGTTGGGAAAATGTGCTTTACTGTTTGCGCTAATAAAGCTTCAAAGGGGATGGCAGGATATGGCTGATACATCAATTCTACACTAACAACTTGTAATTTTGGGGATATTTTGAGACAGATTTCATTCTTTATTGTAATATTGCATTGTTAATATTTTGTCAGCTATTATCTTTGCAAAGAAATACATGGGCAGCATTCAAAATTGGAGATATATTATAGTGAGATATTTCTATGGGTCAGTTCATGTCCTAGCAACATTGCTGAATAACAAGGGGATGAACCTTGTAAGCATATGCAGTATGTATCATACAAACAAGTGATCTAAGAATGGGAAAGCAGAGACTGGCATACTCTTAGGCTGCTGAGTGTCCAGTGACAAAACGAGGACTAGACATTTGGATACTGGTTCATTATACTTTATTGTGCTGAGGTGTATATGACCCTCTGCTCAATGTATTCAGTGTACATTACATTTAAATGTGCTTTAGTGCCCAAGATTAGTATTATCTGGTGTGCAATATAGTTTGCTAAATATCAATAAACTGTTCACAAGCATAACTGATGATGCTACTACAAGTCAACAATTTAATTGTACTTTTGGGGAGAAATGATAAACTAATTATGTTGATGTCCATGAATGACTTGTTACCACACAAACTAGCACCCCTAAAGTGCAAGTTCTTCATTAGGGTTTAGCTGAGGGAAACTGTTAGAAGTGTTGCCACTGTGTCCTCAACAACAGCTTCTCATTACTTCAGTACACAGGACAAGGACGTAGCACTAGGGGGATTCCTTAAACACACCTAAGTTTCAAAGGATGATGTTTTATTGTGAAACCAGGTTGGAATAATTTTGGATTTGGATTATGGTTTCGGCAAATGTTGATTTAGGCACTAGTGTTATAATTCTTATTATTGAAATGTCAATTTTTAGACGAAGTTTCCAGATTACAATGAGATTAGCCTGCTGTTATAAAATGCAGATTGCAACCAGCAGTGGATGTGTTAAGAGCAGGCAATTCCAGCCCTTCAATTATATGAAAGAACGTATAAATTAGGCTAGAGTGGACAAGCAACCAGATGTATAAATATTAAGACTTTAATGATCAATGAGTCACTTGTATTTTTACCATCAACATGACATATTTTATGATAAAAGTTAGGTTGGCAGAGAGGATAAATTGCAGTTCTATAATGAACAGTCAATGATGCAAGAGAAAATGAGATTTTGAACACTCCAATTAGCATGCAATCAACTCAGAAATTTATACTAGATCTGAACCTAATTGAGGGAGTGTTATAGCGATGATTTTACGGTGTATTTTAGCCTAACAAACACATTAAACAGCTCAGAAATTTAACCCAGATATAAATAGATAAAAAGAACGCAAATAGGGCTAATTTCAGATGCAATCCTCGAATTAAATTCACCTTAATTATCTTTGTAAAACCAGCAAGCAAAACAACCCTAAACTGCTCTAAAAAAATAGATTTACAAGTACTTGATACAGCCCTAAGGGTACAGTCTAAGTAGGTATTAAATGCATCCCTAAAGGGGGTTCCTAAAGATGCAACTTTTATGGTTTTGCAAAATTTTTTAATGCCAGATGAATTAATTTTCAAAATGCAAAATAAAAGGAAAAAAATGTTAAAAATTCAATTTTGAATGGCTAGAAACATAGGATTACTGCCTAGAGTTAAAGATTAAGTGGTATCTTCACACCATCTTGGGCATAATATTCATCAAGCATGGACTTTTTTGGCATACAGTCAAGAGCTGAAAATAGTAATACACCACTTATTCAACCATAAACCAAACAAAATTAACCTTACAAACTAAAGAGCTTACTTGCAAATCAGCCCAAGATAGAAGCAACTGTTGATCCAAGAGTAAACCTTAGCATTAGCAAGACGTCCACACCATAGTGTCAGCATGAACCATCCATGAGCATTCACCACAATGACCAAGCAAGAGCCAAAGGAGAGAGTTCTCCACAAGTTTTTAACAAGTTTAACAATGGAGGAGGTTTTCTTTATATAGGAAGAGAGACTAACAAACTCTTCAATAGATTATAATGAAATCCCCCTCAAGACATGGTCAAAACACCAAAACCCTAACTACTTGCCCAAGAGGGGGGCTAGAGTAAATGAAATAATCCATGAATAATACATAAAGCCTCCCAAAGAGTGGAGAACACCAATAGATCTAATCATAGCATGAGTAAGTGATCCAAAACCCTAGGGTTATGACACACTCAAATTGCTCCCAAGTGCTACGAACTCAAGTAAATGCTTGAACAAGTGTGCCTAATCATCACCATTGGACCCTCATCTAGCAAAGTGAGCCAAAGACAACGAGTGCTCCTCTAGAAGTGGTAACACGTGGCAAATAAAGCATCTCTCATGTGAGACGTCCCATCCAAAATAGTCAAACCATGATGCAAGGGGCCTCAAAAGGTGGGGCTCTTAATTCAAACCAAATGCCAAGTGTCAAGTGTCAAAGGAGGTCCAAAGCCTAGAATGCTCCAGCCAAAATGTGACCAATCTCCTCATAAAGTGGCATGTGTGGGAGGTCAAGGAGAGACGTCCTATCAAAAAGAGGTAGACATGGACCATAAGTGGAAGAACCTCTTACGTCTTCAATAATCCATGCCAAGGCTCAAACAAGGGTCACATGATTCCATCTCATCAAAACGTGTTAAAAGAAACCATTAATATCCAATAAAAGAGGTGACGACCCCATGTAATTCCTAAGTTTCTAAATGAGGTGAGGGCAATGGAATGAATATGATACAAAGTAAAGGAATGAATATGATGGGGGGAGAGGGTGTTGGCGAATTGACAATCATAGAAATGTGTATAGGAGTTAGGTCTACCCATTAGCTTTCAAGAGTTAGCGGTTTTAGATTTTTCTTCCACATGTGCGTCTTAGAAGGGAGCGCTTTTCTTGAGTTACCCTTTCCTTGTGCCCCTTTTTTTGTGATCCCTTTATTTTTTATTTTTTTATTAGCCTTTTCATTGGCTTAGTCTCTTTACATTAAATTAACATTAATAACTTGGGAAGTTGGGAACCTGGCTTTTTTGCAAGGGGGCATTGCCTCGCATATATAACATTTCCAATTTAGCCGCATCAACCTTAGAGTACTTTGAATTTTTTAATTTGATTTAGGCATTCATACATGGGAATAGTAGAGACCTTAGAACATATACGATGAGTCAATTATGAAAGGCAGCATGATGAAAATGTGAATGCAATGGTTAGTGGAATGTCATGGTATGAAAATTATGGCTAGGTAAAAGTTGTGGAATGATATGAAATAAATGTTACACCTCCCTAAATCCCTAGGAACACACTTGACCAATAAGGCAAAGCTTATCTAAGGGAATATGACTACACCATGATACATCTTTAGCTATGAAACAATAATTAAAAGTACATGAGCCATTTTAGGATAACACGATTTGACCCCTCAGGGTCACATCCCATATATAAGAAGGGAATCCCCATGTGTTAATATGTATGGCATGTGTCATGGCATTGGCATCAGCTGGAAAAGGCCTCAAGACAATAGTGGTGGTCTGGCAAGCTGGAAGCGTCTCTGGCAAATATCCATTGGTGAACCATAGATCTCATTTGTGGAGTTGATAGATGTGATAAAAATCACAAAGGCATCGTTCATGAAGTCACCCCTACATGTTCAGGAGTAACATGACCAAGAAAATTAGTCAATTTTACTCCAAAGTACTACCAGTAAGAACATTGGGAATGTCAAGCATACTCTGAAAAAATAGAAGAATAAAGATAAAGATACATACGAGAAGAAAAGTTCAAGGAAATAACATTAACAAAAAGACAAGGAACTACACATCATTAGTTATATTTACAAATGTGAAGGAAGAATAGACATACACTACTGCATGAACCATAGTGAAGGCACCTATGCACTGCCTGATAATGTCATTGGGGGTTACCTAGCATTGAGAGGGGCTGGCTAGGTGTTCCTCAAAGAAAGTTTGAAGTAGATAGAAGTTCTCCTAACATTTGAGTTTGTTGAAAAGAATCAAGTGACGAAATTCTGGGCACCAAATGACGGCTGGCTAATAAATCTGCACTAAAATTTGGTTCTTCTGGGACTGACCAATGGATTGATGTGGTCTCATTATCATCGATATGGTATCGTGTGATTTAAGACATGGGTGTTTGCACTTTGCATGATGCTTGTTGCAAGTCACAGCTGAAATAGGTAACTTAAATGGATATATAACCATAGAAAGGCACCTAGGTCATATGTTATTTTAGGATATTTTGGGATTCCTTCAAGGATGTAAACACATGGCACAATAGGCTTGGACAGAACACTGGTAGTAAATGCTCCTTATATGCCTAACGGATGAGAGAGAATGCAAGTCAAGAGATTCTTTTTTTAGTGATGTGTGCCCTTTTATATAGTAAATTTGGGTGCCTAAAATTTTAATTATGCCACTCTCTCTGTACCTCCGGTATATCCATCTGGAGCACAGACACTGTTACTAAATGCCATGGATCAAATTCATATTGTACCTGTCCTTACAGGCAAGTGTTGACTTATTATTGGCCTTTTGCTTTCTCTCTTCATTAAGGTTGTTCTTGAGGGAGGGGGTAGGGGAGTAGTATCAACATACTATAATATACTAGGAATATTGCTTGGATTTCAGTGGGTGATGAGTGATGAACATTTTCAGAATCCTTATTTTAGCTAGATATGCTTTTCTGCAGCCCAAAACACCATTGGAATGTAATTTATTATTTTACCCTTTAGTGACTTTCTATCTTTTTGAATCTGTTGATTGATTTACATAATTGTGCATTTCCCATCCCAAGTCCTTGCAATCATTAAGTTTTATGATATTTTGTTCATTCAAAAGATTTTGTAGGTTGTAAAAGAAATCTATCTATGAACTAGTTATATTTATAGGTTCTTGGTATTAAAGATGTGATTAACACCTCAGGTGGTGCCCCTAGGTGGTCTTGCCTACAAGAAAATCAGTAGGCAGGAATATGGTGAGCAGTGCCTAGATGAATGGGAATTTGTTTTGTGTAAGCATATTGTTTGTTTGGGTTAATGTTTTTAGTGTTTGGCTTTGGTTCTGATAGCTTATTTTTTTTATCCAGCGATGGTGAAACTTTCATATCGGCAGATGACCTAAGAATAAACTTATGGAACCTGGAAATATGTAATCAGAGTTTCAACATTGTTGATGTCAAACCTGCCAACATGGAAGACCTGACTGGTAAGTTGCTTTCTTGGTTGCAATTTAACAGTGTTCTATATGTATACAGTAGTATTTTGGAACTGTTGCTTTAAAAGGTGGCTTTATTGTTTGAAAATGGGGTATGTTTGGTTCACTTTCTATGTGTAAATTTATTGATAAAATTCCCAAGAATACTTCTTGAATTCATTTGTGTTTTTTCCTTGTATTATATACAATAATTATATGATCAGGACATCCTGTAGTGTGTTGCACTTGTTACCATTAAAATCTTGCTTGTAAGAGGTTTTTGCTTATATCTCTTGTTTCCACAGGTGTAACTTTATTGTTTTTGGTTATAGCTAGTTCCAAGTTCTTCTAGTGCTGAAGCTAACACTTAGCTAGTGACCTATGGGGTCTTCATTAAAGATCCATTCACATTTCTTGGTATGGAACTCTTGAGTACTATAGGGATGATGAATTCTATGTGCGTGCATTTTGTTTATGACAGTAATGTCAAATGGGTTAAATGTTGAGTATTATAGAGATGATGAATTTTATGTTTTGTGCATTTTGTTTTCGAAAGCAATGTAGGCAAGTCGACAAAATATTATCATGGTATCAACAATACTATAACAAGTAAAGTGCATAAAATATTATCATGGTATTTTTTGTATTAAAGAAATTGGAAAATATTATGGGACTAGCATTATAGGAAAAAAAGAAGAAAATTTGAGAAATTTAGGCCTGTCTTACCTAATTGCCATCAGTGCTTAGAAGTTGACTATTAATATGCTACTTTTATAGTATATACACACCAACCAAAAAGAGGGAAGTCTGGAATTTTGCAAACTATTTGATTCCGGATTTGGAAAACAGCAAATATCTGTTTGTAGTCTGTAGCATTTGAGAATATATTCTAGATTTTCACTGCAGCGTGTCCTTAGAAAGGGTACAAAATTATATTATGTAATATCCCAACTGATATTCTATTGTGTTTTGATAATATGTTTGTGGGTTTGGTGCTTCAGTTGTGCTGGAAAGATAAATAAAATTTGCATGCAAAACTTTGGCAATGCCAAAAGGCCCTAAAATACAGCTGATCTGGAGAAATAATAGGAAAAAGACTTTTAGTGAGAGAAGGTACACATACTTTATCAAAAAGGTTCACTTTATCATAAGGAAATTCTGCATTCTTTATGATAATATTTCTGGTGGCCCTCTTTACTATACTGATGACTTAATAATATTGAATAATTGTTCTAATATGCTCCCGGTATTAAATGTCCTCAGTCAATTCCCTATTTATCAGTAACAGAACATTACAGTCCTCCCTTGCCAAAGATTGCTTGTCCTCAAGCAATGCCAATGCAATTCCACAATCAATCAAACTGAGCCAACTGAATTCGGGGATGATCCCAGGGTCCTAAATTATCCTATCTTATGCTTGTATAAACTTTCCCTCACCTCCATCTGCGACTGCCCTCTGTCTCGATTGTTGTGCTCATTGCCTTGCACCTCATGTATTTCTCCTGTCATAATTGTCTGGATTCCTGCTGTAGGTGATGAAGAGTGTACCAACTCCAACTCATCACACAACTTGTCCACAATCTGACTATCGGATGTGTTGGTGTCGCTAGACTCACAGGATGGTTTTAATGCTATTTCCTCATGTACATCCTCATCATGTACTGTTAACTCCAAATCAAGCTCACCACCAACCTGTACTTCGGCCATCTTTCTCCACTCCTCCAGCTATGTTTTTAAGGAAATCCTGATCCAAATCCTTGGGTTGGTTCTCGAACTTGATGGTGTAATAGTCTTGAAAGGACATAGCTCATCACCCAAGGCTAGATATTCCTTATATCGAGGCAAGTGTTGCAGTGTTGGTAACCTCCAAATTTTCACTCAAGATCCTTCTCATTGTCTTCATGTTCAAGCCCACAGCTGGCCAGGAACATGCTCTGATACCACTGTAATATTCCAACTGATACTCTATTGTGTTTTGATCATATGTTTGTGGGTTTGGTGCTCCAGTTGTGCTAGAAAGATAAATTAAATTTGCATGCAAAACAGTGTTGTGCCAAAAGGCCCTAAAATATAGCAGATCTGGAGAAATAATAGGAAACAGACTTTTAGTGAGAGAAGGTACACATACCAATAATAATAGTGCTGATAGTTCGTCAATATATAGGAGGCATGCAAGCCATGCAAGTAAAATAAAGAAGATATAGTAGCAGTTGATGCCCAGCTGAGGAAACGTCCCTCTTCTGCTGCTCTTCACGTTTTTGAGGCAAGGATGGTCTGTTGCTGCTGAAACTTGCTAGGGATGCTGGTATAACCGTATAGGTCCTCTGGAGAGATAAGGAGACACATGCAGAATCTCTGACTCCTCTAGGTACGCTGGCAAATTGATCCGTGTTAAAGGGATGGCGCCCTCTTCTTCCTTGCTTTTGCTGGTGAATGCTCCAGGTGTGCCAAGAATGGAACGATAATCACCGAGTATAGTGGTGTACCCCTGCCGAGAAGAATGATGGAATCATGCAAAAGTTTTACTGGGTATCTGAGTGCTAGTGAATGGTTCTGGGGTTTCCAGCTGCTACCCAACAACAAAATTTGAACCTGCAATAAACTCTCTCTCCGCCTGCTGGATGATTGAACCAAGAATAAAGAAGATGATGAATAGCTGATGATAGACCTGGATGATCTATCCGGAAGTGATTAGGGCAGATAACTTTGACTGCCGAAACCACTTGTTAGCTGAACCCCCACTTCGTCTCCAACCCCAACTTGCTGCCGCTGCTCTAGAAACCAAACCCAATAATAATAATCATGGATATCTTTTCGGTTCAACTACCCTTTTTATATAGCTTTAGCATGTACTTTTAGGGTTTGCACTTTACTTTTTGCATGCATGCAATTCTAATTGGTTGTTGACTTAAGATTGAAGAAATAAGGCTTGCATGCTCTGCATGCTTTATGATAATAACTCTGGTGGCCCTTTTTACTATACTGATGACGTAATATTACTGAATAGTTGTTCTAATATGCTCCCGGTATTAAATGTCCTCAGTCAATTTCCTATTTATCAGTAATGAAACATTACATATTAACACCCTTAGATGTCCAAAAGTGTTAGACGGACTAAATATATTATATGATACATGAAGGCAGTGTACCAGATGTTTTCAGTCTATTTCTACCTGCGATAAGGAAAACATACAGTAAAAGGCATTGGCACCAGTGCAATTTCCTCTGATATTTTCAAGGCCTGTACTGAACAGCTTTGAGAGTTTGCAATGCATTACCTATCTCTAGAACTCATCAGCAGAAGTTAAGGCATTAGTTGCTGAAAAGGTGATCTGCAAGATATTGTCTGATATTCTAGGATGCATGACAAATGACAATGTACAATGTATGCATTGGGAAGTCAGTATACAGTAAAAGGCATTGGCACCAGTGCAATTTCCTCTGATATTTTCAAGGCCTGTACTGAACAGCTTTGAGAGTTTGCAATCCGTTACCTATCTCTAGAACTCATCAGCAGAAGTTAAGGCATTAGTTGCTGAAAAGGTGATCTGCAAGATATTGTCTGATATTCTAGGATCCATGACAAATGACAATGTACAATGTATGCATTGGGAAGTCAGTCTTATGTATGTGGTTGACAAACAAACACATGATCTACAACCGGAAGCTTCCCCTCAAACTCTAGCAAGATTTCTTCCTTTCCAAAAATTGTTTAAAGTGGAATACCTGATATAAACATGCACATTTTTAGGTAGAGATGTAGCAGTCTGTTTGATCTATGAATGAAGGTTCTACTCACCTTAGAGTCTATTTGAGGTGTTCCACATAGGGTTTCTACTTAATAATGTATCCCCTGAGCCTTGTCAGGTCAACACAGATAAAATTATCATATGCACATATTTGGGTTTCCATCCACCGATGTTTGCGCATGGTTTGTATGCTTTGTGTTTATGGATCCCAAGGTTATCCACATGTGCCACTTCACCAGACCTTACTCCTAGAAATTTTGGCAAATGGAAATTAGTCTTAAGCTTACAGGGTATATTCGAGCCATGTTGTCTCCTAAAGGGAGGTATGGGGAAGGGAGTGATAGAAAGTTACTAAGCACTGAAATTTTCATTACATTTTAATAGCTATCTTGATTATCTTGTATTTCTGGAGAAATTTGACTATAGTGAGTTTAGAAGGTATTTGCTCTCCCCTGTTATGATCAAGTTGACGATTCTTCTTGGCCCAGACTCCATAGCAAGTTTATTGCTAAGGATCTCAAGTACACTTAGAAATGTTCTTTAATAGCATATCTCTTTGAGTAATCACCATTATATGGTGCAGAACTTCAAAATATGCCATATCTTAGTTTTTCTGTATTCATATAGGAGGACAGGGAATGACTAAGAAAATATTTTGATCATGGAAGATTGAAGATGGTCTTCCCAAATCTAATATTGTTATATATGTTTCCTATATCTACTATTATGGTTACTATAAATAGATATATATGTTTTGTGGGCAACATGCAGATTTGAACCTGTGACTTATAGCTGCCCCGGGGGCAATATGCCTTGGGTGAATGGTTCAACTGATTGAGCAAACCCCTGGGACTATTTCAATAAATGATCCTGCAAACAAATCACTTTTGTATCTTGCTTTTGTCAAATCATTTATTACTTGAAATAATTGTTTTGTTTCTTGTCCAATATTTGCTAGAAATAATTTCCTGCCAATGACTAAATTAATTTACAAGGCATCCTATTAGAAATTTTGTCAGGGACCGTCTTACAAGGAAACATTTAGTGGGTTTTCGAGTATTTTTTAAGCAGTTGTTGGGTCAATGTAATAGATGATGAATCACTGTTTGTTACTTCCACCATAAAAGGATGCTGCAGAATTCCAGTTCAAAAAGTACATCCTGTTTTGCTTAGCTAAATACTTCACTTGGCTTCTTTCTCTCTTCACTTTTTTTTCTCTTTCCCATGGCTTTACAATTATGATGCTAGCTTAACTATATATTGTTCTAGGAGATGCAACCAGTTCACCTAATTTGCATGTAGCTTCTAAGCCGTGTGTTTAACTTTCTATATGTTGGGGTGTGAGAAATGATATTTATTATTAGCTTTTGAAGTTGGTCCTTATTTCTCCCTCTCTCTCTCTCTGTCACACACATCGGAAGATATTCCGAGGCAGGCAGCTAGAGAACATCATGATAAGCGTAAGAAAGATGATGTACCACAAGCCATGCAACTGGAGGGTCCAGTCCACCCCTCATGGTCCATCCAGATTAGTAATACTATAACAGGGATTGGGATTAGTAATTCATTTTGAGTTCTCTGTATGTATAGTCTCTATTTATTTTGTGCAAAAGGTTTGCAACACAGAAATTGACACCTCTTCTAATAGACTGGTTTATCTTTTGGATGTTTGGTTAAAAACCTCTATATTTCTGTCTCTTTCTTTCACACGCACACACACACACACACACACAAACTGTAACTTAAGAAATTTGTATATGTTTAATCTACCCTAATCATTAGGTTCAAAGATGTTAGCTTAAAGCATTTTAAAAAAAATGTCTTGGACAAACTCTGCACAATACCTACAAATGTTTTCATATCATTGTATTCTTGTATTAGATAGAGCATTTAAATATGACAATTTCCAACCTGTAGTACTTGTCCTCTATTTTCGCTTATGCATTGCAAGTATTTACTGCAAGGGACATGCTCCAGTAGAACCAAGTCTTTATTTTTTGATACCCTTACTGCCATCATTGTGGTACCGTCGAGGGTATTTGATGTATCTTCGTTCCAGCCTCAACTCAGAACATGGTATATATATTATAAAGGGAGTGTTTAGGAATTGTTATGTACCACACATCAGTTCTATACAAAGTTGAGCATGCTTGACCATGGAGTTCGATAATGAGGTATCTTGAAGAGAAATATTACAATGTGAAGCACTACATATCTTCCTTTCTGACCAATAAGCAAAATCTACACTGAAAACTTTTACATGAATGAAATGATCTACATTGATCTACATTGTTACAATGACTCTATTATAAAAGGTTTGCATAGATTTTTAGAGCAGTTAATTTCTGTTTGGAAGATTATGTTCTTAATTAGTTTTATTCTAGTGTTCCTCCTCACCTATTAGATGGCGACTATGGACAAAGTGGCCCACCGCATGATTGCATTTATATATATTTATTTGTTTATTTCCTTATGGAAGCTTGTTACATATAAAATTCTCTTAGCATTGTGAAATAGGATATTTGGAGGGTTCATTTTGCTCTGCTAGTTTTATATGTTTTGTTACAGTTCAATTTAAAATTGGAATATGATTTTAAATCTTTTTGATGTCTTTATGTATCTGCAGAAGTGATCACATCAGCAGAATTCCATCCTACTCACTGCAACACGTTAGCATATAGTAGCTCAAAGGGCACAATACGACTAATTGATATGCGGCAATCAGCTTTATGTGACAACCATGCAAAATTGTAAGAGGTTTTAGCATTTTACTTCAGGCATTGTGTTTTGGGGCTGTGCACAAAGCTTCCTGAGATACACCATAGAGGCTTGGGATCTTTTTCTGTGCCCTTAGATTTTCATTTAATTTGCTTACTGAGTAACTTTCATTGCCATTTTTATATAGATTCGAGGAGCAGGAAGCACCTGGTTCAAGATCATTTTTCACAGAGATAATTGCTTCCATATCTGACATAAAGTTTGGAAAAGATGGCAGACATATTCTAAGCCGTGATTATATGACTCTCAAGGTCTATGTTTGCCCTTGTTCTATTTGGTGTGTGTGTTTTTTGTTCATTGCCTATTATATTTTATCAGGTGAACTGTATTTCCGATATTGTTCATGGACAGCTACCAAGATCAGTACAATATATTTCCATTTTGTATTAAAGTAGTTGTTTAGGGCTGTGTTACTGGATCTGTCCATCCTAGGGGAACAATCCATAGATCCCCAGATCAGATACAGATTCACCTAGATCTGCCGAGATCCACCCAGGATCCATTTCAAAAAGGGATCTCTTAAAATCGAAGCGTATCTGAGTTGGATGAACTTTTGAATCATGAAGTGCACTATGACCCAACTAGCCTTTCTTCCTCATGGCCATTTTCTCGTTTAACATACCATTCTCCTGCGTGGGGCATACACTCTCCTTCTTTATCCATTGTCCTGTGCGGCAATACGGACTTTTCAACATCCAATGGCAGTGCCTCCTAATTATGATTCGATGACTGAGTTGATAGGGTATTACAGGTGTAATCCGGATCGAAAGTTTAATCTATGTTGTAATTTTTATCCATTTGAAATGTATGGGTTATATTTTGTTTTTCTTATAATTAATAAGTTATTTATTTTTGCAAGTAAGCAAACACGGGGATTTGAACTCATGACCTTCATTTACAACTTCTCATCTCAATTACTCATTGCCAATTGCTCAAACCCATGTGGGCATTATAATTAATAAGTTATAGTATATAAGTTTTGAAGCGTATACATTATGGTTTATATTAAACCCTTTTTTTAAGGAATAACCTCATGGAAAAGTTGAAAAGCCTCTGACTACATTCCTATGGTTCATGGATGGTATACATGGTAAACCATCGACCTTGATTATGGAGCCTAACCCTGAGGGGATCAAGTCTCAAGATAGCCAAACTCGTGGCCCCGCCAACTTAGTTTTTTATCCCTCCCTCATTGTTCTTATTTCCAATTGCATCTCCAAATATTACAAAAGCTAGAAATCCTAACACAAAAGAGAGATACACACAATAACACAATATAATATTATGAGTAGTTTTTAAAAAACCAGTCAGCTCGGAACTGGAACCTACCGAGTTGATCGGTCTAGCCTTCAGTAGCATTGAATCGGTAGAAAACTTGGCCTGGAGGTCAGTTCGATATCGAATTGGGTTGAACTGCTTGAGTTTGGAAAAAACTGTCTGGTTTGGTTTCTGTACAACTCTCGTCGCAGTGAAATTCAAGTGAGTATTATTAAATGGCAATGTTAAATTCTTAAAGCAAAAGGAAGGAAGGAGAATGAAAGATAAAGAGAGTGTCACTTTTACTTAAATTTTTAACATTACCATTAATTGTTTTAGGATGTTTGAGAGTGGTTCCAACTTGATTGGACTTCATATGCAGAAATCAGAATTTTAAAATTTAGATCCCATTCAGAATTCAACAGACTTAATAGTTTTTAGGATTTGATGATTACAACGTATCCCCTAGATTCTATCATATATGAGGGTAAGGGATTAGAATTTAATCAAGCACATCAAGCTCTCTATGTACCTTGATGTTAGTGGTGCTTATGGCTGATTGTTGAAGTTGATTGAACTTCTTTGTCATAAACTTAATAAAAATGTACACCCTTTAGTCAAGCAAAATCACTTATTATGCATGGGAAGTTTTTCTACCTTTTTCTAATGCTTGGATTAGGAAGTTTCATTAAAATTGTAGGGTGTTGACTAATGTCCTTGGAGGATCA
This sequence comes from Pseudotsuga menziesii, assembly GCA_001517045.1. NCBI lineage: Eukaryota > Viridiplantae > Streptophyta > Pinopsida > Pinales > Pinaceae > Pseudotsuga > Pseudotsuga menziesii. Next base: position 277,906 of record LPNX010434924.1, read on the forward strand.
ACTTTGAGATTTGAGGTACAGGCAAGTGATAGAGCCTAGAGGAAGGGGGAACAAGGGTGCTATTGATGAATAGGATCCCAATATAGACAATGTTTTTGATGATTATGTATTTTCAATTTTGGTTTAGAACTTCATATATGTATCGCACTTGATGCCATTTTGATATATTCACCCTTACATGGTATATACTTGAGTAGAATTTGCATATTATGCCTCTAATGGTTTGAAATCATAGCTTGGAATGTTAAATATATATATTTTTCATTAAAATGTATATATTTTTCGGAGTCATTGAAATCAAACCGCTTTGGTTCATTGCTGGTTCATTGAAATCAAGCAATGATTATGAGTAACTGGTGTACTTATTACATAGGAGTTCACCTCCAAAGATATGGTTACTCATGGAGAAAATCACTGCCACTTATGAATGTGGAATAATTTTTTTTTTCACAAAGTACAAAAGCATAACGAAGTCATAAAATGACTTTTATGATAACATGTAAGCCATGTATCCTATCACCCCCTCTTAAGGCTTATAATAATGAAACCCAAACTAACTAAGAGTAAACACACATTCTTCCAAAAAAAATATCAGAGGTAATCACAACCAATCATTCTTTAGAAGTTTCTTCTTTGAAAACAACTCTTGGACCATGTAGAGCTCCAACAAGTTGCCTCATAACACTCGTAAAGGTGTAGCTCCCAAGTTGAATTCTTGATTTCCTAGATTCCACCTTCCCAAACCCTTGAATTACAAATCTGTTGAATTATTGGACAACCCATCCATGTTGAGCTATATCCACAATGCTCCATCAAGTTGTTTCATGACCCTTGTAAGGGTATAACTCCCAAATTTTACAAAGTCTCGAATTGTTTGAGCAACCATCCATGTTGAGCTTTACCTATATTAGATGCCATTCTGTTTTCATGGTGTGGGTTTCTTAAAATGCGGAAATCTACTCTCAGTAATGCCATCATCCTAGTCAATGTCTCCTTTGATAAACTTGGGTTTTGTGGGACCCATCTTCTTGCAACTTGTCAACATTGTAATACAAAATCAACTAGATTATGATAAAACCCTATATTGTCCTATTGAGAAACACTGATAAAGACCTTTGAAACAAATGTTGCTGAACATAAATTAAGTTGCAGAAAAATCATTGAGGAATCTTCAACTTTAAGATAAGATAAGTTAAATTTTTAATGTCCAATGAATGACCACAAAAGTAGGTCAATGGGGCTAAAAGGATACAATTAGTATAAGTACAATGCGGGAATGCAAACACAACTCCTAGAAAGTGCCGAAACTAAATCTATGATAAAATAAAATAAAGAAATAAAGACATAGGCAGTAAGTCAACCTCCTAAAACATGTATATAACTGTATCCAAGGCACGATGACGTAGACAACTAGGTGAGTATGTCCAAGGTTGGGTTGGATAGCTCAAAAATCTCTCAAAATCTTGTCAAGAAGAGAGAGAGCTGAACATGAGGCCGTTGATGTCAAGAACATTTGAGTCTAAGAGTCGATGGCAATCTGGGTGAACTAAGCACTAGCTCGCTATCAGAGTCCTTTGGAACCATAGAGGTGTCCAACTATATGATCATGAGAGGGATGTAGGAACGAGGGATACTCCTAGCATCCGAGGTCGAAAGAAGAAACTCCGGATAGATCTTTGATTGGTCCACTGAGACTGAGAAGGGATCTTGTGGGCTAGGGGTGCCTTGCTTTGGATCTGTCGAGATCTGCTCCTTCTAACGCTCTCGGTGTGTGTGGACTAATGTGCTATTCGACCCCTCTTATCTAGTCTCAAAGAGGTTTGTTGGTCTCCTAGAGAGGATGGCTGAGGGGAGATCTGAGGTCTCACCACTTTGCTAACTGAAGTACTATGGAACTTAGCCCATTGCTTGTTGCTTTGATCATGTGGATCAACATGAAAGTATGAGGTGATCTTCTAGATCATTTGAAGGCGAGGTGAGGTACATAGGAACTGAGATATATGGCTAATTATATCCTTGATGAAGAGGGATAGGCATCTCTAGTCTTCATATCTGAAAAAAAGTAGAGAGGGAACGCCCTGAATCTCTATAGAGGCAGTGGTAACGTCCTTTGATCTCGTAATATATGGGGCATCTAAAAATGAGGTGTCGTTCTGTCTTAAACTCCTGCATGTGACACATCTGGTAAATCTTATCAAATCATGGTATATGATGGCTGGTCTCCACTCAAAGTCGATGAGTCCAACCCAAAGTTACCCCAAAGGAATCTTGAGTGAGTGCATCCAATGTTTGTGTGTATATGTGGAGCAAACAATGATACCATCCTGCAACTCCAAGAAGCGCTTAACGTAATAAGACATCTTTGAGTCCAGGCCTGTCGGAGGTGAGGCCCAAGTGCCCTGGATGTATAATTTGTAGATATCCACTCTAATGGATTGATTCAGTACTTGTCTAGGTGGTAAGATATGGTTTGATAAATCATGGGAGAATGTGGACGGGGGAAGGCACTTGAGGGAGATGATCGCTGACTGGAGAAGTAGAGATGGCTCAACGTACCAACCTTATGCCCATCCTATGGGATAGTCCTAGCAATGGCATTTGAGGAGCAAAGTGCCAGGCGGGGGTACCTATCTATATTGGTCGATGAGTCTTTCAAAGATTCGATTCTTTGAAGGAAGGAGACCAAGCAGAAGATAACCTCTAGGTAGAAGGGTTCTACACCAAACTTTGCCCAAGTAATGGGCTGCGACACTGTATGTTTGCATTAGATGATGCACTTGAGAAGCAAGGTTTGGATTCTCTCTGTTTGGGCCCAATCTGTCTTTATCAAGCCCAATCCCCACATCTCAGACCCATAGAGGACTTTGGGCCTAATAATAGTCTTGATGAGGTAGAGTTTGGATGAGATATCACGAAATTGGATTTGGAAATATTGTTTCTCAATAATGGCCAAGGAACCATACCCTTTGCTAAGTCGAGGTTGGAGGGCTTGTCACATAGAAAAATGAGGTCCCGTGAACTATACTCCTAGGTAAATGTATGATGTGGGGATCTCAATCTCTTCTCCTTGGAAGTATAAATGCAGCTCAACCATAGTTTTCTTCAATGCATTGAAGATCATAACCTTAGTTTTACCTAAGTTGATTGTTAGTTGTCGAAGGTTACAAAAGTTGGTTAGGACGCTAATTTGTCTGTACAAGCCCTTTGGAGTTGAAGCCAATAGGATCAAGTTGTCTTTAAAAAGGAGGGAGATCAATACCTAATGTAGAAGACATCCATTCCCTTCTTGGATGTGCTTGTGGAGGAAAGACTCCAACCCATCAATATAAATCCCAAAGAGGGTTGGTGAGTGAGAGAGGGCACCCTTGTTTTACTCCAAAGGTACTCTGAATCTAAGTCACATGGTTCGAATTTGAATTCGAGTTCGAGAACCATTTGATTTGGTTCGAATTCGAATTCGAGTTTGAGAACCATTTGATTCGGTTCGAATTCGAATTTTTGGATGAGTTTCGTTTGAGATTCGACTTGAAATTCGAATATATATAAATATATATATAATAAAATTGTTAATAAAATATGCTATTGAAATAAATTTGAACTTATAAAATGAAATATATTATGCAGCATGCTTAAATAGTTTAAAAAATAAACAATAAAACTGAAATTTTTGGGTTTTTTTTTCGATTTTTTTTAAATTTTTTATTAAATTCGCCTTTAAATTCGAATTCGAATTCGATAAAATTCGTTTTTAAAATTCGGCGAATTTAATTCGAATTTAATTTTTCCTTTGAAATTCGGCGAATTTCGAATCTCAAGGTTCAAATTCGCCGAATCCTGTGACTTAGCTCTGAATGAAGTCCAAAAGACAATGTGACATCCAAAGCTACTCCTATAGTTGTTTAGGTCAGAGCTACTCCTCGATTTGTGGATTAGATGAATAATGTTTCTTGCTCAGGTAGGGGGAACTCGAAACAAGCCACATGATTAAACAGATCAACAATAAATTACTCAAGGGATTGGATACCATGCTTTAGAAATTCGACTTGTGGGCCTTCTTCGTCTGCTGATCCATTGTCACATAGCTTCGCATTCTGACTTGATATTGCATCCCTTTATGACATTCTTGGAGGTTTTCCAAGAATGTCATAAAGGGAGTTAGTGTGGGAAAACAAGGTATGAGGGTCAAGCAAGGTCAAGTGGGATAACATAGCATCTAGGAAAAATGGCACCCCAGGATGCTTTTGTGGAGTGGCGGAGGGCTACTCAAAGTTCTCGCTTTCTCTAGGAAAGAAAAGCTCGCTTTTTACGATGAAGGAGTTTACGATAGGTTGTATGGAGGTGAGGAGAGGATGGGGGGTCATGTGTGAGAGTTAAGCAAAGCTGTTTGTGAAAAGCTTTGCATTCATCGTTGAACCAACGAAGCCAGGGGTGGGTTTATGGGTGTGTTGATGAGTAGAGTGGGGTTAGGAATCAAGGTCTGCCTCCTCAAGGGCTGTGGAGGGTATCTCGTATTTATATGTGGTTGTGGCTATTGATCGGAAGTAGGAGTAGAGACAAACTAGCAGAATAATATCTCAATTGTGATCATTCTTTTGCCCCCTCTTCGTCTTTGAAGATGAAAATGCATTAGTTATACTTGTGATCCTTTCAAAACACCCCTTGGCATTCGATGGCTACTATCTTGACAATATGACTTCTTTCTTTCAATATTGCATGACAACTTCTTGACAACATTTATGAGAATTTAGTCTTTCTAACAAGCCTTTCTGATTCTCCAGATCATCATTCGATGCAAAAGAAGAGCATACCGAACATTTAAAGAAAAACAACAGGATCTCTAATCTGCATGACTAGTCCTAGGCTCACTTCCACTTTGATACCATATTACAAAAGTTAGAAATCCTAACACATGAGAGAGATACACACAGTAACACACTGTGATATTATGAGTAACTACTGCAACTATTATGCAGAAAGTCGCCTCCACATATATGGTTATTCATGGAGCAAATCATTTCCACTTATGAATGTGGGATAGATTTGCTTTACACAAAAAGTACAAAAACATGACTAAGTCATAAAATGAGTTTTATTATACCATGCAAGTCTTATGTCTTAACACGAAAGCCATTATTTACCGTAGGATCATCAATGGGAAGAACTCTGCAACTATTATGCAGCAAGTCGCCTCCACATATATGGTTATTCATGGAACAAATCATTTCCACTTATGAATGTGGGATAGATTTGCTTTACACAAAAAGTACAAAAACATGACTAAGTCATAAAATGAGTTTTATTATACCATGCAAGTCTTATATCTTAACACAAAAGCCATTCTTTACCTTAGGATCATCAATGGGAAGAACTCTCACAGGATCTTCCACATACCATTTTGGGTTAAGTGCATATGCTGCCATGTGCAAAGGTGTGTTCATGTGATCCCATCAATGCTGAATGATGGGTAAAATTAGGGTCGTATAGAACTCTAATGTGGGCTCCCTTTAGCCAATGGCCCCCCTCACATGACCAAACATGCTATCAAAAGTCAGATTTCTCCAAGACTAGGAGCATCTGAATCATTGTAACGAATGACCACCACAATTGAGGTTAGAAATGACACCAAATAATTACAATCTGCCCTCCAATCATTGTCCAACAGTTGAAGCCTAACCTTCTTTACTTTGCACCTCCAATATCCTCTCCGATAAGATAAAGCAGCTAGCATATTTGTTATGAGTGGGTTTGAGGATTTCCTTCCTTGTGTGAGCCCTGAACATGGCTAAGGAGGTGTGGTGGTTGCAGATAAACATCTGCACATTTACAGGAGGCTCTTCGGTTTCATGCACATATTCTACAGCCTCCCATCAGACCTGGCACCACACGAAAGATCAAGATATTTTTCAGCGTGGGATCGCATCTCGACCCACGAGATCTCAGCAGCAAAACCGTACCAGACCTCTCCCTGAGAGACGGACTAGATTCCCTAGATCTCAACATCATGCAAACTCCTTCTGGCGGCAACTCGGTAGACAACCCACACCCTCATCGGGCCAACAAACTTTATTGAATTTTCCTCAGTTTTTCTCTTTCAGCCTCGGATGTTAGGAGTACTAGACCATCTTGGCCCTATTTGTTGATTTTAATGAGCAGCATCGATAGCTATTCTCTTAGGAGAAGGTTCTTATGATTGTGCCCTAGCATGGATGAGTCTAGCTAGGGCATCATCATTCATGTGAAGACAAACCCTAAGCTAGGTTTTTGACATCTACAAGCTCATCTTCAGTTTTTGAGTTAGGGTTTCACCCTATCCTTCTTTCTTCGAGCAGCTCTCCATCACCGGGCAGCTTTGAGAGATTCACGAGTAGCCCCATCCCTCCACGGGATGCCCTCCTACGCCACGATAGAGCTTGGCCCTCTTCATTCTCTCCTCGGGAAGCCATCTACAAGTGCCAGTGAGGGTTTTGAGCTGCTTCCCAACTCTCAGGCTTGTTGTTCCACCCTTGGGTAGCCTGGTAGGCATACCCGGGAGGGTGTCGTAGCAGCACAGACCCTCGAGCAGCCTGCTAGGCACACCCGGGAGGGTTCTGTGACTGCACAGACCCTCGGGTAGCTTGCTAGGCTGACTTGAAAGGGTGTTGTAGCAGCACTTGCCCTCGGGCAGCTTGCTAGGCTGACCCGGAAGAGTGCTGTAACAGCACTTGCCCTCGGGCAGCCCATTGCACCCTCAGGGCAGGGTAAAACATTCTGGGTAGGACTTGGGTAGAAGGAGCAGACGGGTTGCTGACAGGCATGCCTGAACAACAAAGAAGAAAACTCGGGTAGGCAAGGTAGTACAAAACAGGTACGGGCAGGTACAACAGATCTGGGTAGCCACTCAGTCAGTTCCTGGCAGCCTGCAAATTGTTGGGCAGGAGAGAGAAATTGGAAAATTGATCTTCTGTAAATTGTGGATTAACCTTGTTGGGGTTTGTGGAACTTTTTGAAGAATTTCAGTCATCTCATTTACGAGATGAATTACTAATGCTTTTGGGGTTTTTGCCCTTTAAAGGTTTCCCTGTGAAAAATTCTTGTCTCCAATGTGTTGATGTGATTGATGTTGTTTACTGCAGTTATCATTTGTTTATGTTAGTCTGCAAATTTTAAAAGTATCATGTTAATGCTAAAATTCAACATGGTATCAGAGCTTAGCATGTGAAGACACAGTAAAGGGACATTGTTGTTGTCTTCCTAGACCTTGGGATAAGTTTTTGCAGACTTAACATTTGACTAAGTGGAAAAGATGGTCGTTAATATCTCCAGACTGGAAGAGAACCTACAAGGTTCAGCCAACTACAACCCTTGGAAGGCCAGGTTGACAACCATTCTAGAAGAGAATGACTTGGATGACGTTGTGTTTAATGTTAGTGAAGAGCCAACATCTAATGCTGCCATACTTGCTTACAAGAGGAAGTAGAGTAAGGCTAGAAGAATCATTTATGATTCTGTCAAAGAGACGACGATGCCCAACTTCACAATTTTGAAGATTGCTAAATAATGCTTTGACACCTTGGCCAACTTATATGAGAAGAAGGCTCCCAGTCAAAAGAGAGTCTTGAAGAAAAGGCTACGAACTTTGAAGCTGAACAAAGATGAAGGGGTCGGTTCTTTCTTCACAAAGATTGCATAGGCAAGAGGTCAACTTATTGCTATTGGTATTGCTGTTGATGATGATGACCTTGTGCAAACTGTGGTTGATGGTCTCCCAAGGTCTTGGGAAACCCTACTAGCATCTGTCAGTGGACGTGAGAATCAACCAACCTTGGAAAGGCTTTGGCATGATTGCATAGAAGAAGAGGGAAGGACCTTAGGCAAGGTAACCTTGCACTTGCAACAAAGACAAAGAAGGTCAAGAAGCCTTTCCCTCAACAAAAGAAGGGAAATAAGTCTCAAGGTAAGTTCTCTGACATGTCAAAAGTGGAATGTTATAATTGCCACAAGTTTGGACATTTTGCCAAGGACTACAGGAAAAATAAGAAGAAACCCAAGCGAAGGTTTCAAGCCTCTGCTGCAGAAGACGAAGAAGAGGAACCAAAGAAGAAGAAGAATACCAAGGCTAACAAAGATGAAGAACCTAGAAGAGAGTACTATCTGATTTCTGCTCTCACTGGTTCTTTCACAGATTGTGCCACCTCTTGGTTGGTGGATAATGGTGCTTCTAGGCACATGGCAGGTAACCGTGGAGCCTTCACCAGTTACAGAAAGAAGAAGTTCACCACTCAGGTGGAACATGGAAATGACTCCACTTACAAGATTGAAGGAGTTGGATCCACTTCACTTCAAGTTGACTCAGGTACGGGTCTTCATATTGATGATGTTCTTTATGTTCCTGGTTTAAAGAAGAATCTTTTATCTGTTGAAAGCTTAGAGGACAAGGGCTACAGAGTCCTTGTCATGGATAAGAAAGTCCTTCTATGGGCAAAGGAAGAAGATCTAAGCTCAACTGTACAGATTAGGGTTCGAGAGGGAGACCTTTACAAGGCCTCCAAAGATTCCACTCATGCTTTGGTACATCACACAGTTGTTCCATGTGAACTTAGGCATAGTAGGTTTGGACACCTTCACTACACAGCTCTCCCAGGATTGCAAAAGATGGTCACAGGTATGCCAAAAGTATCTCCAAAACATAATGGAATCTGCAAAGGATGTGCTCTAGGTAAGAACACTAAGAAATCCTTTCCCAGAAGCAAGAATAGATCTAAAGGCATTTTGGATTTGATTCATTCTGACATTTGTGGGCCTATGTGTTCACCCTTTTTGAGTGGCTGTTTATATTATGTCTTGGTCATTGATGATCACTCTCGGAAGTCATGGATTTACTTGCTTAAGGCCAAGAGTGAAACTTTTGACATGTTCAAAGAGTTTAAGGCACTGATTGAAAATAAGACTGGCAAACATATCCATATTGTGAGATCAGACAATGGATGTGAGTATGAATTTAATGAGTTTGATGATTTTTGCCAAGAAGCAGGAATCAAGAAAGAGCTGACAGTACCTTACAACCCTTAGCAGAATGGAGTTGCAAAAAGGAAGAATAGAACAATCTGTGAAGCTGCTAAAGCTATGCTTACTGATCTGGATCTTCCTTTATCTTTGTGGGAAAAAAGCTACAGGAATTGCTATGTACATCCAGAACAAAAGCCCTCATGCAATCTTGGGGGAGAAGACTCCAGAAGAAGTCTTCACCAAGAAAGAAACCTGCAGTTGACCACATGAGGATATTTGGCACTTTGGTGTACGTTCATGTGCCAAAGGAAAAGAGGGCCAAGTTAGAGCCCTCCGATAAGAAAGGTATATTTGTCGGTTACAGTGATTGCTTGAAGGCTTATCGTGTCTATATACCTGGTCAGAGGTACGTTGAAGTCAACAAAGATGTGATCTTTCATGAGGAAGGTGTGTTTTGTAAAACACTAGAGCTTTCAACTTGAGTTTTCGGATTCAGAACTTCAGAGGGAGGAAGAGGAATTTGAAGATCAAATTCTAGATGCACCTGAGGACGCTGAAAGTCCTCTAGATGAACTGCTTGAAGTTCCTCCTTCCAAAAGGAGACCTGCTTGGTATTGAGAGATGGTATAAGAAGGCGAGAAGCATAAAGCTCCTCTCGGGACTTTCAGAGAAAACATAAGACCACAGAAGTACTGAGGTCTTATGAGCCAGCTTATTAGTGCAAAACCTTCATCATACGAAGAAGCATCAAGTAAACTGGTATGGGTTGATGCCATGATTGAAGAGTATAGTTCAATCATGAAGAATGATGTGTGGGAAGTTGTTCCCAGACCAACCGGAAAGTCAGTAGTGACTTCCAGATGGCTTTATAAAATCATGCATGCTGCAGATGACAGTGTGGAGAAGTATAAAGCCAGATTCGTAGCTCATGGCTTCATTCAGAAAGAAGGCATTGACTGTGATGAGACATTTGCTCATGTTGCCAGGTATACTACCATTAGAACCATCATTTCACATGCTGCAGTATTTGGATGGAAGTTACATCAGATGGATGTAAAGATTGCCTTCCTCAATGGCAAGATTGAGGGGGAAGTCTATATTGAACAACCTGAAGGCTTTGTGACTCATGGGAAGAAGACCCATGTATGTAAATTGAAGAAAACCTTGTATGGGCTGAAACATGCTCCAAGAGTCTGGTATGCCAAGATGGATGGATTTCTCTATAGCTTGGGGTTTTCCAAATGTACAGCTGATTCTAACTTGTACTTTAAGGTTGTTCATAATCATGTCTTGATACTTGTTCTATATGTAGATGACTTGTTTCTTACAGGTGATGAACAATTGATAGAACAATGTAAGAGGGAGCTTACCTCTGAATTCGAGAGGAAAGATCTCGGATTGATGCATTACTTCCTTGGCTTAGAAGTCTGGGGAAAGCCAGGCGAGATCTTCCTCACATAAGGAAAGTATGCAGGACTGCAAGTCCATGGCGTACCCATGACTACCAACTTGACAAAGTTGCAGGACTCGGCCACCAGTTCACAGAGTGTGGGCTCTACTATGTACAGACAACTTATTGGATCCCTGATGTATCTCGTGCATATGAGACCAGACATCTATTACACAGTGAATGCGCCGAGTCAGTTCATGTTCGATTCGAAGCACATACACTTGGTAGCTTCCAAACATGTACTCATATATGTGCGAGGTACTATCACTTATGGGCTCAGGTATACTTCCAGCAGTGGAGTATTGTTATCTGGATATACAGATTCAGATTGGGTTGGCAGTGCAGTTGACTGGAAAAGTACCTATGGTTATTGCTTTAGTATGGGATCAGTAATGATATCTTGGTCCAACAGGAAGCATGGTTCCATACTTCAGAATACAGCTGAGGCAGAGTATATTGTTGCAAGTGATGCCTACAAGGAAGTAGTTTGGCTCAGAAAACTTGTATTTGATCTGTTCGGGGGGAAGCTTGACTCAACGATCATCCCTTGCGATAATCAGAGTTGCATAAAGCTTTCAGAGAATCCAGTGTTTCATGATAGATCAAAACACATTGAAATGAGGTATCATTTCATCAGAGACCTAGTGCAGAGAGGTGCTATGAAGTTGCAGTACATTCGTACTGATGAACAGATCGCAAATATCTTGACCAAGCCTTTGACAGCATCAAAGTTCGTGTACTTTCGTGACAAGCTTGGTATGGCTGTGAATGACTCTCTCGCTGAGAGGGAGTGTTGATTTTTTTGAGCAGCATCGAGAGCCATTCTCTTAGGAGAATGGGGACACTTGGTCCGGGACCACCGTGTGGACTCAACCTAGAGTTGAATGATCATTCTGTTGAATGATGATATCTTGTCCTTGACGATGATATGGACCCAACTCTGCCCTGGGGGGACTCAACCTTGTGTTGAGTGGCCATTCTGTTGAATGGTAGACATCTTTGGAATGGGACCATGACGTGGACCAGTCTAGTACTGATAGACTCAACTTAGTTATGAGTAGCCATTCTTTTGAATGGAGGCAGCTGGTCAGTTACCAGGACTCATCCCGGGGTTGAGGGCCATTCTCCTAAAGAATGGAGGCGCTTGGTTTGTTACCAAGTATTTGACTTAGTGTCAAATTATGTAGCTTATGGCTGAGGCACCTGGTTCGTTTCCAGGAAGGCAATATAAGCCCTAGACGGGGTCTAGGCATGTGTAACACTTTGACCCTTGATTAGTGGGCTTTGCGATATTCTCCAAGGCTTAGCTACCCTTGGTTAAGACACCCTAGTACCTGATCTTGGTGTCACACAGAGTGAGATAAAAGCATTAGCAGTTCTCTTCGTTTATGATGATGTACTTTGAATGGTGATAAAAGACCACGTTGACCACATGTGATGACCACAGGGGCACTTGAAGAAGACTTAAGTAAAAGTCAAAAATACATAAAGACCCTTAGTACCACTAACGTGTAAAAGTGAAAGTGCAAAAAGACCTTTAGTACCACTAAAGGAAAAAATCAAAATTAGAAAAGAATAAAATATTATTATTTTGAGATTTCTAATTTTGGCCCATTTACAGGTGACTCAAAGGATATAAAAGAAGATCATTCCATTTCATTATTACACACACACACACTTGCTCTCACAGGTACAGCTGTTCAATCAGGTGAGTTTATATTTTTGAAGAAGAAGGTTCTTATGATTGTGCCCTAGCATGGATGAGTCTAGCTAGGGCATCATCATTCATGTGAAGACAAACCCTAAGCTAGGGTTTTTACATCTAGAAGCTTATCTTCAGTTTTTGAGTAAGGGTTTCACCCTATCCTCTCCTTCTTTCTTCGAGCAGCTCTCCATCACCGAGCAGCTTTCAGAGATTCATAGACAACCCTATCCCTCCACGGGCTGCCCTCCTACGTCACGGTTAGGAAATAAAAGAAGATCATTCCATTTCATTATTACACACACACTTGGTCTCACAGGTACATCTGCTCAATTAGGTGATCTTACAGTTTTGAAGAAGAAGGTTCTTATGATTGTGCCCTAGCATGGATGAGTCTAGCTAGGGCATCATCATTCATGTGAAGACAAACCCTAAGCTAGGGTTTTTACATCTACAAGCTCATCTTCAGTTTTTGAGTTAGGGTTTCACCCTATCCTCTCCTTTCTTCGAGCAACTCTCTACCACTGGGCAGCTTTCAGAGATTCACGTGCAACCCTATCCCTCCACGGGTTGCCCTCCTACGTCACAGTTAGGGCTTGGCCCTCTTCATTCTTTCCTCGGGAAGCCATCTGCAAGTGCCCGTGAGGGTTTTGAGCTGTTGTCCAACTCTCGGGCCTGTTGTTCCACCCTCGTGCAGCCTTTTAAGCATACCTGGGAGGGTGCCGTAGCAGCACAGACCCTCGGGCAGCCTGCTAGGCACACCCGGGAGGGTTCTATGACTGCATAGACCCTCAGACCCTGAGGCAACCTTCTAGGCTCACGTGGAAGGGTGCTGTAGCAGCACTTGCCCTCAGGTAGCCCTATGGGCAACCCACTACACCCTCCGGCTAGGGTAAAACATTTCGGGCAGGACCCGGGCAGAAGGAGCAGACGGGTAGCGTACGACCGGGCAACATGAAGAGAATATGGGCAGGTAGGGCAGTACAGAACAGGTACGGATAGGTACAACAGATCTAAGCAGTTGCTCAACCAGTTTTGGGCAGGAGAGAGAAATTAGGGCCTCAAGCCCTAACTTGGAAAAAAGCCCTAATTGAGCATTTTTGTGAAATTGGAAAATTGATCTTCTGTAAATTGTGGATTAACCCTGTTGGGGTTTGTGGAACTTTTTGAAGAATTTCAGTCATCTCACTTACGAGATGAATTACTAATGCTTTTGGAGTTTTTGTCTTTCAAAGGTTTCCCCGTGAAAAATTCTTGTGTCCAATGTGTTGATGTGATTGATGTTGTTTACTGCACTTATCATTTGTTTATGCTAGTCTGCAAATTTTAAAAGTATCATGCTAATGCTAAAATTCAACACTATTCGCTCCGGTATCTTCTCCGCTAGGGCACCTCCGTCCCATGGCTGGGCTCCGGTTTTGTGGCCGCAATCGGAACATCTATCATACTTCAACACACCTCGATTTGCTCACTATTACCTTTTGCACATTATGTCTCTTTTTATTTCCTTTCAAAGGAAATCGTTTGGTTCTCCTGCTATGTATGGGCATCATTGTAACCAATAGTCCTGTTGACCTACTTTGTGGTCATTAGTTGGACATTAATAAAATTATATTATCTTATTTGTTGAATTTTGCCAGGGTCCTTCGGTACATTCTTGAGTGCATGCGCACAATAAGGAGTCAAATAAATGTGCTTGTATTTGCTTTGGATTTATATTAAATAACCCAGCCAATCTACAAACTGTTGCTTTTGTCACAACTTGCACCACATTGTCAGCCCCAACATCCTCTATAGCATCCCTAAGAAGCTCTTATTGGAAAGCTACGTTTTTGCATTTCCAGACCAATCAATGGCTCTAAGAAAGATTGGACCTGCTATAAATGTCACTATGATGTAGATTAGTGTGTGCTTACTGATGTCAAGGTCTAACCCTGCACACCAAGATTGAAGTCGAATGCCTCCAAGACAACTTCAAAGTTGAACCCTCTATAGTTCAATACCCACATGGCCACTACAAGTGGCATAAATGATAAATCTGAAATCTCAAATGAGAGCTTGAAAAGTTGAGAAACAAATTGGGAGTTTTGGAACCCTCCACACAGTCGCACAGGTGACGGCTGTCTCGATTCTCAAGTTTTAACCTTTCTCACTTCTGCAGAGAAAGATTGAACCACGCTTTGGAGAGTCTCCTTGTCATCATAGGCTTGCCTTCTTGAGTCAAGTTTGTCCACAATCCAACCCCTCCTTCCCCTATATGTTTCTAATCTAAATAGATAGATTACCCCCTTTTCATTTGCAAATAAGTGGTTTGATTAAATTTTTAGTTTTGTTCTCTGTTGTTCTTAGTCCAGTGGTTAAAGTTGACTCTTGTGTCGATGCTCTTATGGTTGCTTTTTGTGTCGACGTTCTTTATGGTTAAATTGTGCAAATTTTTTATCTCTTCTCAGCAAAGCTTCATGTGCACATTTATTATTGGAAGAGTGAATGTCTTAATAAAGCATCACTTTTATGCGGTTGGTTCATAATACATATATAAAGAGAAAAGAGAATCGATCAGGTCATCCATCATCGGGTCATCCACCAAGTAATATCATTTTCTTGACTGCTTAACTACCGATTTCCATTGGTTGGTTGAAACCAGTGGGATCAAAGAAATAAAAAGGAAGATGAACTTTCTAGACAAATCCTTGCCGATGTGTCATTGCCAAAGAGCCAGTACTGTTGAACCATCGCTGATGACATTCTTAAGAAAGATGAGTTGTCATCAATGGGTGCCAAAACAACGAAAGTGTGAGAATTGGCAGATATTGTGTGAGGGTTGAATTTACTCTTCATAACACAAAACTAATTCGAATGACATTCATTAAGCTTATATAGCCTAAATAAGAGGTTTTAAATTTTTAATACATGTAGACACAACGATTGTGGTGAAGAGAATATATCAATCATTATCCAAGCTTTATTTCAGACTATCTGGAATGAGTGGAACTATTAGACATTGTCACGTCCCCATGCCTCCGACCGGCGAAGAGGACGCGACCAACACATCAAACACGACCGGGAAAACCGCCCATGTACATAAAACAGAGGAGATCAATGCTAAAATTAAAACCTAAACAACAGGCATAATTCATCATACAAGGATGCACAGTCCTTCAAACAATCAGCGGAAGCAAACATAGACATTCCAGCATTTAACATCAATATAAATTACAGAGATGAAGTAATCGGCAGTACTTATCTTTTGATGAAGAATTAACCCACAACCAGCTACGCCGCTGCAACGTTCCACCCAACCATAGGCCAACGTGCTCATCAGTCTCTCAGCAACGCTGCCACCCCTGAGTTGGGCATGATTCCTCCGGAATAAGGGTCAATTGCAGGCTTATACATAGCCAAGGGGCACAAACAGCAACCCAACACAGCTGGGTTTCACAGGCTTTCAACAGACAAGCCAAGCCAGCACAGTCCGAATACTAACCATTGCACTCAGGCAATTACTTAGCTGTCACAGCTTAAACAGGGAAAAGAAATTCGGAGTCATTCTTGGCCCTATCGTGGCCAAAATGACTCTTCAAACGAAATTACCACAGCCCCAAAGATGTAAGGAAGACCCCAGCAACACAGCCAACAACGTGGGGGAACAACAGCCCCGAAATGTTTCAGTGAGCACAGCTCACAACAAACGTGGGGAACACAGCCCGTCCTGGGCAACAAAATCATAGGGAAAACACATAAATACCACGCAGAGGAAAGGGAAAAATACCGACTTTCGATAGCCACAGCACCCACGATTTCGCTGGGAAAAGAACAACGTGGGAAAACCCAGAAATTCCTGTGCGTGAGAGGAAAAACGGGGGAAGAATCCCTTTGCGTGAGATTGCACAACAATGGAGGCCCTACGTGAGGAGAAAACAACTCCGTTTTTGTCCGTGGATGAACAATCAACAGCCAGGACGCGAAATTTCAGTGCGTGGGTGCTCAGCAACTCGTGGAGCCAAGAAAATGTCTGCCTGAGACCAAAACCACCCCCCAGCCTGTGCGTGAGGAGGATCAGAAAACAAAAATCGTGGTGAGAGTGAACTGACCAGGGAAGAGTGCGTGAGGGAGAAAAATGGGCAGACGTGGGTGGAGTGGGCAGGTGGGCAAAGGACTGACAGTCCTGCCACCCCACTCCCAAAGGCATTAACTGCCTCAATCACCAACAGCCATTACTCCTCAGCTGCCCAACAAAACATTCAAGAGGTTGACAAGGGAAGATGGAAAATCAACAAGGTGACAAAACTTGGGTTTTTCCCCCATAACCAAGGTTTGACATCCCCCACCCCTTATCCTTTGGAACCATGCCCTTTTCATTCAACGTTGCACTGCCGTAGCTGGTTGTGGTTTATTTTAATTGATGTGCGTGTTTACATGATGCCGAATTATAATGTGCCTTATAGCACAGCATACCATCGACAATTATCCGCATTGCCGAAACATACACAACAAAATCGATGGTGGGGCTTTTGCCTTGAGCTCCTCACCACGATTAATTACAATATATACATCATGCAAACGGGGTCGAAACCGGGGACATCACAGACATAAGAAGCAATGATTGAATAATGTTTGGCACATAGCTAAAAGCATACCTTTCCAACGGAGTTTCATGGGCTGTAGAATGCTTTTGTTTGTTAGGTACTACTTCACTATTAACATACAAAAAAGAGGTTACATCATGATTCATAACAGACTGGAGTTGCTACTCCTTGAGAGATTTTTTAGATTTTTACGTTTTTTTCCAGTTGTAAAATGTTTCTATGCATAAAATAAAACATGTAAAATTTGATAAAAAAGAACTGAGTTGAAGAATAGGGTATTAGATTCTAGACTCAAGCCCTACGGCTCTGAGAGGTCAAGGTTAATGTCATTCCTTAAGATGATTTCCACTACTTGCAACTAGGGCAAAGCTAGTAGCCTCTAGGGTTAGGTAGTGAGACCCTAATTTCAAGGCCTAATCGACAAAGTTTCTTGTAGGAAGGTCTCTTCAAGCAAGTAGACACAATGCTAGCAAACAAACCCTACCTCAGTCCAAAGCACTTCAAGAATGATGTTCATTGCTAACTAGGGTTAGGAGATAACTTACCAACATTAATCTAGAATTAGGAAGGAGAAGCACCTTAGGTCACCCTTGAGCATGCATTATTACAACTATTCTTAGCATCCACTTAGCGTGTGACTGTCAAACCCTAGAAATCCTTCCATTCATCATTCATGCAAGAGAAAGACACTCAGAGAAGTGCGCCTAGCTTCAAATGCTCCAATGAACCAAGAGGAAGATAAAAGAATACATAATTTGAACTGTTGTCCATGATTTACAAATGAGGTGAGGATGTCTTATTTATATGTGACAATCCTCAATTTACAAATTTGAGCCTACAAGTTAATGACAAAATATAAAATTTTAGGTTAGTGCACCCACAAACCTGGGTACTAAACCATACAAATGACATAAAATAAGGGTAAACATGTGCAATTAGGTTCCACCAAGTGCAAAGTGAGCCAACAGTAGGACACCATGCCTGAAATAACTAAAACAGATGCTTGTCCCTCAATGCCCTCATTTTTTAACAATGTAGGCTTCTTCTTTAAGGAATGACGTCATGGGTTTGGAGACCAGGTGGAGGGGTTTTCCATCAAAACAATAGGTCCAAGTGGGCAAAATAAGGTATGCTGAATTGGGTATGACAACCCTTAAAGTGCAATCACCTCCATAAGAAAAATATGAGTGTGGTCATGTGTCCTAATGGACCCATCCCAAGGAGCACCAGACACCAACCTAGGGCCCAAATGACCCAACAAGATGGGGGTCTTCTGCCCATCAAGAGGTAGTCAACACTACCACTAAGCCAACACTTCTTGGAATGAAAACCAAGAGGACCTGCCATGACCTGATCGGGGGTGTTTATCCCCAAAATCAACACTCCATATAATATAGCCCCAAAACCTTGGCCTTTACAAAAGGCAAAAAGAACCCTCACTCTGGCACATCTGGAAGGAACGCTTCAGACACTCTGAGGTGTAACAGATACAATCTCAAGGCACTGACACGCAGCTACATTATCGTGTGCTGACAAAACCTGGCCACCTGAAATAACCTGCTACTGGTTCATAAGGGGTCATCGTCAGACCATTTCTTTTAGATGCTTCTAGGTCTTGTGCTGTCAACCTGTTTCTTTATGTATGAAGATGATGATCTCTTAGCCAATTGGATTTAGTTTTAGGTTATACTGCAGGACTAAAAGGGGGTTTCAGCCTAGATGGTATCTGCAGGAAAGCCAATATCCCACTGTGATTGCTGAGGCTACAGCAGTGGGATCATTATATCATCCTGCATTATGAAAGATGAGCGAGGAAACTATTTTAATTAAAAAAGGGTCTGGGAAAATTATCTTAAAACAGTGCCCCTTCTATAAGCTTCCCACCCAAGTCAAAAGGAGCATAGTATATAAGCTATGTTTATAAAGCATATAGCCCAGGTTTGAAATTTGCGAAGAACATACAGAGGCTGTAGGTGAATAATGCTCTCATTTTGTTGCATAATGATGGTGGATCCCAACGGTCATTAAAGTAATGGTCTTTGAGAGCAGAGATCATGGATTCAAAACCTGTGAAAATTACTTCTCGGCATGACATTTTACAAAAGAAGCCTAAATCAATACCACACCTAGAGGCTTGAAAAGGATACATATTCAAGTTTCAATGTATGGGTAATAAGTTAAAGAATCATGTGAAATTCAATGTGTTGGGCTTTTAAAAGATCAACTTTTTTTTAATTCCCCCTCACTCAAAGGTGTTATATTGAATTCAGTCTATTAATTTAAAGCGGGTTGAGTAATTACTGTAAAAAGTGATTAAGCAAAAGTGGATAAATTGATGAAGAGAATACTTAAGATTGATAAGATGGAACCCTTTTTGAGGAGTTCACATAATAAACCGAAGTTACTAAAGAGGCTGTGATATGAGTCATGTTCCTAATTCATAAGAGTTGTAGGTAGGTTTTTACAATGAATAAGAGCCCATTTCAAAGAGGGAAGATGAAGGGAAAGAATATGATGTCCATCTCAAAAGAGGGAAGATGAGACTGCTCTTGCTTCTCCCAGTAGCAGTTCTCAGATAGATCAATGTAATCCAAGCACAATTTTAATGACTCAACAACCTCTCAACTTCCCATTAAAACACTAAAAATCAGTAACAACAATCAGGAGAAGGGGTTCACTCTTCCTTATTCCCATATTGAGTTCGCAAGTGATTCTTCTTTTTGCATTTGGTGTTTTTGTAACTATTCTGGCATACTTCTTTACTGTGTCCGACGGTTTTCAATTTTTTAAATATCTAAAGCAACGACATGAAACAAACACATTGCTACATAAAAATGAAAATAAAGTTGATATACAAGATGTCATGCGGTACATCAAACATTAATACTAATATATGATGAGTCATGAGTATTAAAAGCCTGACAGGATATGGTAGATTGGAGTAAATCCCCACTCTACAATTGCTTGGTTGTTGTCAACGAAAACAATGGATTTCCCTTTTTTTTTTGCTTGATGGAGAATGGTCACCAGTATCCCTACTCTTAGAGCTCAATCCCCAAACTCACTTTGGAAAATGAGGGTTAAAAGACTAAGAATCTGTTTACAAGGAAAAAATTACATGAGTAGGCCAATAATTTCAAAATTATCATGATCATTACTGAAATTAGTGTGATAATTTGATAATTTGAATTTATCTCGATAATGTCAAAAGATAAAATTATTGTGATAATTAGTGCCGATATTATTGGTTTGGGAAATCACCTGTGATCTAAGTCACTTGACATGAGGACACGGGACACAGAGGAAGCGAAAATACGAGTATTCGACATAGACACAACGACCCTTGGAATCAGGATATATATATATATATATATATATATATATATATATATATATATATATATATATCCAATTATTTTTAGAAACTAGAACATTTACAAAATAGAAATTAGAATCAATACACATTAGTAATTACACATTCACAAATCACAATGAGACACATAGATGATAGTCATAAATCAAGATGTCGGAACCATATTTCTCATTGAGTCATCAAAGTCAAAATGTATTACATAGATGTTGAAATGCCACTGGAAAATAGTAAATACAAAAAGGGGTAGATCAAGATGGAAGAATCTTATTTGTCAATGACTCAATAGTCCTCCTCCATGCCTGAATCAACAAAATCATCATTGTTCTCTTCCCCATCCTCATCCTCCTTTGCCTCTTTGCCCATCTTAGGATCTACATCTGCTGGTGTGGAGGATGACCCGCTCTAGAGGATCACTAACATCAAAAGTGACCAGCTCTAGCACTGGATCATTAAGATCCATGCTGGGTAATGCCAACTCAACATTGCTATCCAAACCCATATCATCAGGAACCACATCCCACATCTTTGTCTTTCCATTCACCCATTCCTCCCCCTGCCTATAAATATTGCGAAGGTTGGTGTGCACATACACCATTGTCTCTGCCATGGACTGCTCAATCGTGCTCTTCTTCAAATTGTACAAGTTCCCATATGTGCTCCAATTCCATTCACAACTAGAGGATGTAGTAACTTGAGAGATGATCCTTAATGTTAACTTTTGTAGATTAGTGCATGTTGCCCCTTGAGTTTCCACCAAGCATAGGGCTTCTTAACCCCCTAGTTTTCGACCACATCATAGCCTCCAAATCTCCCACTGGCAGTGGAAAACTCTACAAAGATCCCCTCCACTTCATCAAGCGAGTCTCTATCCTGATATAAGCGTCTAAATGCTATCTTCCTCGCCTCCAAGATCTCTCCATCCATGTGAGGAGGGACTCTATGTGGGGTCCACCATTGAGCCATTCATAACTGTAGAATCTAGGTTTAATGAGTGTGCCAAGCAATGCAAGGGTGTGCAATTCTTATCCCACTTGGAGATAAGAATATCCTGTATGGTGGACAATAAGTTCTGTGTCGATGTCTCATACTTGGGACACTCATTCTCCATAGCAATGGTCTTCATGGACTCAATCATGAAATCCCACCCCTCACAAACATCTTGCTAGAATGGGTAGGTTCGTGTCTGTAAATCACAACAAATAAATGATTGGTTCCATGATCTTAATTGTAAGATATACCCTCTCCCACCGACCATTATCTAGCACCGTGTCCTTTACCTTTTTTGAAGCATTTTGATCCATCTTTCTCCCAAAGACCAAAAAACTGAAATAACCATGGACCTAAGATCGGTTTTGATCTCCCTCAACCTCTTAAGCATGATGTATGAGGAAGCAAACCGAGTATTTGCAATCTTCAACAATGAAAGATGTGTGTACTCTTTGTAGATTGTGAGGGCATTGGTGTGGTTTTGTACAAAATTACGGGTATGGCATGCATCATTAATAAGGTTTCCAATCTACGTCACATTTGAAGCAATAAATTTCAGTACTAAATTTAAAGAATGAATAATGCGAGTTGTCCAAAATACCTATAAGAGCAATAAAAGCAAGTATAAATGAGTCTACAACTCAAATATATAAAATGACCTTTCCCCTAGAATCTAGATGAATCTTGTGCTAAATTCAAAGAATTAACAATGCATTTATGCAAGGTGTCCAAAATACTTGCGGATATTTAGCTTCCACGAATAGGTGCATTATCTGTGATGATTTGAACCCAAGAATCAACACTTACATCTTCAATGACCTTGATGAAAAACTAACCCATATACATTGCATCCTTGTATTTCCCAAGGGAATCTTCAAGAACACTGGTGCATTTAGGCAAGACAACATGAAATTGATGACGGATGCAAAGTCATCATTGTTGCGTGGGAGTGCACCCCCCCTCCCCCCATTTGCTCCCGCTCCCAAAGCTTGCTTCTGAAGGAAGCGTCTAGGAAGTACTTGGAAAGCGTGCTTCCTAAACGCACCCGTCTGGGAGTGTTTTCGAGAAGCTCACTTCAAAGCAAAAAAAACGCTCCTACATTTTTTTCCAAGTTTTCTTAAAAAAACCAAAAAATTAAGTGATGGGTGGGGGGTAACTAACCCTAGGTCCATACTAATGCTATATAAAGGAGGCAAAGCCTACTTTAATAATAAAAACCTAACCTTGGTAATCATTAGTAGCATTAAATGGTAATATTAAATTCTTAAAGTAAAAGTTGGCATTCTCCTTATCTTTCATTTTCTATCCTTTTATTTAAATTTTTAACATTATCATTAATTGTTTTAGGATGTTTGAGAGTGGTTCCAACCTCATTGAAAACTTCGAATGCAAAAAGTAGAATTTTTGATCCCATTCAAAATTCAACAGGGTTAATAGTTTTTACGATTTCAAGATTGCAATGTTTCCACTAGATTCTATCATGTCCGAGGGTATGGGATTGCCATTTAATCAAACACATCAACCCCTCTATGTATCTTGATGCTGGTGGTGCTGATTGTTCAGATTGATGTTGGTGGCCTCAAAACTAGTTTTTGAAGAATCTCTAGTTTATATGTAATGTCCTCTTTTAATTAAATCACTAGAGACACTCGTTAACCTATTTTATTCCCATAGGTTCGAGCAGGCATTAAAGGAAAGGGAATAACTGAGGACTAATATCACTAGGAGTAGAGAGGAACATCAATTCAGTATTATTAAGTCATCAGTATTGTAAAGAAGGCCATCAGGATGAATATCATAAAGCATGCGGAGCATGCAGGCCTTATTTCTTCAATCTTAAAGTCAATGAGCAATTAGAATTGCATGCATGCAAAAAGTAAAGTGCAAACCCTAAAAGTACATATTAAAGCTATATAAGAAGGGTAGTTGAACCAAAAGAAACATCCATGATTATTATTATTGAGTATTGGTTTCAAGAGTGGTAGCAACAGGTGCAGTGACAACAAGTTGGGGTTGGAGACGCAGGTCTTCAGCGAACAAGTGGTTTCTACAGTGAGAGTTATCTGCCCTAATCACTTCCGGATAGATCAGCCAGGTCTATCATCAACTATTCATCATCTTCTTTATTCTTGATTCAACAATCCAACAAGTAGAGGAAGAGTTTATTGCAGGGTCACGTTTTGCTGTTGGGAAACAACTGGAAATCCAAGATTTATTCTCTAGATCTGAGAAACTCAGTAAATCTTCTGCATGCTTCCATCATTCTTCTCAGCAGGGGCACACTACTATACAGGGTGATTGCCATTCCATTCTTGGCACATCCAGAGCATTCACCAACAAAACAAGGACAGAAGAGGGCGTCTCCCATTTGGCACAGATCAATTTGCTAGGGCACCTGGAGGAGTCAGAACTTCTGTATGTGTCTCCTTATCTCTCCGGTGGACTTATACCATCATCTCTAACAAGTTTTAGCAACAACAGACCATCCTTGCCTTAAAAACGTCAAGATTAGCAGAAGGACATTCTCTCAGCTGGGCGTCAACTATTGGAGAGGAGCACTATATCTTCTTATCTTACTTGCATGGCGTGCATTCCTCCTATCTATTGATAGGCTATCGACACTATTATTATTGGTATGTGTACCTTCTCTCACTGAAAGTCTTTTTCCTGTTATCTCTCTAGATCAGTTATTTTTTAGGGCCTTTTGGCACGACACTGTTTTGCATGCACATTTTATTTATATTTCTAGCACATCTGAAGCACTGAAACATCAAGCATATTATCAAAACACAATAGAATATTAGTCAAAACACAATAGAATATTAGATGGGATATTACAGTGGTATCAGAGCATGTTCCTTGCCAGCGGTGGGCTTGAACATGGACAGTAAATGAATCCAGAAGAAGCTACTTTTGTGACTTATAGAAGGAGGAAGGGTAGGTACACCGAAGATCTGGATTTTGAAGATATTCAGTTAGACGATACAAATTCAGACATGGACCCAACATGAATACGCTTTGATAAGGAAAGGGAACAGGGGAAGAGAAAGAGATGTTGGCATTTCATAGCTTAGTTAGTGCATTAAATGACTTAGCTAAAGGGTAGAAAGAGGTGTTGCATGCAAGAAACAGGGTGGCTCCGAAGCCAGAACATGGTCAGAATAATCTACCGATTTCACCTGGAGATAGAGGATCCACCCGTAATAGCGGGAAACATGCATACACTAATATGTAGAACACTCCGGATATATACAATAAAACTTCCAGACCTACTATGCCTCACTTTCTGGAAAATGCCATTGCAGGGCCGGTCATGCCAGCTGAACCTAGGGAACCATTTGGGGCCTATATGCAGGAATACAAGGATTTGGGAGATGAGTTCCATTCAGCTATGTCATTCCCAGACTTCTGCAATATGAAAAGCATGAACCGACCAAGGAACTTTCATAGAGGGTTTACTCAGAACTATGAATTATAGAAAACTGTGGGCAGGTTGACAGTTCCTAATTTTGATGTGACATCCATTTGTTCAACCAGAATTTGGGTACAAAAGTTGGACAACTACTTCCAACTTAACCCCATAATTGAGACAGATGCAATCAAGTTGGTTACTTTACATATAGACGGGGAAGCACATGAGTGGTGGTACCACGGACTGGTGACACTAGGTCACAACACTATCACCTCATACAATGACTTCACACAAAGGCTCATGGATCGCTTTGATAAGAAGGACCTAGAGATTCATTTCAAGGAGCTAGCCTAGCTCAAGCAGATAAGCAGTGCAAAGACCTTCATATCTAAATTCCAGAGAGTTGTTGTTATGGTATCTGACATGTCAGAGAGTTGGATGATTATGCTATTTACAGAGGCACTAGCCGAGGCACTCCGTGGATGGGTGAAGGCTTACAAGCCAATTACTCTGCAAGATGCTATCGGTAGGACTCGGGACCTACAAGATTATGCGCCCAAGAACAAGCCTCCACAAAAACCTACCAATCTGCCGGAAAACAAGGAAAATACAGTCGCACAAAAGGAATGGTTGAACGAGGACACATGGCGAGATTTGAGAAGGAAGAGCATATGTTTCAATTGCAAAGAACCTTGGGTACTTGACCACATATGTATGGGTAAAGGGAAGGTACACCTCATCGAAGTACTTCGAAATAACAGTGAGGAAGATGAATTGGAGGAGAAGCAGGATGGAGAACTACATAGTACATAATTGGAAGAATTGCCATAGAGAGCAACTATCGCTACCCTCATAGGAGTCCCCACTTTCCATACTATCAGGATTAGGGGAAGTATCCAAGGACAATGTGCCATTGCTTTGATTGATGGTGGGGCCATAGGAGTCCCCACCTTCCATACTATCAGGATTAGGGGAAGTATCCAAGGACATCGTGCCATTGCTTTGATTGATGGTGGGGCCACCCACAACTTTATAGATGCCTCTTGGGTAGAGAGGAAATATTTCCCACTGAGGACTTTGAGAGATATACCATTGTCATGGTTGGCAATCATAGGATGAAATGCACACAAAGGATACCTCAGTTATACGTAAAACTTGGGAATTATACATTGGTCAACGACTTTTATGTGGTAGATGTGCCAAACACGAGCATTGTTTTGGGAGTAAAATGGTTGTACTCAATTGGGAAAAACTCAACAAATTACCAAACATTAGAGATGGAGTTCCTGGCACCGGATGGGAAAAGGGTAGTCCTAAGGGGAATTCTCAATGAAGCTTCAGGGTCAGCCACAACAAAATGGATGACCAACATATTCATGCATGAGGACAAGACTCGCACGAGAAAATGGCCGCCTCCAACACATAAGACTTCAAGGAAGGACCAGTGGTATGAAAAGGGCTTTCTTGGTAGGCCTCCGGACAAAAGTATGATGTGCCCTAGGGAATTTGGACGAGGAGCCAAATCTAGGATGTTCAATCCTCACAGGTACCCAAGAAGATACAAGGAGGGAATATAAAGTATGGGTGAGAAGAAGCATAAATTCGAAGAAAAAGAAGAGGCACCCAGCCGTGGAATAAATTGGTTGTTAAAAATGGACAAGAATAGACAAGGACAAATGATTTGGTATATTGGTTGGAGATTGCTTGAGGACAAGCAATTTCAAGCGGGGAGGACTGCAATGTCCTCTTTTAATTAAATCACTAGAGACACTCGATAACTTATTTTATTCCCATAGGTTCGAGCGGGTATTAAAAGAAAGGGAATAACTGAGGACTAATATCACTAGGAGCAGAGAGGAACATCAATTCAGTATTATTAAGTCATCAATATAGTAAAGAAGGCCATCAGAGTTAACATCATAAAGCATGCGAAGCATGTAGGCCTCATTTCTTTAGTCTTAAAGTCAATGAGCAATTAGAATTGCTTGCATGCAAAAAGTAAAGTGCAAACCCTAAAAGTGACATGCAAACCCTAAAAGTACATACTAAAGCTATATAAGAAGGGTAGTTGAACCAAAAGGAACATCCATGATTATTGTTATTGAGTATTGGTTTCTAGAGCGGCAGCAGCAGGTGCAGTGACATGAAGTTGGGGTTGGAGACACATGTCTTTAGCTAACAAGTGGTTTTGGCAGTGAGAGTTGTCTTCCCTAATCACGTTCGGATAAATCATCCAGGTCTATCATCAACTATTCATCATCTTCTTTATTCTTGATTCAACAATCCAACAGGCGGAGAAGAGTTTATTACAGGGTCACGTTTTACTGCTGGGAAATAGCTGGAAATCCTAGAACTATTTGCTAGATCTGAGAAACTCAGTCAATCTTCTGCATGCTTCCATCATTCTTTTCAGCAGGGGCACAATACTATACAGGGTGATTGCCATTCCATTAGGTGGCACATCCGGAGCATTCACCAGGAAAACAAGGACAGAAGAGGGTGTCACCCATCTGGCACAGATCAATTCGCTAGGGCACCTGGAGGAGTCAGAACTTCTGCATGTGTCTCCTTATCTTCGGAGGACTTATACCATCATCTCTAGCAAGTTTTAGCAACAACGAACCATCCTTGCCTCAAAAATGTTGAGGAGCACTATATCTTCTTCTCTTACTTGCATGACCTGCATGCCTCCTATCTGTTGACATACTATCAACACTATTATTATTGGTATGTGTACCTTCTCTCACTGAAAGTTTTTTTCCTATTATCTCTCCAGATTAGCTATATTTTAGGGCCTTTTGGCACGACACTGTTTTGCATGCACAAACATATTTTCAAAACACAATAGAATATCCGTTGGGATATTACATTATAGCCTATTTATTGATGTACTTCGGTTCAGATATGGATTGCACTCGGAGCTAAATTGGTTGTATGCACTCTTACATGCTATATACTTGAGAAACTTTGCATATTTGTGTATAATGGTTTGAATTTTGATTGATGCACACGGTTTTGTTGACATATGCATCAAAATATATATTATATAAAAAATGCTCTCGAAAACACTCCCAACCCGGAAGCTTTTAAAACTTTTGCTTTTCGCTTCGCTCCTGCATCCCACTTCTCACTTTCACTCCTGCTCCCAAGTAACCTTGATCCGTCTATTCATCAGAAACAATATTGACACCAGATGAGGGTCATGTTGATTTAATTGGCTCTAAAATATTTTATCCACTTCCTTTTCCTTCACCAACAATGTAGTTCTAAGCTTCTCTAAACCATAACTATTTGGAGTTCGTTCAAGTATACTTTGACACATATCAATAAACAATGGTTACCGTGCAACATTGAATGAAATGAAGTTGAGTAGAAAAAAAGCAATGGTAAGGTCCACCTCATCTCGTGCCTCTTGTTGGAAAATCTTGTCCATTGGACCACTTGGAGTTGGCCTCTTTCTTGTTGGTTAAATGTCCACCTCGTTGCCATATCTGCTAGGTGGTGGTCTAGTGCTAGAGGGTTTCTTGAAGAATGGAAGAGGATCCTCATTCTTTTGTTTCTTGTTGCTGCCACCTTCCCTAAGCTAACATGATCCTCACTTTACATCTTCCTTCATTGGGTAACACTCACTGCTTTACATGTAACAAGCCCACAAGGACGGCCCAACAAATGGCCCTTAACCCAGTAATAGGTGCTCTTGAACTCATTCTTGCAGAAATTGCAAGTCTAACTCAAATTACCTCCCCCACCAAGCTTTTCCCCAGGCCCTAATTTCCTTGTCACATGCTTCCACAAAGGGTATTTCTTCTCTTGGGTTTGTTGTCTTTGCTTATATAGGGTTATATGGAGCTTGAGCTCCACTAGCAGTAGATGGAGCACTACAAGGAGTAGATGAACTTATGCCTGGAGGAGGAAGAGAAGGGGGGACACCAGCTAGGGTATTTCTCCCTTTCTTTTGCTCTTTACCAGCTGCCCTAGTTGTTTGAGACATTCTTCTTGTTGCTTGATGGTAAGCTTGCAATGCTCCCAATGAAATGCGCTTCTTTAAATGCTCTTCACTTGCAAAGCAAACCACACTCAAAGCTTGCTCTTCGCTTGCAAATGAAAAGGAATGAGGGAAGAATTGTTTTTTAAGATGCCCACGGCCTCCTTTCTGCCTTTTTTGTGTCCTTTCTCTAGACATGGAGTGTGCAGGTCGGGACACAAGCCAAAACCGTGTCCAACACGTTTTTTGACTTGTGCAGAAAGTGGACACGGTCAAAGCACATGTCATTGCCGTGTTTGTGTCTGACACGATAATACGGGACACAACAACCCATATTGACCTGTGCGGTATCATAGCCCGTGATATATCGCTAATAAGAGTTATCTTGATTTGAAGCTTAGAAGATAAGGATTCCTTCATAGAGGGGACATTTTGAGGACTTTTGTTGTCTATTTCTAGAAACCTGTACTTTCTGGACTTGAGTTCACATAGCTCCTCCATTTTGAGCAGTATGCTAGGCTGTCTTTGAGCTTATTCTTCAATTTAATGAAATCCCACGTTTTCTAAAATTTTCTGGGTGGTTCCTTTCAAATTTATGATAGAAATGATGGAAAATTTCATCTGATTAGTGTGTTTCCCATAAGAGTAAATTGCACATAAAACAATTTTGCTTGTGGGTTGTGAATGTCAAAGGAACTGCCCTAGATTTGTTGGCATATTTTGCCACTCGCAGTGCAACAGTCAAAAGCATGTCTGTTAAATCTTAAAGTGACCAGAAAGTCTGTCAACAATCATGAAACCTGCAGTAGCATGATATTATCATCATCAATTCAAGGCATTGAAGACAACATTGGGGACTTACTACGAGCTGCCATAAAATGTGCATTTGAAAATAAGATCTTAAGGTCAATTCCTTAAATCCTCATTCATTCAACTACTTTTTATTTATTAAGATGGAATAAATAAGAGGATCAAGTAGAGGCTACATTAATCTTATATCTGGATTATTTTTTAAATTTTCATTTTGGACTCTTAAATCCCAAGTTGTTTAGTTCATGAACCCACCCCTTAAGTGTGTGAATTGGCTACAACTATGTGTACCCTTTATTTGGTTCTGGAACAGGTACACACCTTGAAGTACCCAATAGTATCCACTCCATCTCAGTTTGACAAGGTATCTCATGCCCAAAAAATGGGAACAAACAATGATGATTACTTAAACTTTGAAATCAGTTTCTCCAAGGGTGACTTTTAAGTAAAACAACCTTAGAAAATGAAGAAAAGATGGGCTCCTCATCCAATGCCATAGCTAATCACTTCCCAAACAATCTCATGAACTGAAAAGAATGAATGCACACTTTATTTGTACCATTTCATTTACAGATTGAATGGAGAAACTATCCAACAGTGAAGAAGAAGAAAGATCGGAATTTTAGTGCCATTTTTCTTCAGGAAATTGTTCGATGACCTTATCTCAAGCCTATGCTTGAGAGTAATGATTACTTGGAGACCTTGTTCATTGAGGATCTTAGTGATTATAATGGTGAGGTTGCAACCTAAGTCACAGGGTTCGACGAACTTCAACCATCAGGTTCGAAGTTCGTCGAACCTGAAAAAAATTTTCAGGTTCGTGTAGGTTCGACGAACCTCAAAACGGAATCTAGGGTCATCGATTTCATTGTTTTCGGGGTTTTTTTCCTTCTGTTGCTTGTTAACTGTCTCCACCCTCGCCAGATGCGATATGTCTCCACCCTCGCCGAATGCGATGCGTCTGTGTATTTCTTGACCCTCGGCCGTTGCGCAATTGAAAATATTGATTGACGACTCTACCCTCGGGCCTCACTTCATTGACCCTTGACCTGCACGATGCTCGGAAAATGATACGCGGGCCACGATGCTCAACTGCACACGACGCTTAGGAATGATACGCGGGCCACGATGCTCAACTGTACACGACGCTCAGGAATGATACACGGGCCACGATGCAAGGGTTTCCTCCATTTAAGAACGGTGTCACGGTATTTTATTTGTAATAAAAGACTATTGTCTATACTTATAAAAAAGTATGTCGTTTTTGCTTTTTATATTAGTTACCTACATTCTTATTATTTTAATGATAATTTATCTTGTTATAATGGAGTGCAATGAGAAATGTTTGATTTTGAAATACTGAAATGGACTTTAGAGATATTTACATAAGCAAATTTAAGACTATAAAGTGTGCATACTAGTTGAAAGTGATCATATATGCTTATTATGATTATTTACAACTGTTTTGTGTTATTATTTGTGTAGTTAAATATAAAAACTTTATTTTTTTATTTTATTTTTAAATGTATATAGCCGAACCTAATGACGAACCTCATCCAAACCTCATTGAAAAGTTCGAACCCGAATCGAACTTAAAGGTCGCCGAACCCGAACTGTGTGACATTGGTTGCAACAAAACTAGAAGAGTTGCCTCGATGGACCAACTATGCTGTTTTTAATTTCATTAGGCAATTTCTGAATGTAGTATGTACTTAGTTTAAGACTTGAGAACTTGAGCTATTAAAGAGACATTGAAAATGTTCAAGTTAATAATTTCTCTTATCATTGTATGATTGTTCAATGTTGAATGAGAACTCTGATTCATGAATGCAAAATTATCAATTGATGAGTCAATTAATGGTTGGCTATGAAGTTGAACTTTCATGGAATATGATTTGAATGATTTTTTCATCTAAAAATCGTTATGAACCATTGCTGTTTTACCAATAATTCAGTGTTGTTTTGAATTTTTTTTCATGAATATAAAGTTTTATATGTATACTCCTGATGTACCCCCCAGCATGTTTCAAAAGTGTTGTACCCATACCCTAATAACTTAGCTTAAATCGTTATCTTTATTTTTCTCAATTACTCTGATAGTCTCTCTCAAGCTTAAAGATATTTTCTGATTTTGAATCCATGATAATTGTGATTCGGTTTTGTGGTACCCTTAAACCCTGTTACTTGTTAACAGCTTTTGGTATTGTTCATAAAGGATTAGTGTGTGTTGGTACAATTTGCATCCTCTGCAAAAGGAAGTTTACTGTTTTAAATTAAGCAAATTCACAAATGCAACTCTAGTTGTAGGCATTGTGTTGAATAGGTCATGGAACCTTAAAAGACATTGATATCAACCCTTATAAATAAATGAAGGTCAACCTTGTTTATGTGCAAAACAGTAGTTGTATGTGCAAAAAAATCATGCATGTTAGTTAATGCCGTTTTGGTAAGTATTGCAAAGAGTTTTATGAACAAGCCATATTGTTTCACCCCCCTTTAGAACATGGTATCAAATCCTCATTGTGCTGATTCTGCATGCTTTTGATACTTCTATGGTCCTGTCGAAGATGTTAGGTGATGGGGTTATTGCGATCTTCGATATTTACAGCAATGTTATCAGAACTGGGTTAGTGATCGAACTAGTCGACCCCAAACACTGGAATTGGTAAAATAACTAGAAAAAAATTGGTCGGCCAAAATAAATAAAATATTCAAATTTTGATAAACAATATATATTCATGTAACCATTGGACACAAATATGCAAAGTTTTCTCATGTATGTAGCAAGTAAGGGTGCATATGACCAAAATAGCACAGAGTTTAGGTTTGGATTTAGGGTTTTAATGGGAGGGGTTTAGTTTTAGGTAAGGGTTTTAATTTTATTTTTTTTTCTTATTTTAAATGGACCCTGTTCCTTATGTACGGAACTGGTGAGTTTTGGCCAAAGATGGTGGGTTCGATAAAAAATCAGGCATTTTCTGTTGGAACCGTTGGCTCCACGTGGAAAATCTTCCGAACAAATCCAGTTGACCAGTTTCGATAAACATTGATCTAATGACAATATAGCATCATGGTTGTGCTTGAGTTTGAAGTGCTGTAGCAGATATCCTAAAGTTTGTGAAGAATTTTGTTGTCACGTGGAGTTTGTTTATTAGCAAGGGGGGGAATGGTGTTTACCACTTCAATCGTTCCTTTACCGAGTATCATGTTGGATGGTAAGATTTATGCCATTTGGATGTTTCACATTCAAAATGCTCTTATGAAGAAGAAGTTTTGAAGATTGTAGAAGCGAAGGAAGTTGTCCCCACTGATGCTCTGCTGATTTGGCAAGGTTTAAGGGTTGCGATGAAGATGTACAATACATAATTAATTCTTTTGTGGTCGATCATATCATCCCTGAAAGCAGAACCTACGAGAGTTCAGATGAGATTTGTATCATATTGTGGAATATGTATGAGAACTTGATAAAGAGAGAGTGGACTTAGTGCAACCGATTGTTTGCTTTGAATTTTTGGTAACATGTAGAATGCTGTTAATCATGTGAGCCGTGACTCACATATATGATGTGCACTATAACTTGTTGCTGTTGGTGAAGCGATGGATCCTAAAAATTTGTTAGCCTTGATTGTCAATGGGTTGACTGAGTTGTTTCAACCTTTTGCGACCAGTTTGAATGTTTCAGGGAAGGTTGCAACTGTTTCACTTTTCAGACCTGGATATTACTTCAGGGAATAGCAATCCCTGAGTAAGTTTAGAGACAACTTCCTATCAAGTGCTTATTGTGAAGTTCATATCAACCGGTTTTGTACTTTTATGTATATCTAATGTAATATGTAGTGTACATTGTATAGAGTATATGGTTTGAGAATTTCTCTCTTCCATTGCTCTATCATGTGAGCGTTTCATTTGATGTTACAATCTGTGCAAATCACATTTGTTTCAGGCACTGATTAAAGGCCAACTAAGAATTAAATGCATTAATATCCACTCCATTCTTTGTCTAATATGGGAATAAAGGGAGACCATCCTTAATAATGTCAACGTCTAAAATGTTTTTGCATCTCCAAATCATTTTGCATTGCACTTCAAATTACAACATCTATGCATGTTTCACTCTCATTTACATAGTTTGAATAAATATTGAACCAGAAATATAACTCAACCTATGTAAACATGTCCAGGAAAATATGTCCAGGCTTTTGCCAAACCTCCAATCCCAAAAAATAATGCATCAGCCCAATATCAGTCATCTCGTACTCTGCTGCAAGATCCTTCTTGCAAGCTGCAATGGGTCTCTCTCTTCCTGTGATAAACAAGTCATCAACATATAGCAGAAGAACAAGCGGATCATCTCCAACCATGATGAAGTAGAGATTCAGATCTACTTCACTCTTCTGAAACCCACCCCATACTCAGCAAGTAAGAATCAATCCTGGAGTACCAAGCTCTTGGAGCTTGCTTTAGCCCATAAAGGGCCTTCTTCAACCTGCATACATGTGTCTTTCTATCATGTATCTCAAAGCACCGTGGCTGCTCAATGTAAATCTCCTCCTGTATGATCCCATTGAGAAATGCGGTCTTCACATCCATCTGATGGATCTTCCAACCCATTTTCACCGCAATGGAAATCAATGCCCTGATAGATGTATAACGAGTGATTGACGCAAAAGTGTCATCATAATCAACGCCCTCAACCTATAAAAACCCCCGCGCTACAAACCTGGCTTTGTACTTCTCCACTCCCATCTTCCGCATGCTTCAGCTTGTAAAGCCAACGAGAAGTCA
The DNA here is from genome assembly GCA_001517045.1 of Pseudotsuga menziesii. Taxonomy (NCBI): domain Eukaryota; kingdom Viridiplantae; phylum Streptophyta; class Pinopsida; order Pinales; family Pinaceae; genus Pseudotsuga; species Pseudotsuga menziesii. Next base: position 311,981 of record LPNX010434924.1, read on the forward strand.
CCACTGACTTCCCCTCCGGTCTCGGAACAATCTCCCATACATCATTCTTCATGATGGAATGGTACTCATCCATCATGGCATCTCTTCATACTGAATGCTGGGAGGCCTCCTCAAAAGTAGAAGGCTCAGAATCTCGTGTACAAGCCACCAACACCATGCCCAATCTGTCAGGGATCTTGATGGCTCTCACCTTGTAACTGGGAGTCCCAGCCTTTAAGACATCCTTCAAGGTATCCCGAAGCCACTTAGGCTTCTTCTTCCCTGAACGTTCTTCCCACATTGGCTTGTCCTCATCTGAAGAACTACCAGAGCTAGAAGCCCCAGTCACCTATGAACCTGAAGCTGGTGTGCCAACACCAGGTGTACCCTGTAATCCTGATCTCGATCCCTTGTAAGGTGTATTTGTAACAGTAGACCCATCACCTGTCCCCGAAGACCCTGTTGGCCTAACCACTGAACCTGGTGAACCTGTGCCAATACTCTATGATCCTGTAACCTCAGAAACCTGTGATCCTGACTGCTTCGTAGATGGAACCTGTGCCACAACTTGAGGTGCACGGACCTGCTGCTCTCCCTGCTCTGACTCTCTTGACCTCTTGAAGGCTCGCTCCTCCTCAAACTTCACATCCCTCCTTAGCACCACTTTCCTTTGAGAGGGAAGATAAATGCGGAAAGCCTTCGCAGTCTCATCATAACCCACAAAGATGCCCTTCTCTGCAGTGGGCTCCAACTTTGTCCTCTTCTCTAAAGGGACATGAGAATAAGTCGGACTACCAAATATACGAAAATGGCCTACTTCAGGCTTCTTGCTTGAAAAGCACTCCTCAGATGTCATATTCCCCATTGCTCGATGGGGATTCCTGTTCTGAAGGTATACATCGGTGCTGCAAGCCTCAGCGTAGAGAAAGAAAGGAAGTGACTGGTCATGTAACATAGCTCGAGTTGCTCCAACAATGGACCTGTTCTTCCTCTCTGCTACTGCATTCTGCTCTAGAGTATACCGAACTGTCAACTGTCTCTTGATCTCCTCCTGTCTGCGAAATCCATCAAACTTCTTGGAGGTATACTCACCCCCGTTATCTGATCTCAAGACTCGGCTCTTCCTCCCTGTTTGGTTCTTCACAAGAGCTTTGAACTCTTGGAACCTCTGCAAGACTTCCTCAGACTTCTTGCTCTTCAGAAAGTAGATCCAGGTCTTCCTGGAATGGTCATCAATGAATGTCACATAATACTCGTATCCTCTCAAGGACCTACTAGACATAGGTCTGCATAAGTTTGAATGTATCAAGTCAAGAGTACCAGCTGACCTGCTATCACTGCACGGAAAAATAGTCTTGGTGTACTTTCCCAAAGCACACCCCCTGCACACATCACTCTGCCCTGTGCTGAACTCCGGTAAACCTGTCACCATGTGCCTCAACAACCCCAAGGATGGATGATGCAAGTGAGCCATCCTCCTATGCCAAAGCTCACACAACTCACTGCTGCTGCTGAAACAAGAGCCTATACAGTTTCCCACATCTCGCTCCAATGGCAACTGAAGCAGATGGTACTGCAGTCTTGGGAAACATATGCACGTGTCCATCAATGAAAGACACCCCAAAACCTTGATCCTCGATTATGGAAACTGACACTAGGTTCTTCTTCAGCCCTGGCACATACAATACATCCTGCAATACCATGGACTCATGGACTCCCTCTAAATGTAATGGTCCCACGTCCAACTGCACTAACTACTGAGTCATCTCCCAACACAACCTCCACATCTGTATCTGCCTGTGAAAGCTCGGAGAACATCTCACGAGCACCTTTCATGTGGCTCGAGACTACGCTATCTATGTACCAAGTGCTGGAAGTAGATGCATTGTAAGAATCGTATGTCACATAGGAAAAATCCCTCTATCTGTCAACATCCGCACTAGTGAGAATGGATGCTCTCTCTCTCTCAATATGCCCAGTGCATAGTGAAAACTCACTCTGAAATCTAGCTGCAAAATCATCGATCTCAGCTGAAGTGGCTGTCTGCGACTTCTTCTTTTTGTTCGGACATGTAGAAGCATAGTGTTCCATCTTGTGACATGCAAAGCACTTCATAGTGTGCTCATATCCTTCTTCTGCCCATCCTGCTGCTGCTTGGCCCCACCCTTCTTGGGACCCTTCTTGCTCTTCTTCTTCCCCTTCGCTGTCAATGCCACATCCTCCTCATCCCCTCTACCATTAGAGCCACTACACTGCAAGAAACCCCTCTGAGTCTCCTCCTGAACAAAGTCATCACATACTCTGTACCAAGATGGTAAGTTTTCTCTGGCCTCCAATCCCTGAACAAACACAGCCAAAGGTGCAGTCACCCCATTCAAGGCTGTCCGCACTAACTCAGGAGCATCAATGGCCACCCCAACAGCTGCAAGCTCATCTCTCACCTGAGAGATCCTAGTAAGATAAGTCATACATGCCTCTTCTTTGACCATCTTGACGTTCTTTAGCTTCTCTCTAAGTACCATCTTCTTGTTTTCATTAGTACTAGCAAACAAACCGGTCAAAGTAGTCCACATTTCATGCGCATGATCCTTCGCTGAAATGTGAGGAATAACATGGTCTTTAACACCATCTAAGATTATCCTCATGGCTTTAATATCCTTCTTATTAAAGGCTGCAAGTAATACTGCATCAGTAGAAGGAGGAATAGTAATGGGATTTGTTGTAGTGTTTCTAACTACTTCCTCCCACAACTCATTCTCCCTCAACACAAGTAAAATCCGGGCTTTCCATGAGACAAAGTTCGTTGCCCCATCCAACCTATCCTCAGTTCTCAACCCCACGGATGTCATTTTCTCAAAGAACAAGTTTCAGCAAAATGTACTACTGTCACAAAGGTTTTTCTGAATTCTGGAAATGACTGTTTCACTGCTAAAATTTAATTTTCTGCCACAATCTGCTCTGATATCTTGTAGATTTTTCACTAGTTTTCAGCCACCGGTTTCAAGTAAAATTTATATCACTATTTATGACATTCTCAGAAAAATAAAGTGCTGGAAATAAACAAAAATTTTCAGACTTAAAACACTGCTGTAAACAATCTTTTCAGTGACACGAAATAAAAATCAGCATGCCAGTTAATCACACAGAACACTAGGATTTTTGGCCAATGGCCCTGGAAAAACCCACTAGGGGAAAACCAGTCAGAGAGAGAGTATTTTTATTTTTTCAGGAGAAGTATCATTTACAGCGATACACAGAAAATATCAAACCAACTTATTTCAACTCGGAAGATGAATTTTTGTCTCGATTTGCGTGTCGAGCAACAAAAATCAAACTCTGATTTTTTCTGGTTTCTGCCTTGATTTCTGTGCCATTGTACGGACTGTACGACCAAACTGTATGGATGGTATGAACCGTATGGACCTCGAAATCTGTGCCCATTTTTTTCTCGAAAATTGCCGGCAGAAATCTGCCTCGAAAATTGTGCCTGTTGCCTCGAAAACCATACCGTACGGACTGTACAGGCCAGCAACAAATGCTGCTGTCTTCTCCTCGATTTTCGTGCCCTCTTTGCTGTTGTCCTTTTCCTCGATTTGTGTGCTGCAAAATTTTTCCTCTTGCTCAGGAAAAATGGAAACTCTCTCTTCTCTCTCTCAGCTCTCTCTTCTCACTTCAATCTGCAAAAGTGAGGCAAAATGCCTTTTCGATGCCTTTTTGAGAAAACCCTAGGATGAGTCTAATCCAGTGGTTGAGATTAGATTAGATCAAGCGCTGAAATTAAATGCTCATATTTTATTTCTAAAATATTAATTTCAGTCACCTATTTAAATTTATCAAAAAGTGACTTTAATGCTCTAAAGTCAAATTAAATGCTTTTACTTGAGTCATTTAATGCAAGGGTCACTTTATGTCTCCTCTCTAAGTGACTAAGGCAAAAGTCACTAGGGGAACACTTCCCTAGGTACAAAACTAACAAACAGTAGATGACCATTAGACCCAAGATAAGCTTTGATGAACAATCTAGTCTTCTAAACATCTATACCAATAATTATATCTCCAATTATTCATTTTATTTGTTGGTAGAGCATATTGCATGTAATGTAATGCATTTATTTTACTTCTTGGTAAATAGAACAAATATAATTTATAATTATGTTTTATCTATGTATGGGAATCCAACAAGAGGAAGAGCAAACATTTAATGCTCTTAGCACAAGGAGCAACATAAGTGTGCCTATTTAAGTAACAAGTGCTACACAAGTGGTCCCATAAAGTCTAATGATGCCTCATTACATGTTGTCATGTACATAAATGCCCCAACAATAATAACTTTAATTGCTACAAATGCTATCATAATGACACCAAGTACATCCACAAATGTGGCCACTAGACAACATTTCCAGATATTCTAACATTCCCCCTTAATGTTGACCAGGGGAACAAATACGTATGCATAGGAAGATAGATGAAATCCGCTTCTGTCATGGATATAATGCAGAATGAAACAGTGAACAATGCCATCAACAATCAGATCTTTGGTAAGCTATGAAGATGTACAATTTCCTAACAAATGCAATTAGTGTGACTATGACCAGTACTGACAAGATCCACCTGCCCATGATGAAGTACAAACAAACTCATAATGGAATGTCAATCTGCAGAACTGTTAGTCTCCAAATCTTCACGCAAACCTCTTCAGAATTGACAAAGCAAATGGAGGGTGCTACTACAAATCTATAGCCTCCAAAGAAATTCACATGAACTTTTTTGGGATCAGTGAAGAAAACAAAGTAGACTCTAAGCCAATTGTAACAGAGCCATAAAGCTACTAATATTCGGTCTGAAATTGTGGGCTAAAATGGTCAAAATCTGGAAAAGCTTAAATTAGTCCCTCCTGATTTTTTTGCATAGAATTCAGAAATGGCATCTGTCTTCACTTAGAGCTTATGGATTATCCAGAAAACATTGTTTCTGAGTTTGACTCAAAAAGGCAATTTTAAAATTGTGTGAACTTCAGACAGTGGTTCTTCAAAGTTCAAACCTATAAACAAGCTGGCACACTTCTTCCAGTGCCAGATATAACCTCTTAGCCAAATAAAAGTGAAAATATTTTCGATAGACAGTTGAATCAATGAGGAGTCCAAAACCCTCAAAGCTTCGCAAAAAAATGGTTCCAAAACCTTTGAAGCTTTGCAAAAAAATGTCTTTAAATCCCTTGAATTTGTGTCCAAGCTTGATGGATGCCATCAAACCCTATAAAGATTAGCCATTATTATTCATATAGGAAAAGAATTCATATCCTATCAAATTAAGTCTGTGTACTGTTTTCCACACCCAAGTTGTTTCTTCGTTGATCAGATTTCTTATATTTTAAACTTATTGTTATAATAGTTTTTCCAAGGAAAACCTTGCGAGAACCTCCCCTTTTCCTTGGAATATCAGGATGGAGGGTGGAATCCTGTTGTGGCATTCATATGGGTTGTTTGGAAACTACGTCACTAATAATGTTGAAGAGACTTCACATTTCAAAAATGGGATGTGTTTTCAAACTGTCACTTTCAAAATTCTAAGAAATGAGTAAGCAAACTATTTATGTTTGAGAAGAAAGAGTATTTTTTATATACATAATGTGCTTGTACATGTTTTGGTAGGGATTTAATATGATTTAGAAACTCTCTTTTTTATTTATCGACTATTTTTCTCTTTAAATTTCCTAGTCACAGGGCCCACTCACATCTAATTTGTCTACAATGCAGGATAGAGCAAAGGCCACAATGCAAATGACAACTGAGACATAAAATGTAGATCTTATCCTATAAGCCTTATTTGTTCCCTGTACACATCGAGAAACTAGATGCATTTATACTCAAAATCCCCCTTGGTTAGTTTCATGTGGGCTTCTGCAAGCTATAGATAGAGGTCGGCCACGATATACTAAGACCAAACATGGCTTGCAAATGTGTCACCTATAGGGCACTGAATTGGAGATACATCTCATTTCCAGCTGTCTCTTTTACTATGCGACCAAAGGTTGTTATTACTACATTTATTAGGATTCAAGCAACTCACTCGTCAATTTCACTCGATACCATGTCCAAAGATGCCTTGCTTTCGTCATGAGAGAAATACTTGGTCACAAATCTTAGTTTATACTTGCCTTGTCTCATCCTAAGACCACAAGTAGCATCACTTCATACTTCTAGGTTGTCTTGTATGATTGAAGTAATAAGCGTTCGACAAAGCACCATGATACTTAAGAGCCTAGATTGGTGGGGCATCAAACTTCATACTTCTTGATCTCCCCTTGGATGGTTGACTAATGTATTTGAGGCTTGTGAGGAGGTGCAATTCATGGCCTTCCAGGCTACAGACCATTAACCATCAAATTGTCAGATGAACCAACGCCAAATAGATCTAGGGAAAGGACCTCCTAATTGATAGACGAGCCAATGCTAGAGAGATCCAGAGAAAGGCCCTTCAAATTGACAAACAAACCAGCACTAGATAGATCTAGAGCAAGGCCCTCTGCCAATTTGACTACCCCCTTAGATTCAGCGGAACAACTAGGGTTTTGTTTTGAGTTTCTTTCCCTTGACCTTGGATGGTAGGAGAGCAGAGCTCCCTTGCTCCTAAAATTTGGTCACAAAGGCGATATGATCCCCCTTTTTATCAACCCTTCCGCAGTGATTGGCTACTGGAATAGCAATCCGGTAATCATGGTATCCCTGGTTGTCCTCAGCCATCAGGACCATCTGGCCTTGACACACTCTCCCCCGTCTCTCCATCCATTGCTCATCACTATGATCTCTAGTCTTTGGCCTTCTTACTCTATTACTGCACATATACTATTTTATCTTCTGGTTCACACTGTTATTGTCTTGCTTAGCTAGACTCTTAGTTATGCTTACTTCTTTTTTTCGTTCATTATTCTTATGGCAGTTTCTTTCACATTCCCAAACTGTATTTGCATTGGGTGTACCTTTTAGTCATATTGACCTACTTTTGTGGTCATTTATTGGACATTAATAAGATTATCTTATTTCATCTATCTTGTGCTTTAGGGTGCCTGGATCAAGGAAACATGTTCAAACTTCAAATATAGAAAAACTTAAACTTTTTTAATGTGACTAACATATTTGAGGCTTGTGACAAGTTGACATTCATGGCGTTCTAGGCTATAGATTACGAACCATCAAATTGACATATGAAACAACAGTAGATAGATTTAAAGCAAGGTCCTCTTGCCAATTTGACTACCCCCTAGATTCAGTGAAGCAACCAGGGTTTTGTTTCGAGTTTGTTTCCTTTGACCTTGGATGGTAGGAGAGCAGGGCTTCCCTGTTCCTATGCACTTGTCCATGATTGTACAACTGGATCCCCTAAAATTTGGTCACTCAGGTGATATGATCTGCTATTGCATCAACCCTTTCATAGTGATCGATGACTCCAATAGCGAGCTAGTATCATGGTAGCGCTTCTTGCCCTTGGTCATCAGGACCATCTGGCCTTGACACACAGTCTCTCTCTTCTCTCTTCCCTCTCCCTCTCTCCATCCTCTGCTCAGCACTAGGATTTCCAGTCTTTGGCCTTCCTATTGTATCGCTGCACATATACTATTTTATCTTTTGGTTACACTGTTAGTGTATTGCTTAGGTAGACACCTAGTTATGCTTCCTTCTTTTTGCATTTTTGCTTTCAGTATTCATATAGGAGTTGCTTTTGCGTTCCCACACTGTTTTCTGGTGGGTGTACCTTTTAGTTGCATGGACCACTACTTTTGTGGTCATTTGTTGGACATTAATAAAATTATCTGATCACATCTATCTTGTTTCATGATTGTCATTGCACAACCATAATTTATTTTAATTTGAAATCAGGCAGTGAAAATGAAAATGATTACATTATGATTGAATACAGAATCCAAATTATCAAAACTACAATAATAAGACTCTTAAGCAGTGCTAATCGAGGTTATCAAGCAGGCAATTATCATACATATATTCAGTGGTGTTGTGTAAGGTAACTGCCTTTGTTCTCTTCCATGGAGGCATGTAATCCAGAAGTTACAGGTCTTGCGGAAGGTTTAAGAACAAAATTGAAGATTGAGGAATGTGAAAAAATGGAGATTCAAAAAACCTTTCTAAATCTGTTAGTTTTTGTACCTAGGAATTTGTTCCCTAAGTGATTTTTTGTCTAAGTCACTTAGGAAAAGGAAAAAAGGTGACCCTCACATTAAAAGCTACTTAATGAGACTTTATAAAGTTAAAGTCACTTTTTGATAAATTTAAGTGGGTGAGTAAATTTATTTAAGTGATTTAAATAAATGTGATTTTTACTCTCATTGAGTCAACCATTGGATTGGATCTTTCTCCACCGTTGGATTAGATTCCCACTTAGGGTTTAGACAAAAAAATGGTTGAGGGAGGCATTTCACTTCACTTTTCATTTTTTGAGAGGAGAAGGAAGAAGAGAGAGCTGAAGAAGAGAGAAGGGCACGAATTCCAAAATCAGAACTGCAAGAGATTTTCAGTAGGCACGAAAATCGAGGAGATAAATTGTTGGCACGAGTTTCGAGGTGAAGGTACGGCACATTTATTGCAGGCTCACATTTCGAGACAGTGAAGTACGGCCAGCATTCATTGTGCACAGAAATCGAGAAGGGTACGGCCTCATTTATTGCAGGCACGTTTTTCAAGGAGCTGTACGGTGCATTTATTGCGGACTGTACAGTACGGTTTCTGCATGATTTTTGAGAACAGTTTGGGCACAAAATCCGAGGCCATACAACAGCATTAATTGCTCTGTACAGTACAGTTTCTGAGTAGTTTGGCACAGTTTTCGATGGCTGGAATTTGCTGATATTTTTGGCACATTTACCGAGGAGGTTTGCACAGAAATCGAGGCAGCAAAAGCTTGGAAACCGTGACAGTCTGCTGGTCAAATTTCTGGGTTGAGATAAGTTGGATTTTTGACTGTAAAAATTAATGTCTGATTTTTATCCTAAAGCATAATAAAAACTCTCTCTCTCTCTAACTGGTTTTCCCCGTGGGGGTTTTTCCAGGGCTTGTTTTGGCCAAAAATCTCTGAGTCTATCATTTTATGGTGTGATTGTTAAATGTGTTTTTCAGCCTGTTAGTGTATTTTACTGTGTGTTTAATTGTTCAGAAAAATTTCTTAAGTAACTTACAGCCAATGCAAAACCCGCTGTAGGTGAAAACCACGAAATGCAACATAAACCGAACAGTAAAACACAGAATTTCTACAAAATCTGCATAACAAATCTCTCCATAAACATAGCTCGTTAAACACACTGACTGTTGGAAATCTCAGAAAGGAGCTGCTTCTATGAATATTTACAGTAAACAGCCAACAAAGCAAATTGAACATCTCTTTTTTGAAAATAATGATGGAAAAATGAGTGATTTACAGTAAATCTATAGACTGAATATGTTTTTATCTTCTTGGTTTTTGATAAAATCTGAGATCTCGATATGTTTTAGGATGTGCATGCAATATTTTATTTTAATACTATATGTTATTGATGGGATCATAGTGGGCCTTGCCAATAAAAATGGCAAAATAAAATTTTTTAGAACTCTGGGAAATACTACTGTTTTCAGGAAATACCTTGGAGATGGGCCAGAAATGTTTCCCAGTTGTTCCTTTTTGGGGTAAATGCTCGGAATCATTTTCAAAATGTTTCACTGGCATTTCCTTGATTTCCCCACTTCGCACATGTTTCTTTGTGGCCTCTGGGAGAAAGAAACCCTGAGAGTATAACATGGTTTTGGTTCCAAGGCAAAGACTTGGTGCCACAAGGCAATCCAAAATCTCAAGCCCATGTTTCTTTTGTTGCTGTCAAAATATCAAGAGTGTATCTGCAACCTTGTTGTGACAAAATATCTTGATCCGAGTTTGATTGCTTTAAGTTCAAATGTTAACATTAGATTCCTTTAATCAACATAGATAGACTTGGCAGTTCAATACTCAATAGTTCTGTGACAAGTGACAAGGAAAGAAAGGAAAATAATGAATTATGATGTAATCTAAAAATAAATGAAGTGGTTAATTTACTGAACAGCACTGGTTGTTTTGAGTAGATAATCTTTCTTATCTGGTGGCATTTTAAGCTGAAAGCCACTTCAGAGTTTTTCCCTTTTTAGTGGCAGTTGCTGTGATTGTTAATTTGTACCTCTTGAGTTGCTTGCCTTTTGACAGTGAGCAGTTAGTCTTGAGAAATGACAATAATCCTGGCAATTCTTTTGAAATCCTTATCAGGGAAGACTCCTGGACTTGGTCAATGTCCATTTTGTAAGCTTAATGATGGCCTTCAACCACTGTTAGGACAATTCAAAGTTATTAAAATTTATAAGCAAGGTGTTCTTCTCTTGATCCTTTCTTGGTGCTCTTACAGCCTGGGGTTGATGAGATTATGCCTCAAACTGACATGGAAAAAATGACCTAAATTAATACAGAATAAAGTCCTTAAATTCAGACTTTTAACTGGCGAGAGGTTTGCACCTGTTTTTTTTGATGTCTATATAATGCCAGATAGGATTGAGTGCGATAAAAACTGTTTATATCAATTTCTAGGCATTTTTAATTTGTTATAAAATCATAAATTATCAGTAAAACTGGGGTTGAAATTGTTTTGTTGTTCATTGTTATTGTGAAATTGTAAGCAATTTGTTTCAGGCTGGAAATATCTTTTTTCTCCCTCTTTAACAGGGTGTGATACTTTCATAAACGTCCTCTTTAATTCTTTTCATCCTTGGTTGCAGTTATGGGATATAAACATGGAATCTAGGCCAGTAGCGACCTTCAGAGTTCATGAATATCTACGACCCAAGGTCAGTGCCTGTATCATTTGAGTTTATATAGTCTGATATATTTCTAAAGATTTAATTGAGCAGTTAATATGCTTTGAGTTTCATTATCATGTAATTAATTGACTAATCAATAATATTTTTATGACTGCTAGAAAGTGAAATACTATAATAGACAAACTCTGCTCAATTGGACATGATTACTAATATGCCAAAATCCAGCAAAGGGATTGCATTTACCATCTCCATCATAATACATCTTGCAAAATTTCTAAACATCTAGTAGGAGAGAGATGCAACTAAATGAAGTATTACAAAGTTAAAAAAGATTAAATACAGTAGTATAGCTGTAGATTAATGAAGACTATAGTTTTAAAATTAAAATTCAAACGACAGAGTAATACATCTAGTAGGAGAGAGATGCAACTAAATGAAGTATTACAAAGTTAAAAAAGATTAAATACAGTAGTATAGCTGTAGATTAATGAAGACTATAGTTTTAAAATTAAAATTCAAACGACAGAGTAAATTACTCTAATGTTCTGATGTCCTGGATTTGGTTAAGGTCATAAGATTAATTAATTTGGAAGATTTATTATGGTCTCAATCCATTATATGTAATATGTAAAAGGATCATTATAAGACTACCTCCAGTCTCAGTAAATTTGTCCCTGGGCAATCAAATCTATCTTGATAATACTGAATCTGGAGTAACCTTACAAACCTGCAGAAATGTTTGTTTGTCAGCAGTTGGCACCCTCTGTAAACAACTAAGTTATTAACTCTTCTTCAATTCAACTAGCTTTCCTTTCGTATTCCACACGTCTCCCCTGGTGTGTAAACCTCACTTAGCTACCTCTCGTATCTAGCCTGTTACCTGCAAAAAGGATATAAATCATTCTGACTCCTATTTCACATAAGTCAATGGATCTTGCTGCGTAGTTAGATGGACTCCTTTGTCCATCAAAGTCTCAATGCAACTTCCTGGTTCCTATTAGCCACACTTGCCAAATTCTTCTGTGAATGTCTGACCTTCGGGATTTAAAGATGAAAGATGCTAGGTCTTTTTACCACACGACTGGAAGTTTTTGCTCAGTTTCAGCCTCCGGTTTAATAGGTGAAAATATCTCAGTTTATTGGCAAACCCAGAAAATTAAAAGGCTGGAAATAATCATAAATTTTCAGGCTTAAAAAACACTGCTGTAACTTAATTTTTTATGGCAGAAAATGAAATAAATGCACATCCATTCAACACACAGTACTCAGAAAGTTTTGGCCAATGGCCCTGGAAAAACCCACAAGGGGAAAACCAGTCAGAGAGAGAGATTTATTATTTCTTCTAGGAAAATTTCAGACAGTCATTCACAGTCAAAATACAACTTATCTCAACCAATGCAAATAACTCAGCAGGCTGCCTCGTTTTCTGTGCAGAAGATGCCTCGATTTCTGTGCATTTTCTTCTCGAAAAATGTGCCGGAAATCTCAGCAAATATCACCCTCGATTTCTGTGCCAGAACAGTGAAAATGCTGCCCTCGATTTTTGTGCCAGACTGCCTAAAAAACTGTACTGTATGGACTGTAATAAATGCAGCTGCACTGCCTCGAAATGCATGCCAGAAAATATCTGCACGCTGCCTCGGGAAACGTGCCTGTCTTCTCCCTTGAAATGTCTGAATCCACCTCGAAAACTGTGCCCAGAATCTGTACTGTATGGATGGCCGTACACTCCTCGAGATCTGTGCCAAGCTATTAATGCTGTCTCAGTTTTTGTGCCCACTGAAAATCTCTTCAGTCTGGGTGCCTCGAAATTCGTGCGTCTCTCTTGCTCTCTTCTCTCGCTCTCTCTTCTCTTAAGAATGAATAATAAAATGCCTTTCCCTTGCTTTTTGATCAAAACCCTAGGCAGGTGAGAAGCCATCTAATCCAATGGCTGAGATTAGATTAGATCTAGGGATGAGAATAAATGCACTTATTTAATTCTCATAAAAATTAATTTTACTCACCCACTTAAATTTATCAAACTTGACTTTAATCTCTAAAGTCACATTAAATGTTCCACTCAATTCATTTAATGCAAGGGTCACGTAAATTTCCCCTTTTAAGTGACTAAGGCTAAAGTCACCTAGGGGAACACTTTCCTAGGTACAAAATCAACAATGACAAGTCCCGAAAGGACAGTTTATGCCACCACCTATATGGACAGCATACCCTATGCAATTGCTAACAAGAACCTGCCAGGAAGTATTTGAAATTCCCATTCATAACCTTTAGATTCCACTTAGCTGCCAATATTGCCCTTTGAGCTTGTATGTTGGTCAAGCCAAGAACTCCTGCCTCCCTTGGAATTGTAAAGACATACTTTGCTACAATGTTCCCCCAAGTTTCCGGGACGGGGGGACGTGGGAGCGGGGAAACGCACATTCGGGACGCATGGAGACCACCCCCAAATTTAGGGGTATTCGGGGGGGACATGGGGATGTCTCTAAAATTATAAAAATAAAATAAAATATCAAAAATAATAATTCATTTGATGTATATTAATGATTGTGCAATGTAAATACTAAATATATCAGTTTATTTTCTAAGTAGTACCAAGTAGGAATTGTAAAATGTGAAAATAATGGGAAACACGTCCCCAGGGGCATGGTTGGGGAGGGAAAGTTTCGCCCAGGAGTCCCCAAGTCCCCGGGACGCAGGAAACGTGGAAATGTGTCCCGACCCTACCGGACGCGTCCCCGTGGAACACTGCTTTGCTACCAGTAAGAGGTCTCCACTCTCTTTGTTTCCCAACGTAATTGCATAAGAACCATCTTCAATTACTTATATCTTGATGGAGACGGGAAAGACCAGTGTTTTAAAAACTAGCCGAGTCCGAGTTTGAGTTGGCCGAGTTGACCCCCGGCCGAGCTGACTCGGCCTGCAACTCGGCTCGGGTGGCCGATTTTATACTTGGTCGGTTGAGTTGGGTCCGAGTCGGCCGAGTTAGGGTCCGAGTTGGCCGAGTCGGCTGAGTTGACCGAGTTGCAACCCGAGTCAGCCGAGTCAGTTGTGGCAGACACCCACAAGAATGCAGACTTCAAAATAACATGTTTATTTTTTATTTTTAAGATTTTTTTTATTCTAACCATAACCTGAGGCCATAAGATGACCCCTTGCCCCTCTATTTGGCTCACACTTCTACTGTAAGATGTTTGTGATCCTTTGGCATTATTGTTGTTTGGATTCATGGAGGCTTGGAGGAGCGTCCAACAATGAAGAACAATCAACATGATTGGAGGAGTTGGACTGTTGGAGACCGATTTTCTGTTACCTAGATGTATGTTAGCTTCCAGCTATCCATTGTTTCGTTTTTTCTCATTAAATTGACAAATATCAGTCCTGTTTTCTATTGTTTGCTGCCACACTGAAGGTTTGAAGGTGCCAGCGTTTGAACTTTGAAGTTACAGCATACAGCATGAAGGTTTGAAGGTTTGAACTTTGAAGTTTGAACAGCCTTACAAATTACAATTATAATTTAGTTATACATTATACATTATACATTGTAATACATTATACATTAGGCTGTAATACAATTATAATTTAGTTGAACAGCCTACATGTATGTATAATGAAGTTATAATTTATAAATTACAATTAAGTTTTAATTTTTATAATGTAGTTATAATTATAACAGCCTAATGTATTACAATGTATTACAATTATAATGTATAATATATAATGTACATTGTATAGTTATAATTATACATTATACAATACCCTTCGTGCAATTTTGATATGTTCACCCTTATATGGTATATATATGATCATACTTTGGATGTTTTGTCTCTAATGCTTTGGAATGATGGATTATAATCTTTAAAATATATTTTTTCTTTAAAAATTAAATATTTTATGTGTTTCTTAGTAAACCGAGTCATTAAAATCAAACCGGCCGAGTCATTAAAATCAAACCGGCCGAGTCATTGCCGAGTCATTGCCGAGTCCGAGTCCGAGTCCGAGTTGACCCTCGGCCGATTCCGAGTCTGAGTCCGAGTTTTAAAACATTGGGAAAGACGTAAGAGAGCTAGCATATGTCTAGCAGCTAGCTACTAGGATTCTATCAACTATAGTGGTTTTCCCAACTAGTGGTATATTGCACCGAGAGTAGCGAGGTGCTTACAACCCAGTATGGGGGAGATGTTGTCACGTTTAGCACATTACTTAATGTAACGTTCCCATGTCGGATTATAACTTATCAAAAAAAAGTAATTAAAAAGTCATGTGGACTCGTAAAATAAAAAAATTAAAACCATCATAGATCCATCTTAAACTTGGACCTATGAAGCACCGAGAGAGATCCAATTTCTTGAGGTGTAATTTTTTTTCTTTTGGATCCCTCTCGGTGCTTAATAGATCTGGGTTTAAGATGGATCTATGCTGGTCTTAAATGTACTATTTCTTTAATTTTTTCTTGAATATTTCCAACAACCATTTTCACAGATTTATTGGAGGCATATTATTAGCAAAATGAGCGTAATTACTTTGTTTTTTTTTTTTTTCAAAGAGAAAAAAGCGTAATTTTCATTCATCCTTAAGAGATCCAAAATTACATATTGGTATTCACTCTGTCTGTGAATCGAAAGCCTATCTCATAGATCCATTGATAAGACTCCATGGTCTGCTATCAATTTACTGAAGAGAAAAAACAGGGCTAGATACTCCCAATCTGTCCGCCACATAGTTCAGAATGTTTTTTGTAACAAAAGGAAATACATAATAGACATATTCATACTGGCGCTGTAGATAGCAATATAGTGGGAATCATAACAGACTGTCATCAGATAATAATGTTTTAGATACAAGCAAAAACAGTTTTCAATTGTTCAGTCTATGAACGGCCTGTGGTGAGCGTAATTACTTTGTTATCTATCTAGGTTGAATAATTCTCCACATTTTGACAAGCCAGACTGGGAAGACTTCCTGTCAAGAATAATGGCCTGTCTTTTCCTCACTGATTACTACACCCATTGCTTTAGCAAAGATAGCAAGGCAGTGCATTATTCCCTTTACAACGCTTGGGCAAGCCTTTGGGGTAGAGTATAGTCATTTGCGAAATGCACATTAAGCAACTGTTCTCCATTAGTGAGGAAGATTCCCGTTGTGTGCTTCCTTAGGTGGGTCAGAATGGTCAACTCGAGGCAGGTCCAATCTTACATTGCTTCATGCTCTTTATGCTTCCTGCAAATTTTTCTTCCTTCTAGATTCTTCCTGGGCCTTTTCCCACTTTGTCTGCGACTCTGCATCCTTCTAAATTCTTCCTATGTTGTCCCCAATCACCCCCATTTTCTGAAAGAAATACTTTGCAACTTTGCCAAGTCTTAGTGTTCAAATTGTATTTAACTTTTTTGCCATATAGTCCAAATGTCAAGGAGAGAAGTCAGGATAACCATTAAGTGTCCAAAAAAATCGCTTTGCAGCTTGATATTCTGAGACTGAAACTCCAACCCATATTGTGAAATTGGGTTGAAGCTTGCAGAAATGAACACTGGATAATGAAAGTGATCAAAATGTTGAGACAACAAAGGAGGCCATTATACAACCTATAGAATACAAGCAATGTTGAAGAAGAGTCACCTGACAAAAAGAGCGTCTGAAAGAAGGGGACGAAAAATGAACTGTTAATCCCTTCGAAGAAACCCAAACTTAAAAACAATCTTCGTCCTCCTTTAAACATGATTTGTTATTATGGGTTCTTTGCATCCCCATAATTTGCTGTTACATGTCTCCAAAGTTACAAGGATTCATCTATATTTTTAAGAATTGTTGACCTAAAAATAGTTTTATAATAAATAAAAAATATAGTGAAGAATCAAAGCTATCCAACAAACAAAAGAGTAAAACTGCAAGTTATAGCAAAAAACTAAATTTTTCGTGCATAGTACTATTATCCATTCGTGTATCATAACTGATAATTTGATAAGTTATAAGTTATAACTATTATTGATCATTGATAATTTTGAAGATCATTTCAGCATGAACATGAAGCAGGTCATAACAGTGTTTTTGTGGGCCACATCCAAAAGTCCATATCGGCAGTGAATAAAGTGGTTTTCTTGAAGGCTATGGCAGGACTAAATAACAGTGTGGGTAGCAAAAACTGCATGTTATAGCAAAAAACTAAATTTTTCGTGCATAGTACTATTATCCATTCGTGTACCATAACTGATAATTTGATAAGTTATAAGCTATAACAATTATTGATAATTGATAATTTTGAAGATCATTTCAGCATGAACATGAAGCAGGTCATAACAGTGTTTTTGTGGGCCACATCCATATGTCCATATCGGCAGTGAATAAAGTGGTTTTCTTGAAGGCTATGGCAGGACTAAATAACAGTGTGGGTGAAGTGAGCAACACCATGGCACATAAGGATATATAAGACCTCGACCATAAAGATAGATGAAACGAAAACCTTGAAAACAGACATTGATAGATCAGAGTTCGAGAGCCGATCTTGACATAAGGATAGATCAGACCATGATCAGGAATGGGGTTTATGCTTTTAGCCTTTAGGTGTCTAGGGTTTTGGAAGTTTTTTTTTGGGGTGGGATCAGTTTGTCATAAAAGCATTGGAAATTTCAGGATCTGTTTCAATATTTCAAAATCTATTTGATGTTCCATGAGACTCGTTTCCTTCTCCGGGGGATTTGTTTCTATGATGGATCCTAAGCATATACTAATTTGTGGATCTTCACACTAGGGTGGTGGATCTGGTAACACAAATTTTGGGTAATTTATGTTCTTCCCATCACTTAAAATCAGAATCATTCTACAGACCGCTCTCCACGATTGCTCAGAGGATGTGTTCTGTTCCCAGGAGATTGATCCTGTCTCGGTAGGCCTTCACAGGATATTAGAGGACGCCTTGGGACCCACCACAGCTTATGGTAAACATCTCTTGCAGTTAGGGGATTCTCATGAGTTGCTAATTTTAAATGGCCTTCCTTGCTTTCCAGACTCTTGCCTCTTTACCTGTCGGCCACATGGAGGTGGTGCCAGTGTGGTGGATTATGTCCTCCCTAGCCAGAACTTGCTTCCCCTTATTCGAAAATTTTCAATCTCCTCTATCCCCCTTGTGGATCATGCACTTCTCTCGCTCTCTCTCAGGATTGACCCTCCCCAGCTTGCCTATCCCCCCCCCCCCCTTGCCTCCCACCAGAGTCCGCCGTAGACATTATTTTGGTTTAACGAAGGCGACCCTGACATCTTCATGTCTACTTTTCGCCAGATACTTCCACCTGAGACCCAATTCTCCTCGCTTGATTAAGCTTCCGCTAAATATCAGTGCCTTTCATGTGCGATTTGGAAGGCTGCACTCAAGTCCTTCCCCCACTCCACTTGTACCACCTCCTCCTCCCCTAAAGCTGGTTCTTGTCCCATGAATAAATGGTATGATGACGAGTGCAGAAGCCTCCATCGAGTGCTTTGGTATGCCTTCAACCATTCCCAACCCTCGTACCTCGACATCAAAACCTCCTATCGACGTTTCCTTCGTCGTAAGAAACGACCGTTCATCTCTTAGAGAAGACAGGAACTCTTAGCTCTCCTTACCCACTCCCCCAAGAAATTCTGGAGTACCATCCTACGGCGCTCTCCCCTTCCATCCGACCTTGACCCTGCTTCCATGTTGTCCCACACTTCCAATCTTTATGATATTCCCGGAGACGCCCAAATTCATGTCACTTCCCCACCCTCCTCCTGTGAACTATTCTCTGACAGGGATACCAGAGAGGCAATCTGGGCGATGAACAACAACAAAGCAGCAGATGAAGAGGGCTACCAAGCTGAGTTCTTTAATCACGGTCTCCATGCTTTGGTTAGCTATTTAACTGATCTTTTTAACCATGTGTGCCAAGGTTTCCCACCGGTATGTCGCATCACATTATCTACCCAATTCACAATTCAGGATCCACTTCTGATCCTAATAACTACAGAACGATCATGGTGGGGCACGCGTTCTTGAAGTTATACGCCACGGTCCTTCACAAGAAACTTTCCAATGACCTCGAGCAAAAAAATCTCAGAGCTAAGGGCCAGGCTGGTTTTCGACCAGCTCATCAGACCATTGACCATATCTTCACCCTTCGCGTCGTGATTGAGGAGGCACGTCACCATTCTTCAAAAGTCTACTGCTGCTTTGTGAACTTTCGGAAAGCCTTTGACTCAGTCCCGAGGGAAAATTTACTAGAGAGACTCAAAGACATCGCCATCTCGACGACCCTTTTGATAGCTATTATGCGCCTTTATGAGTCTGTCCTTGGTTGTCTTCGCGCAGCTCATGGATTGTCTAAGCTTATTAGAATCACTATTGGGGTTAAGCAGGGCTGCCCACTATCCCCTACCTTGTTTCGGATTTACATTGATGAGTTGGAAGCCTTCCTTCACGAGCATATCCAGGACACAGACGACTGCTTCCTTCACCAAGTCTTGATATCCATTTTACTATTTGCGAATGACGTAGTTCTCTTCTCGTCCTACCCAGAAGGATTACAAAGGCAGCTGGATGCCTTAGCCCTATTTTGTGACCTCCGACAGTTGACGGTAAACTTGGGGAAAACAAAGGTTATGATTTTCAATGGGTAAAGAAAACTTTGGCCCTCCGCTTCCTATTCAAAGGAGAGGAGTTTGAGATTACCAACGCCTATACTTACCTGGGGGTGCAGTTCTTAGGTCCCCACTTTAGCTTGCGACCAGCTCTTCAGCCTTGAATCAACAAAGGGTATGGATCCTTAGCCCTTCTTGAGAGACGGTGCTTCTGTCACCACTTCCAAGACACCTCGTTCAAGATGAGTCTTATGGACGCCTTCATCCGTCCAACAGTCCTTTACGGATTAGAGATTTAGGGACCATCTCTACTTGAGTCGGATTGGGCCTCAGCTGAGAGAGCCCAGATCCTCCTTCTTCGTCGCATCATCAGATGCAAGTAGACAGTACCGCAGCACATCATCCTGGCCGAGTTTGGAGCTAAACCCTTTTGCCTCGAAGCAGCCTTCAGACTGATTTCCTTTTTGCATTGTGTTCGGGGATTTGTAGACTCGTCAAAAGGTCAGGACAAGTACCCTTACTTGGCATACTGCTCTTCAGAGGCTATTGCCTGTGCTACCCACTCAGGTAGAGCGAAATGCTGGTTCACAGGGGTCTCTGACCTTATCGAATCAATAGTTATTCAGACAGATCGTCTTCCTCCGTTCCAATATTCTCTAAATGCTCTCGACCATCTCTTACCTACACGACAGGAACTAAATAAGATTATCAGGGAGGATATGTACATGCAGTTTATCCAGGTTACCTGGGTCAACCCTCCGGGAGGGTTGCGCCCAAAGATGGCCCTTTATGCTGAGCACTTCTTGGAAATAGAAGATGGGCTCATTGTCAGACCCCAGTACACGTTCTGCCATTAGATGCATGCTCTCTGTATCCCTCTTGGGCAGTTCAGAGTTGGATCCCATAGACTTTGGATAGAGACGGATCACCACATTGATAGATTTGAGAGGATTTGCCAAGTATGTCATCTACAGGAAATGGAAACCGAGATGCACTTTATTTTCAGATGCCCTATGTACTACGAGATTAGAGGGCGATTCCATTGTTTGTGTAGAGGCTCTCAGACCGTAACAGACTTTTTTAGGTACCCAGACCAGAGATGTTTAGCACTTTATTTACAGGAGGCTCTCCGGTTTCGAGAGCATATTCTATGGCCTTCCACCAGGCCTGGCTCCATACAGAGTATTACAACATTTTTCAGCGTACTACCACCAGCCAGGGGCACCAAGAGAGCAACAGACATGGATGATGAGCCAATTTCCAGATCAGTTAGGATCCGTGGGGTAGCTTCCCGACCCATGAGATCTCGGCAGAAAAACTGTACCAGACCTCTCCCTGAGAGACAAACTAGACCCTCTAGACCCCAACAACATGCAAACCCCTCCCGGCGGCAACTCAGTAGATAATCCGCTTCTTCGGGCCTGCAGACTTGATTGAACTTTCCTCAATGTTTCTCTTTCAGCTTCGGATGTTAGGAGTACTAGACCTTCTTGGCCCTATTTGATCCATGATCTCCTCCACCAGGGCACCTTCGGCCCATGGCAGGGCTCCTGTTTATCATACTTCAGCACAGCTCGACTTGCACACTGTTACCTTCTGCATTGTTTTCCTCTTTTTATTTATTTATTTTCTTGTTTAAAGGAGACCGTTTGGTCCTCCCGCTCTGTACGGACATCCTTGTAATCTGCAGTCCTGTTGACCTATTTTGTGGTCATCTGTTGGACATTAATAAAATTATCTTATCTTATCTTATCTTATCTCTTTTTGGTAGGGCTTTAACCAAATGAATCCTGTTTGGGTCCTTTGTCTAGATCTTGGCAATTTTTTTCAATGTACCGCACTTTTACTTGTGTCATCGAGTTGTCAGGAAGCTGCAAAATCCCTAATTCCTTGCCGTGCAGTTCCTGTCTTTTTCTTGTTATGACTTGAAAATTGCGTTATCTGTTTGAAGTTCTAATCCTCTTCAAAATCAGTGTTGCGATACTTGGCCAAGGCTTGTGAGTTTTGCTGAGTTTGGTGAACTCGCGAGTCTTGCCGAGTTAGGCCAAGTCATTACTAAAATGAGTACTTGTCTAAAACTTGCCCTGAAATTTGCCAGCAATCACAAACTCCAGAAACTTATCAAGACTCACTCAAAACTCAGAAAACTCATTCAACACTGCCATTATTTCGTTTTCTGCACAAAATCTCCTGTATTTTGAGTTTTTTTTTGGCAGAGTTTTACCGTTGAACTGTGTTTTCCCAAGTCACTGTGTTTTGCCAAACCCCAAACTGACTGAGTTTTTGCAGAGTCTGAGGCTCACAACTTTGCTAGAGACCCTGTGCACTCTGTGCATCACCCAGTTTTTGTTGGGGCTGTTTTTACTATATGATTCTTGTTTGGAACCTTTTGTCTAGATTTTGGCAACTTTATTTCAATGTACTGAGTTTTTACTTCTATCATCCAGTTGTCATGGAGCTGGGAAATCCTTATTTCCTTACATGCATGCAATTCCTGTCTTTTTCTTGTCTTGACGTGAAATTTTGGGTATCTGTCTGAAGCTAAGTCGCAGGAAACTCGGGTCTGGCACGCGTTTCACCCTCGGAAACTCGCGGAAACTTGTTTCCGTTTGTACGAAACGTGTTTCCTGGACGAGAAACTCATCCGTGCAGACGAAAACACGTTTCCATCGAGTTTCCTCTGATGTACGAGGCGTTTCCCATCAAATAAAAGCCTGTCACTTAAAAAACTGGCCAGTAAAGTCTCTTTCTGCCGATGAATTTAAGTAATTAACGGTTAATTCATAAAATTTTAAAATAAAATTTAATTCTAGTTGTTTCTAATTAGATTGAAGAAAGTTATAAAGGAGAACATCACTTCATTCTCTCCTCACACAAGTGACTTGAGCACTCAAGGCCCAAAATATAGTAGTGGGCCTTGTGCAGATTGGGATGTTGAGCCAGAATCTACTGACTTGGGCCTCTCTCTTGCTACACTAGGTATTGAGGAACCTAGAAGTGGAATTGGAAATACTTCTTCCACTTTACATTTTGTTGTTGAGTGTGTTTCTTGTTCTAATTTTAAGGAAGACTATGAAGACAAGGACGACAATTAGTTTGAGCTCATGTTTACTTTTTTTTTTCTATGTTAGTATGTTCATTGTTCATAGTTTGATACATTGTACTTGTAGCCTCATACGTAAAAACTAATTTTGGATATATACTATATAGCTTCGTTTACAAAGCTTGTTTTTGGATATTACTGCTTGCATGAATGAAATGATATAGACTTGGGTCCATGAGTAAAATGTAATGTTACCTGTATGATTTAAATATTATATGTAGCATTTATCATTGGCAACATTGATTGCAGCTAAATGTAATTAATAATTTATGGTTTATGTTTTATAATAATTTATGTTTTATATCACATTTCCCCGTTTCCAAAATTTGGATGGGTTTTACATGTGATGTTTGTTTTAATCTCATGTACTTCTGCATATTAAATATCCTTTTTTTACTCATCTTAAATCTCTCGTTGATATATTTAATATTTTTCTGTTTTCTAGTCCAGTTACGATCATCCAATTCTTGGTAGGGATTTTGCTGAATGTTTCCTGTATGACTCTTTTAATACAGATCATTTCATATACCGTTCAGCTGAGAAATCTTTGTTACTTGCCATGTGACATGTAATTCTCAAGTCTTTGTTTTGTTATGCCTGTTGAAAATATAGTTGTGTTTTTAAGCTTCAATATTCTAGAGACCATGCGTAATATAATTACAACACATTCTTCTATGAAAGCTCATAGCAACCATGTACACATGCTGTGCACTACACTCCCATGCACTCTGCTGATATATTTCCTTTTGTTGCTGGTCTGAAATCATGTTGCGATTTATTATTTTTCATTTATCTGTAATCAATAAGAAAAACGTGTCTTTTATGTTCACAAAAGGTCAAGATTCCACGACAAAATTTTGTTATGCTTTTCATGGCAGGTACTCTTGTCAGTATGGAAAATTATTTAATTTCCATCATAAATCCTGTGGTTACTCAGTTTATGGTCTGAAGATTCCTCAAGAGTTGGCTTGTGTTTGCATGCAGTTATGTGATTTATATGAAAACGATTCAATTTTTGACAAATTTGAGTGCTGTTTAAGTGGAGATGGACTTCGTGTGGCAACTGGTTCATACAGGTCTGTACTTTGAACATATTTCTTGTAAAATGTATGATTATTTCATTTTTATCCAGTAATATCTATATTTTTAAGGTATATTTAATCTTTGTTCATTATCGGGCATCGGCTAGTCGATCTGATGCTTAGTTGTTTTGGAAACATTTTTTTTCTGGAACTCATGAATTTTAGTGGGTTGCTGGTTGGATAGATTCTTGTTCTACAATGCCATTAGTACAGCTGACGAATTAGATGGTTTGTGGAATTATCAGTCACAGGATTTCACATTCTGATATTTTATTTCCTGTATTTTTCAACAGCAACCTGTTTCGAGTTTTTGGTTGTGTTCCTGCCAGTGAAGAGGCAACCACATTAGAAGCTAGCAAAACTCCCAACAGGTAAGTTATATATGCACACATATTTTCCAAGCAAGCTGAAATGAATCTCCAGTATTGTATTTTATTATTGTTAGTCTTACTTTAAGTCGTTCAATAGGGTAGTGTGAACACTGTTTTTACCACCTTGTATGTGTTGAATCTTAGTAGTGTTGGAATATCCTTTCTTTTTAATAACTATGTTGCCATCATTTTTTTTGGTTGTATGTTTTATTTGGTGTCTGTCTCAGAAGACGGAACATACAGGCCTCTTCTAAGACTTCAAGATCTCTTACAAGTCTTGCTCGTGTCCGCAATAGACGAGGTGGTTACAATACACTTATTTTTGGTCAATTTTTAGTTTTGGGTTACGGTCTCCTTAGCTGTTTGCCTGTTGAGGTTAATTATGATGGTACAGGTTTCCTGGTATCTTCTGAATCTGTATTTTTGTTTATTTATCTCCTTTTAGAAAATGTTTTCATCAGTTTAGAATGCTGTTGGCTACTGGCTGTTCATTTTCTGATCTTCAAACATTCTCCTTGCATGTCTTTCTGTACCAGGGAATGAGAGCCCAGGTAGTGAGATGAATGGAGGTGGTTATGATTTTAGTACAAAGTTGCTTCACTTGGCATGGCATCCAACGGCAAATGTTATTGCCTGTGCTGCTTCAAATAGCTTGTACATGTATTATGCCTAAATTAAAAACATATTTTGAAGTATTTAAAGAAGTGATTTTTTTTCCATCTCCATCATTTGTGGAGCAGTTCCAGCAAAACTCCAGGCTTAATGCACAACGTTTTATGTTCGAGAACTTGTTATTTGAGCCCCCGCTCGTAGCTCATAGCACGTTCATTTACTGATCCCAAGCTATAAAGGCTGCGAGAATCCTTTTGTCAATGAAGTACCCATCTTATCTGTCAGGAGAAGCGGCATGATTTGGTAATCAGGTTCAATGTGATTCTTTCAGAATGGGTGCAGTTTTATTTTTCTGTAGCGTTCATACATGGGCTGAGAATGTATCTAACAGGTATCACTATTTAAAAGGTCACTGATATAGCTTAGCTGAAACGAGGTGTCCAACTTTTCAGATTGTACTGTCATGTGAGGTCAATCATCAGATGATCTGATGACATTTCAAAGCCTTGAATGATTTATTGGCATCTATCCTGATTCCTTGCCTCTGAAACTATATGCCATATTGTTTGAGGATAGGTATTAAGATTTATACTCAGGGTTTGCAAAGGATTGACAGGTTTTGATGGCACATCTGGAGCAGCTTTCATGTAACAACACTTTTAGCTAAGACCCACATGCAATCACGTCATCCACATTTTTTCATTGATTTTTTTTAGACAAGCAGTCAATTCGTGTAACTAAAGTGCTGAAGATACTCCTCCTTTGGGAGGAATGCATACCTTATTTGATACATCATTTGTCATTTAATTGATTTAAATTACATTAAATTCCAAAACTGCCGGAGGTGATATTTCTATGAAATGTGTTTCCTTCAATGTAATCTGGGATGTGGCTCATATAATGGCAGTTTTATAGGCATCATTTTCAGTGTCAACCTGCAATTTTATTAATATACTGTATGACAACAAACTATACTAAATTTGATTGCCAAAATTCCTTCTTTATAAAATCTGGTACATGTACATTTTTTATTTTATTTTTTGTAAGCAAGCACCCACGGAGTTTCGAACCGGTGACCTTATACAAGGAGTGCCTTAACAGTACACCCATCCACCGTTTATTCTGCGCCCCGTGGGCTTGGTACATGTACATTTTCATCATTGAGCATGTTTTGATATATAAGTTTCCTGGAAAGGAAAAATGTTTGTTAGATGTTTGACAGTTTTCTAGATATTAGATTTACAGTGTCAGCATTGGAGTCACATTGTTTACACAAGGAAAATGATATTGGTTAGATTCTTATTGTGGCAGTAACTATGATATTTCTGAGGCCAATTGTTAAGCTGGCATAACTGAATTGTTTCCTTTATTGTTTTGAGTCCAAGTTGTCTTCTGTAAAGATTGCTTACCATTGATGTGGTAAATCTAACGTTTGTTTTGCACATTTGCAGACTGCTGTCATGTATACAATGAAGCTTTTGCATTGTGGTTGACTGCGAGTCCTATATGACTGAAGTGCATGGTAGACATAGCTTTATTTTCTGCTTACATAGTAGGCAAAATTTATTGTATGATTCAGTCGCTCAAAAACTTTTGTCCTGACCACAGTATTGTAGTTTAGTACTGTCTTTTCCTTTTATGGAAAAACTGATGATGATTTTATTGTAATACATCATCACAATGCTAATCAAAGGTGCTGGTTGTTCTGGCAAAGGTTTCCCAGTATGATTAAGTTAGAGTAGGGAGGCTGGACATGAATGTTCTCAGATTTGTTTTTATCTTGCGATTCCACTTTAGAAGATGACACCTAAAATTATGCTGAGATTCCTTAAACACAAGCGCCCTTCATTGATTTCTAAAAAATGAACCAACATTTAAAAATATGCTTTAGCTATTACCTTCAGAGACCCTTGGAATTGAAAATATTGCATGCTGCCTTTTTCTTCAAGGATTATCTAGAATCCATCCGGGCGGTTGAGAAAATAAACTCTAGGTGAGCGGAGAGGCTTGGATAACTATGATTATCACAATATAACACAACAAATCGGTCATGTTAGCATGACTTCTGTTAATTTTTTGTGCGAGATTACTGGTCAAATCAGCACTTCTAAGGTCCGAAAGAAAGGCGTACATGCACGAGGAATGACATTCAGAAATTTATAAAATGGAATCTTGTTTTGTCGAGGGCAACTAAGTAGTGTTGATATCCTCTTTAGGGATTGAGGGTAATGTGATAGGATGGTGGATAGAAAGTTCATAAGCACTATACATCTAACGAGGATAATTCTTTGCAAGTTTTGCTCTGGTAGAAAAATAAAGTTGTATGGATATACGCTACAAGGGTCTAGATATCTATGTAGTTTCGATAGACACATTGATTTAATTATGGAAATTTGAGTCTCACATGTACCTGTGCACCTATGATGCAAGATTACCTTTTAGGTAGGATCCCTGTGACTTGGGAGGATTTCTTTGTGCACTTATTCGGTTATGTAGGATCTCAGTGGCTTAGGAAGGATTTTTGGTGCACTTATTTGGTTGGATTTGGTAAACCCTTTTGTTATCCACTCGTTTCTAGAGGACTTTTAGTGAAAAGAAGCGGAGTGGAATCAACAATGAATTTCTATTCTAAATTTATCATGAAATAATATTGAAGTGAGGTATACATTGTAAATTTTGATTTTTTTTAATATTTTTTTCGAACTTGAAAATCTGGTAATTTAGTGTCCAACGTCAGTTGGAAAGGCATGCCAATTAGATTCTGGCAATCACACAGATTGAAACATGTGCTAAGAATGGGGCTGTATAAGGAATAATACATTGCAAAACATAATGTGTGAAACATATGCTAAGAATGGGGCTGTAGAAGGAAATAATACATCGTAAAACATAACGACAGTGTTGCTGCTATATCATTTGGAGGTAATAAATATGTAGTATCATAGATAACTTGGTTGATTATTTTAGGGTAGGAGCAAATCATCTACAATTTTGAACTAGGATATGTATATTGGGTGAGAAAATTGAAAAGAAACAGGGATTACAATTTTACTAGGATATGTATATTGGGTGAGAAAATTGAAAAGAAATAGGGATTACAATTTTAACAAGGATATGTAAATTAGGTGAGAAAATTGAAAAGAAATAGGGATTATAGATAACTTATTTGATAATTGTCATTGTGAGGATCGAATTATCTTTTTATAGTTTTGAACAGAGGTGTATCGCATGAGGTAGTGAAATGGAGCGGGGTGGTTAGATTATAGATTACCAATGTGTTTTGAAGTTTGTATTGTATGGTGGAAATGATAAAATACAAAACTATATATAAATTGAAATTATGATATATGTTTGTTACATTATAATCATTAAATTTATGGTATTTGGTAAATAGTTGGGCACTCTTTCTTTGTCTTTTGCCTATGGTGCAAGTAGTTGTGAATTTATTTAAGTGGATGCAATTCATGACATTGTATTTCTTATAAGTCATAATCATAAAAAAGATGGTTGGAATGTTGGTAAAGAAACATGGAACATGTTGACAAAGAATGTTGGTAAAGAAACATGAAACACGTTGACAAAGAAGGTTGGGAATGAGACATGGTACATGTTGACAAAGATTAATAATGCGAAACATGATACATGTTGACAAAAATTAATAATGCGGAGAAAATAACACATTTAAATATAAATTATTGGCAAACATTGATATATATTTGATCATTGTGCAAGTTAAAATACCTTTTACAAAAAATGGGCAAAATCTGACATTCCTAGCAGCAATAAGAGAAGATCCTAAGCAGGTATGGTTGATCCAAGAAATGTGCTTAAATGCAATTTAAGAGCTATCAAACACGTCATTAGCTTGGGTCGAGGCGTAATATCTTAACCTATGCAACAATATAAATAATGCCAAGCCCTCCCTCGATATATGTAGGAATAATGCAAACCTATCACGGGATTACAGGGAGTCCTCTTTCACCTTAATTTTAAACCAAAAGGTCCGGAGGTCTTGTCCACATCGGGCAAGGATTTTAGCAAGTCTTGCAAAGTTATATTTGCTCTTGGTTTGAAGTACCAATCTTTAATCCATTGTTCAAGTTATTAAAACATTTGTAATGAATGGTTCAAGTATGTTGGTATGTCTTGTTAGCGTTCTTGGTGATGGTTTTTAAAACTAAATTGAAAAGTTTGTTTGGATTTTATGGTTAAAATTTTAAACTAAATTATTCTATAATATTGAAAAATCAATTTTATTATGATTTCATTTGATACCATGTTTGTAAAAGTAATTTACTTACCTGACTGTTTATAGTAGTATGGTTTTATTTATGTTGTCAATCATTGGTGGAGTTTATATTTTTTAAAATATTTTTGGTTATATTATTCTCATTATTTTCATTAACAGGTTAAGTATCATAAGTTTGATGTATTTAATATTAGCTATTAGTTAGACTTATAATAAGTTAATTTATTTTGATGTATTTAATATTAGCTATTGGTTAGACTTATAATAAGTTAATTTATTTTGATGGATATTTTTGCTTCTTATTCTATTTTATTTTTAACTATTTTGGGTTCTTGACAAGAGCAAACATTTTGTATTGCTAAATGATGTTTTTTTAGATAAAATGTAGATTTCACTTGGTACGTACCATATCTTCGAAAAGATATTTACTAAATTTTGTTTGTTATTAACTCATTTCATCTATTTTGCTAATAATAACGGACGTAACTCCGATAACCTATTGGCTATTTTTCATAGCTAAGAGGTAACCAAAGCATACATAAATAGGTCTATAGTGGGAAAAGATCTCATCATATTGGCTCATTATACCATAAGGTTCATTGGCTAATAATACCATACAAGGATACTAAGAGGAAACATAAAATAGATCATTCACGGGCATACCTTTCCAAGCATATCTTTATATCCATTGGGTTATCGTGCCATTGGGCAAGCTATTACATTTCATGACCTTTCATTACTGTATATTCCCTTTTCTTTCAATATACATCCAAATTTATCAATAAATTCATTTTCATATTTCTAGATACTTATCTTGTTGGTGGGCTATTATATCTATCCTTTAATGCACTTTACTGCAAGTATCAAAAGCTTGACATATTTAATGCTGGTTGATTGGTTAATTGTAATAAATTAATTTATTAGATAACATTAGAACACATATTTTGTAATGTTAAACGAATATGTTTTAAATAAAGTTGATTTGCATTTAAACCATAGAAAATGAAGAATGAAGATAATATCAATAACATTAATATAATAAATGGAATCACTAAAGTATTATTGTAATATTTGAGTAATTAATATTTGAAATATATCATTTTTGTTTATTTTACTTTTTGTTTTAAAATTATTATTATTATTTGAAATATATCATTTTTGTTTATTTTATTTTTTGTTTTAAAATTATTATTATTATTTGAAATATATCATTTTTATTTATTTTACTTTTTGTTTTTAAATTATTATTATTATTATTATTTTTTGTATTTTTGTACAGTTTGTTTTTTCAATTGTTGAGTTGCATCTTCTTAAGGTATACATAATGGTGTATTTGTATTGATTTAAGGAAAATAATAGATAGAGTAAAAAACATACGATTTGATTTGATTTTATGTAATTGTCAAATTTATATAAATTTATTTGCCATAAATTTTGGATTTTTTCCCTTTCATTTTTATAGTAACTATTAATGTAACCATGAATATAACTTTTTCATTTTAGAGATAGTCATTTTACTATATTATTGTTGTATATGTTTCTTTAGCAAAAAATATCAAAATCAAAATTCAAGAGCATTTCACTACAAATGTACATATCTAAGGCAAATAAATAAAGGTTACTTGGATTTGAAAAAGAATATTGTGATCATCAATAATGAAAAGATATCCTAAAATATATGCTACTTGTAAATCAGTACATTACCACTTCATCTACAAATATAAACTGAAATAGAGAGAGTTGTGATGAATGCAAGCCACAATGATTGGAGTAATAGCAAAAAGCATGTGTATAGTCACACACCGTAATGGGTTTACCTGCAAATTTGAGGGGTGCGAAGGAAAAGTTATAAAAACAATTAATTGAATATAAGTTGAAAACAGGAAAAACCAGAAACTTGGATAATGATGACCCTTGTTATATTGGATGCTAATGTTGAAGACTAAAGCATTATTATAAATAATGAGCTTACATATAAGATAACATATGTACATAGGCTTTATTTGCATAATAAAAATTAATAAAACTTGTTATGTTTAATGAAGATAGAATTTCAGGGCTAAGAAAATAAAACAAAGTTATTATTCTATGGTTACCCATGGTTATTACAATGTCTTTATCACTGCAGAATCTCAGGGCTAAGAAAATAAAATAGAGATCTTACTTCTATGGTAGACCCATGATTATAATAATAATCTGACAAGGTATGCTGCACATTAGCTTGATATCCTACATCTCTCTTATTGTTATAGAGATAAATCTATGTAGTGCAGCTATGGTATCATGTTGCTTTCATTAGCTCCTCTATAATTTCCAGCAAGAGTGTTAAGGATTTTTATAGGGGAGCATATGAAGACAATAATATCTTTAAAAAAGTAATCTGTTTCAAAAAATATTAATGGTCAGCTCAATTAACTATTGCAACTTATGTAAATGACCATAAATTTGGAGGCGCATTTTCAAGCCCTATTGCTTTGGGTAAGGAAACTATAGCAACCACTAGCAATGACATCCTATGTAAATAAGCCATTGCTAAATACTATTTTTTTTTGGTCTCAAATGCATATGAAAATATAGATTTGTCTCGAGTAAGTGGCTACTTATATCTTTTGAACCGAGATTAATAACATGTGGTTTGTTGTATATTATGGAGAAAGAGTAGAACGTGCATAGGCTATTTGAAATATTGCTATAATTCAAGAAAGCAAGGCCAATTTACTAGCTATCATAACTTGGATCAACCTAAATAAGGCAAAAAATAAGTTCTTTACATTGGGTTGTAAAAGCAACTTTCTAACCCATTTGGTTAGTTCTTATTTTTGAAAATTACCAAGAAAGTGTTTGTTCACCTTGTGATGCCTTGGGGTGGACATGAGCATTTAAAAGTTGTGGTCCCTAGTATTTTTTTAAAGTGAGAATGACTTTATGTTTGTAAAATGACTTTAAAAAGTTTTTTTTGAGTTTGAGGTATTAAATATTTTAAATGTGACTCTATGATAATTAAAAAGGTGGGTGAGTAATAATGTCTCATTTATTATTAAAAGTGAATTAAAATGATTTTAATGAGAAAAGTGAGATTTAACATGAGCCCCATATCTCATCTAGTTCTGTTTTAACTTAGGCCATTGATTTTCAAGTGATGGTCACTCAAACAAAAGGGTTAGGGAAAGGCACTAAGAGTTATCATTGTTAACTTTCACAAAAGAGAATTTTGAGTGAAGATCAGGAAGAAAAATTGATTTGGAGGGAATAAAAAAACATTGAAGAATTTTTAGGTTGAGCATGAGCACAAATTCCAAGGAGGGTGCATTTTTCTAGGAAAAATACATAGTAGGAGGGATTTCTAGACTGTTTTTTGTACCTGGCACGAAAATTAAAGGAGGTTGTACTGGATTTATTGTAGGCAGTACAATACGAGCTGTATAATAGTTATTGTTAGTGTGTTGGTTGTTATAATTTTCTAAGTGTGAAAAAGTTGGCTGCCATTTAAATTTTTTGGTTGTTTATGTTGAAAGAATTCCATGCGTTTCAAGCAAAAGTGATTTTTTTTTATAAATATAATGTGTTTATGCATGATGGGGTTTAGGCATTAAACTACATGCAGTGAAACTAAACTTGAAACCTGGTTGGGGTTTAAAATTTTTCATGGTATCAAAACTGAGTTAAGGGATGAAAAACATAACTCATAGAAATTTCAGACTTGGGGAAATAAGGGATTTTGTGAAGAAACATGTTTAAGAAAGGTTGGATGGGGCAATGAATTTTAGCCCATGGAAAGATAGAATAGTGTTGATATGTAGGAGAATGAACTATGGGACATAATGAACAATACTTTTGCCAATCCAGTCACAATTCCTACAGTTGTAGCTGATAAGGCTGTATTTGACAAGAAATATATTAAAGTAAAAATAATCATACTTGATGCCATAAAAGACCATGTGATACCACATATATATGGGAAAGACTATGCTCATCAGATGTGGTCAATTTTGACCAATCTATACCATAGCTCGAATGAAAATAGAAAAATGGTGTTGAGGGAGAAGGTGGAGGGTATTCATATGAACAAGGAGGAGAACATAGTTGTCTACCTTACTGGGATTACACAGGTTTGAAATGAGCTTGGAGCGGTAGGGGAGAGAGTATCGAATGTCGAGTTGGTTTGCACAACTTTGAATGGCGTGAAAAAGCCACGGGCTGTATTTGTGGAGTTAGTGGTTGCTTGTGAGCACATGCTTTCATGGGATCGTCTTTGAGACAATTTCATCCAGGAGGACCCATAGAGGGTATGTACAAGGGAGTACATCTCGCAACAAAGATGATGAGGAAAATGTGGCTTTAGCAACGAAGGGTAAGAAGAAGAAGTCCAATAAGGGTCCTAAGGGTGGGACCAAGCAACAGATAGGTGAGTAGAAGGACATGCACAAAGTGAAAAGCTTTGCCTATCAAAAATTTGGGCACAATTCTAGGCAGTGTCCAAACAAGAAGAAGAAGAAACAATAGACAAAAGCAACACCAAAGATCATTGAGTATGCTGCTTGATTTGAGAGGGAGTTTTCTCTCTTTACTGGTGCTTGTATAAAGAGAGCATCATCTATCACCAATAGTGATATGGAGGAAAAGACAGAGCATTCCATGATAGTTGGGCATTCATTGAGTGATTCCACCACTCCTTCCACGTGGTATATTGACAGTGGGGTTTTGAGCCATATGATAGGTACACGTGATGTGTTTACCGAGATGACTGAGACAAGATTGGATTTGGAGGTGGTGTTGGGTGATGATACAATAGTGAGGGAAGTTAGGCGAGGGACTGTAAGTTTTCAGAGGGATTCCACAAGGCCCATGATTCTGAGGGATGTCTTGTACGTCCCTGGGCTGTAGAAGAATATGGTATGAATTTCTACTATTGAGGACATGGAATTTGGAGTATATATCCTTGATGGAAAAGTGCATGTCTTTCCCAAGGCAGTAGGGCCATCTGCTTCATATGTTGTTGGAGTTATATGCGAGAAATTATGTAAGCTTCTCTTCCAACTTCATCATGCATTGGCACACACTAGCAATAATGAGTTGTGTGATTTGTGGAACAAGAGGATGGCCCATCTTCATCATTCAATGTTGAGGATGCTGAGAGACATGACTATAGGTTTACCATATTTCAACATAGAGTAGAGTGGTGTGTAGGGGATGTGCTTTGGGAAAGTACATTAAGACTGCTTTTCCAAGCAGTGACACCATACCATATCAGATGGAGTGCTTGACTTGATTCATTCATACTTGTGTGGACCCATGTCGTATGTCTCTTTGACAGGATTTGAGTACTACATCACATTCATTAATGAATATGCTAGGAATACTTGGATATACTTCCAGAGGAGCAAGAAGTCAGAAGAAGTTTTGAAGAGGTTCCAAGAGTTCAAGGCTCTTGTGGAGAATCAAACAAGGAGGAGGATAAGTACTTAGATAAGACAATGGGGGTGAGTATACCTCCAAGGAGTTTGAATAGTATTGTAGACATGAAGGGATAAAGAGGTAGTTGAAATTTCCTTACACTCAACAACATAATTTAATTGTACAGAGGAAGAACTATGTGATAGTGGGAGCAATGAGAGCCATGCTGCATGAACATAGTCTTCCTTTCTTGCTATGGTTGAGGCCTGTAGTACTGCTCTTTATGTAAAGAACATAAGTCCTTACCGTGCATTGGGGAGTAAAACTATTGACTAGATGTTTATTGGGAAGAAGCCTGAGATAGGCCAATTCCGCATTTTCGGATGCCTTACATATTCACATGTCCCTTCTAAGAAGAGGACAAAGTTGGAGGCTATTGCTGAGAAATACATCTTTGTTAGGTATGATGATACTTCAAAGGCCTTCCACATATACCTTCCTACATATAGGAAATTTGTAGTGAGGAGGGAGGTGAGATTTGAGGAGCGGGCCTTGAGGAGATCTCAAGAGTTTGAGGTGGAGGAGCAGTAGGTTTCTACTCTACAGGTGACAACATCTGAGAGTACAGTGTCACATGTCTTAGGTGTGACTGGTCCATAGGTGTTAGGATCATCAGTTTCAGGGACACATTATACAAGGACTTATGGTACAGGGATAGGATATTGGATTATAGGTTCATAATTTACACCTTTACATGATTTGGGTTCACTTGGTTTAGGCTCAAGTTCACCAGGCGCAGGATATCATACCATAGGTACTTCTTCAGGAAGACAATCATCAGATTAGGAGTTTCAGGAGGAGGGCCTACCATAGGAAGCTACTTTCAGGAAGAGAAATCCAAATTGGCTTAAGGATCTTGTGAAGGAAGATGAGGAGTCTGTGGGGCCACCCAAGAGGGAGTTCAGAGAGAGCAAGGCACCAGAGATATTTTCTAGTTACATGGCGATGGCGACTAACTTGTGTGAGTCCGAGCCTTCTACTTTTGAGGAGGCATATGCACATCATGTTTGGAGAGATGCTATGATGGAAGAGTGCAATTCCATCCTGAAGAATGATGTGTGGGATATTGTTCCACGACCAGAGGGGAAGTCATTTGTGAATTTCAATTGGTTGTACAAGATAAACCATGCTACAGATGGAATCATTGAGAAGTACAAGGCTCAGTTTGTATTACGGGGGTTCTCACAGGTTGAGGGAGTTGACTATGAGGATGCTTTTGCGTCGGTTACTCGTTATTCTTCCATTAGATCAATGATATCCATGGTTACAGAGATGGGTTGGAAGATCCACCAAATGGATGTGAAGACCGCATTTCAGAATGGTCTTCTGCAGGAGGAGGTGTATTTGGAGCAGCCACATGGCTTTGAGGTGCATTGGAGATATTCAGTAGAGGAAATTTCAACTCAAAATGGGCCTTTTAACTCTAATTCAAATTCCATGTCATCATTTGTTAGGCAATGAAATTTCTTTAAATTTGAAATACCGTATAGGTCTTAAACAATTGTTTAATATAAATTTGGGGATATGTATTATAAAAAAACTATTCTTTTTGTTCGTATTTTCGACATATGCCGAGTGGTTACCTGTTGGATGCGTAATTAAATTATGCATCCAACGAGCTCTCTCGATTGAAATTTGAATAAAAACACAGGGAGATATGTTGAAAATACAAACAAAAAAGTAGTTTTTTTTCTTTCTTCCTCCAAAATTAATATATATTATTTTATTAATTTTTCTTAGTAGGCCCATTTCGAGTTGAAATTTCCTCTAATGCACATGTATGCAGGATGAAAAAGGCCTTGTATGGGTTGAAGCAAGCTCCTCAGGCTCGATATTCAAGGATTGACTCATACTTGCTTTCGATTGGGTTCCATAAGAGTGAGCATGATCCCAACCTATACTTCATTGTGGTTGGAGGTGATCTTTTCACTCTTCTACTATAATTTGATTACTTGTTTATCACAAGGGAGGAACACCTGATTGCAATTTGCAAGAGAGATATTGCCTCAGAGTTTGAGATGACTAACCTTGGGATGATGCATTATTATTTGGGCATGGAGGTTTGGCAGGAGGATGGACATGTTTTCCTGGGGCAAGGAAAATATGCAGCGGATGTTCTGAAAGGATTCCAGCTGGAGGGTTGCAATTCTATGTCCACACATGATCGACAACTAGAAGAAGATTTATTCTTCTGAGGGAGAGTTGGTTGATCCTACCTTATACATGAAACTCATTGGTTTGTTGATATATATGGTTAACACCAGACTAGATATATGTTTTGTAGTGAACACTCTCAACCAGTTCATGATGGAGCCCAAGAAAGTGGACTAGGTAGCTGCAAAACATGTTTTGAGGTACCTCGCTGGGATATTAGACTATGGTCTGGACTACAAGAGGTTAGATGGAGTGAGTTTGATTGGCTTCACATAATCAAATTGGGCAAGAAGTGCATTGGACTGGAAGAACACTTCTGGTTGTTTCTTTAGTTTGGGATCGACAACAGTGTCATGGTTCAATAGAAAGTAAAATTCCGTTGCCTTGAGTTCTGTAGAGGTTGAGAATATGGCAGCTAGTTAGGCTAGTTGTGAGGCATTGTGGACTCACAAGTTGATGGTTAACTTGTTTGATCAGGAGTTGAGGCATACAGTTATATACTGTGAAAACCAAAGTTGCATCAGGATCTCTAAGAATCCAGTATACCATGACGAATCTAAACACATAGAAATCAAATATCATATCATCTGAGATTATGTTCAGAGGGGAGCAGTTGATTTGCAGTACATATCTACCAAGGAGTAGTTGGCTGACATTCTCAGAAGTATTTGGAAAGAATGAAGCATATTCATTTTAGAGACAAGTTGGGAGTGGTGAAGAACAACTTCCTCGGTAAGTGGTAGTGTTGAAAAATACCAAGGAAGTGTTTGTTCACCTTGTGATGCCTTGTGGTGGGCACGAACACTTAAAATTTATGGTCCTTAGTATTTGTTTTAAAGTGAGAACGAATTTATGTTTATAAAATGACTTTAAAAAAGGAGTTTGAGTTATTAATATTTTAAATGTGACGTTATGAGAATTAAAAATGCGGGTGAGTAATAATGTCTCATTTATTATTTAAAAATGAATTAATTTCTTTTAATGAGAAAAGTGAGATTTAAAATGACCCTTAGATCTCATCTAGTTATGTTTTAATCTAGGCCATTGATTTTCAAATGGTGGTTACTAAAAAAAAAGGCTAGGGAAAGGCATAGAGAGTTATCATTGTTCACTTTCAAAAAAGTTGATTTGGAGAGAAGAAGAAAAAATCATTGAATAATTTTTAGGTTGAGCATGAGCACAAATTCCATGAGGGCACATTTTTCTAGGAAAAATGCACAACAGGAGGGCACGAATTTTCTATGCAGTTTTTTTGTACCTAGCACGAAAATCAAGGGAGGTCGTACTGTATTTATCGTAGGTATTCACTGATTTCTTTCTGTTAGAATAGTAGAGTCAAGCTAAACTAGTTAACCTATCTAAGCAACCAACAACACATCATAAAAGATAAGAACAAGAAAAGAAAAGGACAAGAGAACACTGATATACGTGGTTCACCCTAATGGGTTACATCCACGGGAAGGTAGTATTCTATTATCTCTAGAATGTCTTCTCCAATCTTACAAGAGAGCAAAGCACAAATACCCCAAAGATATAGATGATGCACAATAATGTCACAATAGTACCACTACTACATCAAGAATACATGATGTGTAGAGACTCACTTGACCCTATTATATACTTAGATATGAGGAGGAATTACTCTCACATATTGCGTGTGGGATAATATAATTCTCCAAAATAACATCTCTTAATACAATACCATGGAAAAATACTTTACACAAGTAAATACAACACCATATAACTATGGGTTAAATGTATTAGTCTTTTACATAAGATTGTAGACAACTTTCAACATAATACAAAGACATTATTACCTTCCAAGGAATATAATATATTTCGACACTCCCCCTTAATAATAGTTGGGAGAAGGGCCCACACTAACGCTAAGGAAGGAAGGAGTCATTATTGTTCCCCCTTGATGACAACTTCCAGAAGAACCAAAGCTGCAAATAAGAACACTTCGACTGATGGAATTTGACGATGAACAAATGCTTCTCATTGAATCATGAAAGTGCACATGAACCAGGTTGTACGATGAACGACCCAACAATAAAATTCCGAGAACATGTGATGGAATCCAATCGCAAGATGCCTAGATCACTACAAGAATCATCACAACCATACATGATGCCTGAAGAAATCTGATATAACATCCACACCAATGTACATATACCTTCTGATGGCTGATACAACAGAACATGTGGCTAAGAACACCACAACAGTGTATAAAAAAACCAGATGGATAATACACATGCGGATAATAGACATTCTTCCAATCAAGGTGCAATATAAATATCTGTAGAAGACCTCAAACATCGAAGAAACAAGACCCTAATGGTCTATACATCGAAAATGATATCATATAGATGAACATCATGACTTTAATAGTAGAAGATGGTGCTTCATTATTCCTGGAATAAGGTGAAATCCTAAGCATAGAACTTATTTGCACAAGAAATTTCAATATTAAAGCATATAAAGATTATAAAATAAAATTGTTCATATAGAAATGAAAATGCTTATATACCAAAGGTTAGCAAACATCATATAAATGAATGACAACAGAATATGATCAAATAAAAGATTAACTTGCTCATTAAGGAAAATGAAGTTACTTTTACACATTAAGTGTCAGCCACAACATATAAATAGTGAGCCAAAGATTTCACTTAAATATATGAAAATTTAGTCATCAAGCAACTAATATGAAGCATAGGTGCATTTATTATTAGTATGATGTTAATATGCAAGAGATGAATGCCCTGAAAATGTTAATACTTTTATAAAGGAATGTTAGAGACAAGTAGGAACAAGATAACCTCTGCAATCATAAGAAGTAAATAAAGAAGCATCACCAGTCATATGTTTAGATGCATCAGAATCCATTATCCATTCCATGTTAGAAGAATAATTATTAGGCAAAACAATAGATGCACACAAAGCTACTTGACAACTTTTCTTTTTAGCTTTAGCCATAAAACTTTTTGTTTTAAAACAATTATTTTGAGGATGGTTAGTTTTACCACAATGTTGACAAGGATCATACACTTTCTTCTATTTACTATTTTCATTAGAAGCATGAGAAGCATGCCCAGAATTAGTAGTAGAAGGATTAGAACCTTTAGCATTATTAAAACCTTTCTTATGATTCTTATTAAGTGCAGTTAGAGCTTTATTAGGTGTGAGTTGTCCTGAAACAATTAACCATTCTTGCTCATTGGTCAATCCTTTACAAAAATCATCAAAAGTTTGCTTCGTAGTACTTTGAGACAATTCTAGAGCTCTATTCTTAGTTTGGATGAACATATCAAAACAATATGACATTTTACGTTCTACAAGAATAATAAGATCACTGCCAATTTTCTTGTAATCTTTACCACAACTATTTAATTTCTCATTTAAAGTTTTCAATTCAGCAAGATATAACTCAAGTTTTTCAAAGTCAGCAGGTTCGAGGTCAAAGATCTTCTTTTCAAGATAATATGCAGAAACATCATCAGATTTATCAAATAAAGAGGAAAGAATTTGCCATACTGTAAGTTTTAAACATGTGCAGAGAAGCAAAGCATACTGATTCTTTTAAGCAAAACATAGATCACAACACATCATTCACACATAAACACAGAGATTTACACTGGAAACCCTTAACCGGGAAAACCAGAAAACCTTGGAGCCACACCTCCTATTTTCTCTTCATTACCTTATGAAATCCTCACAATACAAAATATAGGTATTTCGCAAGATCCAAATACCTTAATCCGTTAACCCGGATTAGAAAAAGAATCCAATCTCAACACATACCTGAATCGGGCTATCTTCTGCCTCAATACTTACCTGAAGACTATCTGCAACAGTTTGACCAATGAGCCCTCTTGCTTGATCACTTTTAGTTGCCCATATAGCCAAATCATCAGCAGCAGTGGGTGTCTTGTGTTCACCATTAACTAGCCTCCAAAGATTCTTACTCCTGAGAACATCAATCATCTTTCTCTTCCAGGCAAGATAGTTAAAACCAACTAATTTAGGAACAAAAGCTACTTCGGAAGTCATAACTATTAGATGAAATTTGAGGTTTAAAATGGGCCTCTTAAGGAAAATGATAAAATAATAGTTATTAATTTTGGAGGAAGAATGAAAAAACTACTTTTTTTGTTTGTATTTTCGACATATCTCACTGTGTTTTTACTCAAATTATGAGCAGGAGAGCTTGTTGGATGTAGAATTTAATTCCGCATCCAACGAGTACCCACATTTCATACTTTTTACGGACCCCGCTACCCAAAAAACAAGAAATCCCTGAAAAAAACGCGATGATG
This sequence comes from Pseudotsuga menziesii, assembly GCA_001517045.1. Lineage (NCBI taxonomy): Eukaryota > Viridiplantae > Streptophyta > Pinopsida > Pinales > Pinaceae > Pseudotsuga > Pseudotsuga menziesii. Next base: position 352,716 of record LPNX010434924.1, read on the forward strand.
ACATCACTATCACGTGTTTTCAGGTATTTCTTGTTTTTGGGGTAGTGGGGTCTGTCAAAAGTATGCAATGTGGGTACTCGTTGGATGCAGAATTAAATTCCACATCCAACGAGCTTTCCCGCCTGAAATTTGAGTAAAAACACAGGGAGATATGTCGAAAATACGAACAAAAAAAAAGTTTTCTTTTATGACAAATATGTCAATTCAACCATTATTGTTGACTCATTTGATTGAAATTCTATTGGTTCTTGAATTCCAGCTCACAAATTTTATTATTGGCGCGTTTTCTTATAAGGCCCTTTTTAGACCCCAAATTTCCTCTAATGACTGAGTGAAATTTTGACTAGAAATAAGAAACCCTAATACTTAAAAATGACAGAAAAAACAATGAAGAACTTGAAAACCATTACACTTTACTGATCTGAATCTGCAAAAGCACAGTTAAAAACACAGTAAAGAAATGAGAAGAAACTTTCACTTACAATCATGTGAAGCAAAATGTGCCCAGAAAATCCCAGTTTTCTGTTCTGCTTGCGTAGGTGGATCCATAATGGTTGTTCCAATTCCAAAAACATGTTATAATAAAACATCCAGTAAGAAATGACCAAGTTACCACCATTTTTTATAACTATCGTTTTTATTACCGAAAGGAAGCCCAGAAATGCCTAGTTTTCTATTCTGTTCACGTGGGTGGATCCAGAATGGCTGTTCCAATTCTAAAAACAATTTAGAACAAAAAATTTGGTAAGAAATGACAAAGTTACGACCCTTTTGTATAATTGCCTTTTTTATTACTGAAAGGAAGCCCAGAAATACCCAGTTTTCTGTTCTGGTCGCGTTGGTGGATCCAGAAAGACGTTTCCAATTCCAGAAACAAGTTATATTAAAAATTCCAGTAAAAAATGACGAAGTTATGGCCTTTTTTTATAACTACCGTTTTTATAATCGAAAGAAAGATCTCCTTGAGGAGAGCTCGGAAATCATGTAGATCTACACACAAAACATCAAGAAACCCTCGAAAAAAATATGCAAAAATGTTACACAACAAGTTAGGGTTAGGGTCAAAAAAATGCAAAAATATGCCCAGATCTGAAGAGAAGCCTAATGGCTACTAGACAGAAATCAAATCTACAACAAAATGACAATGCCCAAATGATAATCGTTATTGATTGAAAGCTATAGAAGGTACTAGATCATAACAACCCGCTCTGATACCATGTTAGAATAGTAGAGTCAAGCTAAACTAGTTAACATGTCTAAGCAACCAACAACATATCATAAAAGATAAGAACAAGAAAAGAAAAAAACAAGAGAACACCGATATACGTGGTTCACCCTAATGAGTATATTCACGGGAAGGTAGTCGTCTATTATCTCCAGAATGTCTTTTCCAATCTTACAAAAGAGCAAAGCACAAATACCCCAAAGAATATAGATGATGTACAACAATGTCACAATAATACCACTACTACATCAAGAATACATGATGTGTAGAGACTCACTTGACCCTATTATATACTAAGAGATGAGGAGGACTTACTCTCACACATTGCATGTGGGAAAATATAATTCTCCGAAATAACATCTCTTAATACAATACCATGGACAAATACTCTACACAAGTAAATACAACACCATATAACTATGGGTTAAATGTATTACTCTTTTACATAAGATTGTAGACAACTTTTGACATAATACAAAAACATTATTACCTTCCAAGGAATATAATATATTCCAACACTTTCACCACTCCTTCCATATGGTATATCGATAGTGGGGATTTGAGCCATATGATAGGTACACATGATGCGTTTACCGAGATGACTGGGACAAGATTGGATTTGGAGGTGGTGTTGGGTGATGATACAGTGGTGAGGAAATTTAGTCGTGGGACTTTTAGTTTTTAGAGGGAGTCCATGGAGCCCATTTCTCTGCGGGATTCCTTGTATGCCCCTGGGATGAAGAAGAATCTTATATCAGTTTCTACTATTGAGGATAGGGGATTTGGAGTATATGTCCTTCATGGAAAATTGCATGTCTTTCCCAAGGTAGCAGGGCCATCTACTTCATATGCTATTGGAGTTATATGGGGGAAACTTTATAAGCTTCTCTTCCAGCCTCATCGAGCCTTTGGCACACACTTTCAATATGACTTGTGCGAGTTATGGCACAAGAGGATGGCCCATATTCATTATTCAACTTTGAGGATGCTGAGAGACATGACTATAGGTTTACCATATTTCAACACATAGTAGAGTGGTGCCTGTAGGGGATGTGCTTTGGGAAAGTGCATTAAGATTGATTTTCCAAGAAGTGTCACGATATTAGAGGGAGTGATTGACTTGATTCATTCATACTTGTGTGGTCCCATGTCATCTGTCTCTTTGGCAGGATTTGAGTAGTACATCACATTCATTGATGATTATTCTAGGAAGACGTGGATATACTTCCTGAGGGGTAAGAAGTAAGAGAAAGTCTTGAAGAGGTTCTAAGAATTCAAATCTCTTATGGAGAACCAAACATGGAGGAGGATTAGAGTACTCAAATCATACAATGGGGGTGAGTATAATTCCAAGGAGTTTGATGAGTATTGTAGACATGAGGGGATAAAGAGGAAGTTGATATTTCCTTACACTCCATTGCAGAATTTAATTGCATAAAGGAAGAACCGTACGATAGTGGGAGCAACGTGAGCCATGCTGCATGATAAGAGTCATCATTTATTTCTATGGGCTGAGTCGTGTAGCATTGCTATTTATGTCAAAAATAAGCATTAGAGGAATTTTGAGGCCTAAAATAGGCCTCATAAGAGATATAATAAAATATTATGAGTTAAGCATTTTGTGGGAAATGTATATTTACAACTTATCTCTTACATTATATCCAATGCAACTATAGTTACGTTAAATTGAAAATATGTCTAAAATAAAAACAATAAAAAAATCATATTTGATATGACTAAAAGTAAACTACTTTTGAGTACATAAATTACTTTTAAATATAATATGATTGATATAACTAAAAATAACGTATTTTTGAGTACATAAATTACTTTTGAATATAATATGATAAATGTATTCATAAAATAAAATATATTAATTTTGAAATTTAAAACATAAGTTACTTTTTCAATATTCAAAATAAATTTATAAACCATGTATGTATAATTTTGAATTTTAAACATAATTTTAAATTTAAATGAATAAATTGTCATTTCTTTTATATATATATATATAAATTAATTTTAAAATATAAATATAAAACTATAAATTAAAAAAACATTTTTTAAATTTATTTTTCATCTTTTTAATACACCTTCAAAATCACATCTAAACTCATTTTTGATAGTTTCTTATTATATATATTATGCATATTATATATCATTTTTAATGCAATAATTAATAACATTATTAAATAAATTAAAAAAAATGTTAATATTGGGATGAAGAAATAGTATATAAATTTTTACCACGAAAAAGTTGAGTTAATATTAAGCAAATGAGATTATATGTAATAAACATTATTATTATATGTAATAAAAATTATAATAATATAATATCTTATTATGA
>LPNX010434924.1:356547-433494 GCA_001517045.1 Pseudotsuga menziesii
TAAGTTTAGGACTAATCTATTAAGTAAAGATAAATGTACAGATAATGATACAAGTCTGTGTGTTATGAGAACACGAAACAGAGCCATAAGAGGCCGTCCAAGAGGTCCAAAAAATGATCCTCCCCTTTAAGGGGAAAATAGATCTTAAACATCCAAAAAAACTGAACAGAGTAAATAAAAGTCAGGCTATCTTAAGCTAGACAACTGGTAGTGATTGGAAATAAAAAAAATTGGAGAAAAACTGTGGAAACGAGCCACCTGGAGAGTCGAGACACCTGGCATCATAGCGGTTCATACAGGACCTTGGTGAATGGGCAGCTGTATTCAGTTCCCCATTGAAGATCCTAATGCTTTCCATTCTTCTGCTTCTGATCTGGTTCCTTGAAACCGCCTGTGGATTCGCTGTTCGTGGAATTGCTCGAGTCGGGTGGTGGCTTTTTAACTGGAATAGGTGACGATTTCTTGATAGCTTTCCCTTTCTTCTTCACGAACTGACACTGTGGAGAGGTGAGGGTGCTCAGACCAGGAGGCGAAGGAGGCGGAGGAGGGGGTGGAGGCAGAGCAGGGTCGGGGATATCGTTGTTGGCCAGTGGAGGGTTGACAACACGAAGAATGAGTCTAGTGAGGAGATTTTTGAAAACCCAATAGTTTCCCCTGCGGGATGTGGTGCGTGTGGTTACGGTGAGGGAGCCAGATATTTCATCTTCCTAGTCATTGACCAGGGTTCTTAGAGCTTCTGGAGTCTCGGCTTCGTACCCTCTATTACTGACCTGCGGGTGAAAAGGTGGCTCTGCAGGGTTACCAGCCCTTCCACATCCTCTCCCGCCTCTGGGAGGTCCTCTTCGACGCGGCAACATGAGATTTTTAGGGTGTGAGTTGCTGTAACAGGCACATGGGGAGTTGAGATCAATATTGAGCTTGGGCAGACAGATCTTGGGCCGAGCTTGGTTGGCGAAAAGTAGGAGCTGATGGTCGAGGAACAATGTAGAAGCCATAATGCATTGGGTTCGATGGTCATGATGGTGAGCCATAACTGCCCTGTACCTAGCCTGCTCAGCCTTAATTGCCGAAGGGACTGTTACTACTTGGAAGAGCGGGTTCATCGGTGTCCCTACTGGTGCTGGCGTCCTCAGCGGAGGTGATCGAAATCCGATTTCTGGCGAAGATGACTTCTTTTTCGTCATAGACCGGATGGGTGTCAAATTCTTGAGGGTGCCGGTATGCATGTGGCCGCCCGTCATCCACCTAGCCGTCCACGGGGGTATTTGGTGGGATGTTGACATGGTGAACCATATCCTTGTTATCTTGAGCCGTCCTGTCCTCCATGTCATTTCTCCTGTCACCCGCATCCGGGGATATTTTTTTTTATATTTAAATAATAATTATAATAGATTATTATATATAATAAGTATTTAAAAAACAAAAACTGTTAATCATCAAATAGTTTTTATTATAAGATGTTAAGTGATTTTGGTTTTAAATAAAGATTTGACATATATATTTTAAATATTGAAAAAGTAATTACATAATTTTAGTTTTGAATAGAGTTTTTTTATTTTTATATTTTTTTATATTTGTAATTTATTTTATATTGAAATATAAAAAAGTTATTAAATTTGAATAAAACATAGAGTTTTTTGGAAAGAGTACTTTTCTTTCTAAGTACTTTAATAATACTTTATTACATTTATATTATATTCAAAAATAATCTACGAGTACTATTTTCATAATGAGTACTTTACTTACAACATTGATATAGTTAACTATGGGTTTTCACTCACTATTTACAATTTGACAAATAAGCATCTTTAACTCAACCAATGCCACCTCAACTATTATAGATGATGTCATCCTCTAGAATGTGATTGGTTCTTTTAAAGTGGATTTTTATAGTACATTTTTTGTTTGGAGGCCCATTTTTTACCTCAAAATTCTCCTAATGAGTGCTCACCATGTATTGGGGAGTAAAACTCTCGAGGATATGTTTATTGGGAAGAATCCTGAGATAGGCCACTTCCACATTTTTTGTTGCCTTACATATTCACATGTTCCTTCTAAGAGGATATAAAAGTTGGAGGCTATTGCAGAGAAATGAATCTTTGTTGGGTATGATGAGACTTCAAAGGACTTCCGCATATACCTTCCTACATAGAGGGAATTTTAGTGAGGAGGGAGGTGATATTTGAGGAGGAGAGGGCCTTGAGGAGATATCGAGAGTCTGAGATGGAGGAGCAATAGGTTTCTACTATACAAGTGATAGCATTTCAGAGTACAGGGTCACATGTTTCAGGCGTGACTGGTCCACAAGTGTCAGGATCATCAGTTTTAGGGACACAGTCTACAGGAAATTTCGGTATAGGGACATGATCTTGGATTACAGGTTAACGTGTTACACACACCTTTACGTGATTCAGGTCACTTGGTTTAGGTTCAGGTTCACTAGGCACATATATCATACCACATGTACTTCTTTAGGGAGATAATCGTTATATGAGGAGGTTAAGAAGGAGGGTCTGCCATAGGAAGCTACTTCCAGGAAGAGAGCACCAAGTTGGATTAAGGATCTTATGAAGGAAGATGAAGAGTTTATGGGGCCACCCAACAAGGAGGTTAGAGAGGGAAAGGCACCACATATATTTTCTAGTTACATTGCAGTCGTGACTAGCTTGCGTGAGTCCTAGCCTTCTACGTTTGAGGAGACATCTACACATCAGTTTTGGAGAGATGACATGATGGGAGAATATAATTCCATCCTAAAGAATGATGTGTGGGAGATTGTTCCATGACCAGAGGGGAAGTTAGTTGTGACTTCCAATTGGTTGTACAAGATAAAGCATGCTATGGATGGCAACATTGAGAAGTACAAGGCTTGGTTTGTAGCGTGGGGGTTCTTATAGGTTGAGGGAGTTGACTATGAGGATGGTTGAGGAAATGATATATTGCAAAAAGACAAATTTGGAATAATTTTTGGTGAAGAATTATCATTGCAGAGAAGCAATTCTGGTAAGATTATGTTGCAGAAAGATATGATTGATAAACCTAAGCAGGGTTAGAGAATTGTTAAATTGAAGAATTGAGTATTCATGAAGAGGCATGATATAAGGATGAAAAGGAGCAACGGTAAATAGATGCATCCAGAGAAAACGTGTTAGAGGGTATTTATAGACAAAATGACGAGTGAGAGAAATTGTCTCCGTGATCCAGATCTATGCATCCGTAGAAGAAGACAGATACCAAAGTAAACCAGTGACAGATAACATAAAGAAGATCTAGAAATCAAATAAAACATAATAGGGTGGTAGGGTGGCGCTAGGGAAAGCCACAGGCTTCCTAGGGGGTCGTACCCTCCTTTCAGTAGTAGCTGGTAAATAGGGTGTAGTAGCATCCTTTCAGTAGCAGTTGATAAAAGTATGGGGTCATAGCTTCCTTCCACTAGTTGCTGATAAATAGGGTGTAGTACCATCCTTCTTTGTAGTAGCAGACAAAAAATATTTGTAAACACAATTTTGCAGTAATAGGAAGTATTGGTGGTTTACCCAATTGGGCTTCCATGATAAAATCCGCATTCTATGTTTCTTGTTGATTTTGTGTGCCAATGATTAGCGTTAAACATGTTTTTAATTGTTAAAAGTTATCAATACCGATTAACCCCCCTCTCAGTATTGTTCAATATTTCAACAATTGGTATCAAAGTAGATTCCTTCACCATAGTTGAACCACTAGAAGGAAGATCATATTTAAAAACCACTATGGATCAACAAGAAGGGTTAGCCACTAACATACGTCCATTATTCACAGAAAAAAATTATGCATACTGGAGTGTGAGAATGAAGTTCCATCTGATGTCCCTTGGATGGAAGGTTTGGGCATAACTAAAAAGGAGTATAAAATAGAAGACCAAGCACCTACAAACCCAGTGGAACTAGGCCAATATGAAGGAAATGCCAAAGCTCTCAATGCAATCTTGAGTGGATTGAAAAACTCTGTATTTACAAAAGTTATGCGAAGCAAGACTGCCAAACAAGCCTAGGATAAGTTAAAAATTATCTATGAAGGGGAATCTAAAGTCAAAGAATCCAAGCTTCAGACATATAAAGGGTAATTTAAGAGCCTTAAAATGAAAGAACAAAAAAATATTGGGGAATACCTTCTAAGAGTAGATGATGTTGTCAATGCTATTAGAGGTATTGGAGGAAAATTAAAAGAAATAGAAGTGGTTAAAAAATTACTAAGAACATTTCCAATGAAGTATGACTCAAAAGTATCCTCCCTAGAAGAACGAGATGATCTTGACCTTGTGACAATGGATGAACAACATGGAATCCTCACTGCATATGAGATGAGAATGGAACTAAATGAATCTTCAATAAAAGAAGTGTAATGTCCCAAATTTTGCATTGGGTCACAATGGATAAATCCCATTTTCCATATTCATGAAAGTTGTCAAATGGATGCTAAAAGTCAAATAATTGCCAAGGAGGAAATCACTAGTTTCCTAGGTTGGGGGTGGAAGCTTTGAGATTTGGAATAAGGGGGATAATAAATAATGTTTAAACATTAGAAGAGGATAAATATTTAATAATGTATCTTATTAAATAAATACAAGAGAAAATGGAATTGGCAATGGAGCATGAAGACACATGGAGACCATGGGGCCCACACTAGCTAGAATCCCTATGTTAAATGGTATCTTTCTCTTGCAAATTCAAATATATGGGAAGCCTAATGTTTTTGGATGGATTATAAGGTTAATATACTTGTCCATATAATTCATAGGTAAAATTTGGGATGAATTGTAACTTACATGGGAGAGGAAGAGGCAAATGCGAGTTTCATGGACACTTGGCTAGATTCTCCTTACATTTATGACATCTATGACATCAATGATAGAGATTCTATGACAGTTATGGCACAATTCAGATATGAAGGCTGAAATACTGACATAATGACATGTCATGACTGAATAGAGCATCTTAGAAGTCGAATTTGGGAGTTGGAGAAGGCCAAGAGGCTCCTACTCAAATTTGGGAGAAGAGGGAAGGTGAAGAGAGAGGCCACATGGCATAGCATGAGCAGCCACACCAATTCGACTTGGATTTGGTTTATGGATGGATTTGGAACCTTAGAAGAATAAGAATGTTTATAAAATACAGGGATCAACCATGAGAAGAAGCTTTCTCTCATTTGTGAAATTGTCATTTGTGAATTGTGAGAGTTAGTGGATGACTAGTTTTCTTGCTTAAGCCAATTTCGAGGGTGAAAGATTCCCATCCTAGTTGGTGTTTAGAAAGGACACTTGAAGGTATTTCATGGAGCTTTAATGGAGTATTATTTGCAAGTGTAAGCTACAGGAAAGCATGTGGATTCTTCTATTTCAGCACTCTCTCTCAACTATTTCCAGTTTTCACACCATATTCATGCAAATGGAGGGATAACGCTTTAGGTGAGCTATTGATCTATTTGGGGAAGATTATAATGCCAATTATATTATGTTCCGATGTATATGGTCTGTATTTCATGTTCATAATACTCTCAGGTCGAAATACCCAAAAGAATTCAAGTAAAAATGTTGAACAATGAAGAAATAGTGTCATTTCCCCACTATCTTGTTGTGAACCATTGCAATGCTGATGATTTCGAATTGGGAGAGAATTTCATTGCCAATTTATGATTGTAATAAGTTAAATATTATCTATTATTCATTATCATAAAGTTTCAAGTCTAAATTCCCAATATTTTCATGCCAAAATGACATTTGATGAGCAAACAATGACCATTTCCACTCTATTTTGATATAAGCCATGGGAATGATTATTATTTCGAATGGAGGAATGTATATCTGATAAATGTATGATGGATGGACTATAATTAATGTGTATTTCAAGTCTCATGTTTAGTACTTAAGCATTGGAAGCCATTTTACTCATTTTTATTGCATTGGGAGAAGATTTGGAGCATTTTCCCCAAGGGTCGAAATTGTGACTTGGGAGTTGTTTTGGAAAGAGTCATGACAAACTGTATAAACTGAAACATGATGCATATGATACTTTTAAAATGTACCTTACACATACCCAGACTCTGTTCATAAATTCAAGTGTCTTTGGGATCATTTGTGAAGCCATTTCCGATAATTACCTAGGGGGAATTGGAGCCCCAATTTAATAGTAAAGACTCCTACTTTGAACAGAACATTAAACAAGTTTGTAGAAGTAATTGGGAGGTCACAAAACATAAATTAGCATGATATTTAAGTTATATTATCATTAATTTACCTTCAGATAAAATTTGGAAGCATTTGGGTCAATTTGGAGGTCTAGACATCAAAACTAGTCAAGAGCCAAAATTGTGAAAAAATTTGAAAATTGGGCATTTTAATAAAATTCAACAAAGGGTACATTACAGTGGTATCAGAGCATGATCTTGGAACCTGATGTGGTCTAATATTTATGAGTAAAATAATTCAGGGACCATAATTATATATTGAAACCAAAAGTGCTTTTGTTGAAGAGGAAAAAAAAGTAGGAGAAGAAGACAATTTTTGGAAATTATGACTGTGCATGAAAAGAGAATCTCATATGATGGTGAGGAGATAATAAAAAGCATGGAACCTATATTTAAAGACATGACCAAGAATATTATGAAATGATTTGAATTTTTGGCTATCCAAAGTTGGGAAAAATATATTGATTTTAAGAAAACCAAGGGGAAAAATGCATTAGTTTGCTTGAAGGAGCAAAAGGAGGAGACCCATGAACCACCTAGTTCTGAAATAGGTGGAGTAGAAGAAGTAGTACATGAATATGATCAAAATTCACTCCCAAGTGAATTTTAAAAATATTAAGAGACATCACATGAGTATGAAGAAGTTTTTATTAAAAACACTGAAGATAATTTTGAGACACATGCTACCTTGGAAATGAAACAAAGAGCACCTACTGATGGATGCTTGAACTATGAAGGAGTACCTACTGATGGGTTCTCACAACTATATGTTGGTGACATAGAGATCATATTTCAAAATGTTGCTGCAAGAAAAAATTCCATAAAACATTAAAATTAAGACCTTGTAGCAGTTGAATAAGAAACAAGATCAACTTCCCCATCACCACTTGAGTTTCATGAAGTTGGTCCAAGCAAGAAGGAAGAAGATGAGGGGGTTCATTTGCAAGAGCCTCATTTTCTTGAAGGGTCCTTAAATATGAATGAAAATAAGATCCCAGAGGCCCTTAGCATACTCCATGACACTCAAGCATTCGTATCAAATTCTTGTTGGAGAGCTACTTCCTTGGAGGATCCATCCTTCCTTGAAGACATGGAGAAGATCTAAAGAGAAAAGTGCAACATCAAAGGTAATTTCATGTCTTTGATTTTCGATAGAAAAAATGTCATTGAGATTATTGAATGGTTACATGAATCCTACTTGAAGAATAATGAAGTTATTGATAAGATCACAATTCAAAATGAGAAACTTCTTGAAAAGTTACAAGACACTTGTTTTTCCTCCGATGTTTCAGATTTTCATAAGGTAGATTGCTTGGAGGATTCTCATGACATGATGGATCATGAGAAACATGAAAAATTGCAGGTTCTTGATGTGCTTGAGGATTATAGTGATGAGATCCAATCACTTGTTGTGGTGGAAGAGGAACTTGAGTTGCCTCTTGAAAATGGTTACACACTTTTTGGAGAACTGCATGATTCCACTACATTGAAACCAACCCATGAGGAAATTTTTGCATTTTCTAGGGAGGTGAATAATCATACCCCTATGGATACTTAAAATTATGACAATTTTGCACTTACTGATCATTTGGGTGAGTTGGTTCTTTCTCCTACATCCTACACTTCTAAATTTTGCAGCAGTCATCCTAATGAAGTATGGGTGAAAGGTTTATTTTTGATGGTGCCACATGAAGAGCATGGACATTCTATTTCTCATTTTGATGATGGAATTATTAGAGAACCATATTATTTACATTTTCAGCAACATACTTTTTTACATTATGATTATACACATCTACATGTGTGCACCTATGGTGTTCACTTGAGTCACTTGGAGACTCATGATTTTCCTTGCTCCTTTCCTTGTCTATTTGAAGTTGGAGGAACTTCATCCCACACTTGGGTGAAGAGTTATATGATTGAAGAAAATTATTATTGGAAAAAACATCCTCTGATGTTACATGATGATATACATATTCATGAGTGTATTGATGATACTTCTTTGAGCCACTTGAAGTCTTCATGTTTTATTTGCTCCTTATTTGGTTCATATTTTGGTGGAGGTTCTTCATTCATTTCTTGGATGAAAGAAAAAATGGATGATTCTTATTTTGATGCATATTACATTCTTTGGGAGCAGCATTATAGGACATGGGATCCTCACCTATGTCATTGGAGCATATTTTATTGGTCACTTGAAGCATGTTTGTACTTGGCAAATGGTAGTCTACTCACTGGGAGGTATAAGCACTTTCATGATTTCTTGGTGAGGCACCTCCTTGATGTACATTCTTATTATGTTGTTATATACTTTGATGATATATATTATGCACTCATGATGTTTGGAAGAATGCATACAAGAAAATGGGATCCGGGAATTCTCTTTCCAAATGGTATGGGTTGGAGAGCACTCTTAATTGTTGGAGTGCAATGCAAGCAATGGGACCCTGGGATAGTTTTTAGTCCCATTCATTTCAAATTATTTGGGAAACAAGCATTATGGGAGATGGATTCCCCATTTAATAAGGTGATTTTAATCAGAGTAGTGCAATAGAAAGCATGGTGGTTCCTCTCTAAAATATTCATGGAATCTCAAAGACTCAAGGTGGGTAGCTTAGTGGCAACTTCAAAGAATCATACAGAAAGAAGGTTCTCAACAACCATGTTTGAAATTGCTTGAGGAAAATAAATATTGGGAAGGGAGGATTTGTAATGTCCTAAATTTTTCATTGGGTCACAATGGACAAATCACATTTTCCATATTCATGAAAGTTGTCAAAGGGATGCTAAAAGTCAAATAATTTCCAAGGAGGAAATCACTAGTTTCCTAGGTTGGGGGTGGAATATTTCAGATTTGGAATAAGGGGGATAATAAATGATGTTTATACATTAGAAGGGGATAAATATTTAATAATGTATCTTATTAAATAAATACAATAGAAAATGGAAGAGGCAATGGAGCATGGATACTATGGGGCCCACACTAGCTAGAAATCCTATGTTAAATGGTATCTTTCTCTTGCAAATTCAAATATATGGGAAGTCTAATGTTTTTGGATGGATTATAAGGTTAATATACTTGTCCATATACTTCATAGGTATAATTTGGGATGAATTGTAACTTACATGGGAGAGGAAGATCCAAATGGGAGTTTCATGGACACTTGGCTAGATTCCCCTTACATTTATGACATCTATGACACCAATGATGGAGATTCTATGAAAGTTATGACACAAGTCAGATATGAAGGATGACATACTGATAGGATGACATAGAGGTCTAATTTGGGAGTTGGAGAAGGCCAAGAGGCTCCTACTCAAATTTGGGAGAAGAGGGAAGGTGAAGAGAGAGGCCACATGGCATAGCATGAGCAACCACACCAATTCGACTTGGATTTGTTTTATGGATGGAATTGGAACCTTAGAAGACTAAGAATGTTTATAAAATATAGGTATCAACCATGAGAAGAAGCTTTCTCTCATTTGTGAAATTTTCATTTGTGAATTGTGAGAGCTAGTGGATGACTAGTTTTCTTGCTTAAGCCAATTTCGAGGGTGAAAGATTCCCATCCTAGTTGGTGTTTAGAAAGGACACTTGAAGGTATTTCATGGAGCTTTAATGGAGTATTATTTGCAAGTGTAAGCTACAAGAAAGCATGTGGATTCTTCTATTTCAGCACTCTCTCTCAACTATTTCCAGTTTTCACACCATATTCATGCAAATGGAGGGATTGCGCTTTGGGTGAGCTATTGATCTATTTGGGGAAGATTATAATGCCAATTATATTATGTTCTGATGTATATGGTCTGTATTTCATGTTCATAATACTCTCAGGTCGAAATACCCAAAAGAATTCATGTAAAAATGTTGAACAATGAAGAAATAATGTCATTTCCCCACTATCTTGTTGTGAACCATTGCAATGCTGATGATTTTGAATTGGGAGAGCATTTCATTGTAAATTTATGAATGTAATCAGTTTAATATTATCTGTTATTCATTCTCAAAAATTTTCAAGTCGAAATTCCCAAGAGTTGTATGCCAAAATGACTTTTGATGAGCAAACAATGACCATTTCCACTCTATTTTGATATATGCCATGGTAATGTTTATTATTTCGAATGGAGGAATGTATATTTGATAAATTTATGATGGATGGACTGTAATTAATGTGTATTTAAATTCTCATGTTTATTACTTAAGCATTGGAAGCCATTATACTCATTTTTATTGCATTGGGAGAAGATTTTGAGCATTTTGCCCAAGGGTCGAAATTGTGACTTGGGAGGTGTTTTGGAAAGAGTCACAACAACCTGTATAAACTGAAACATGATGCATATGAGACTATGAAAAGGTCCCTTACACATACCCATCCTCTTTTCAGAAATTCAAGTGGCTTTGGGATTATTTGTGAAGCCATTTCCGACAATTACCCAGGGGGAATTGGAGCCCCAAGTTGCTAGTAAAGACTCCTACTTTGAATAGAACATTAAAAAAGTTTTCAGAAGTAATTGGGAGGTAAAAAAAAATACCTGAGCATTATATTTAATTTATATTATCATTCATTTACCTTCATAGAAAATTTGGAAGCATTTGGGTCAATTTGGAGGTCTAGACATCAAAACTAGTCAAGAGCCAAAATTGTGAAAAAATTGGAAAATTGGGCATTTTAATAAAATTAAACAAAGGGGACATTACAAGAAGAAACATTTAAAGCCTCATACAAAAACCAATCATAGAACCTAGATGATGAGGAAGCTCTTTTTATTAAAAAACTTGAGAAAGGTACTGGCAAATACAAAGGAAAGTTACCCCTAAAATGTTTCAACTGTGGAAGAATTGGACATTTTGCTTCAAAATGCACTTACCCTAAACAAGAGGATAGTGAGGAGAGAGAAACATCAAAGTTAAAAAAGGGTAAAACATGAAACAAGAAAAATCCCTATGAGAAAAAGAAAATTGTTTACACCATGGAATATAGTGAAGATGCAGATACAGGTGGAGATGAAAAAACTGAAATTCTATTCATGGGTGTAGATACTTAAGCTTCAAATAGTGACTTAGATGTGGAATGAGAAATAGACTTAAGAGATGAACTTGTTAGTGCTCTTGAAGAACTTGAGAAATGCATAAAAAAGAACAAACAATCAAACCATATCATTAGTAATTTGGAAGCTCAACTTCTAGATGCCAAGAGGATTGAGGAGGACCTAAATTTGCAACTCAAAATAAGAATACATGAATTTGAGAGACTTGAAGAAGAGATCATACAATTCAAGAAAAATCTTGATGGAGGATCTATCAAATCAAAGTTTGAGAACAACTCAAGGATTCTAGATGACATCCTGAATAGCCAAAGATCATCAATTGATAGATCTGGTTTGGGATTTAACAAAGAAAATAATCTAGAATGTTTCCTTTTCAAATCAAGGAGGAAATAAGAAAAGATATGCCAAAGCACTAAAGAGTCCTGTTAAAAAGGAAGAGAACAAGAAAGCTGCCCTAATCTATCAAGATAAAAACATAAATAATATGGTGCGTAAGAGACCAATTAGATACCAGTAGATCTTTTTGGGTCATTGTTACTCTTGTAATAACTTTGGTCATAAAGCCTTAAATTGCAGAGCTTATGAGAAGGTTCGTGGATGCAAGAAGAAGTCATCAAGTAAAAAACCAAAAAGAAATCACAATATTTTTACACTTCTTCAAAAATATGACATAGAGTGTTACAAATGTAATAACCATGGACGTATGGCAAGAGATTGTAAACTGATGACTCCTACAAGGGATACTGTTGCACTTAAGTCTCAAGACACAAAATAGAAGAAGTATTGGAGGGAAATGGAAGAAAAGGAAAGTTCCATGATTTCCCTATGTGCAACAGAGAAACAAAACCTATGGCATTTGGACAGTGGGTGTTCAAAACACATGACAAGTGACCCAAGCAAAGTCATAAAACTAAAATATAATAAGGGTAAAGTCACATTTGGAGACAATATATCTTCCAATATAATTGTCAAAGGAACAACTGTTGTCAATAACAAGATCAAAGCAGAAAATGTATTACTAGTAGAAAACCTCAAGCCTAATCTCCTCCGTGTAAGTCAAACATGTGATCAAGGCCACATCTGTATTTTTGATTCATAGAAATGTGAAATTAGGAAAAATGACTCCGGAAGAGTTGTTGGCATTGCTATAAGAAATTCAAACTATGTATACATTCTAGAAAATGAAAATCAATGTTACTTAAGTATGGTTGATGGAAGTTGGCTATGGAACAGAAGGTTGGGACATTTAAATTTTGAGAATCTTGTCAAAATAAGTAAGAATGAAGTTGTAAGAGACTTGCCTAAAATTGTAAAACCTCTAAACTCAGTTTGTAAACATTGTCAACATGGGAAGCAAACTAGAGCCAATTTTAAAACAAAAGAAGATGTGACCTCACATCCTCTGGAAATCGTGTACACGAATATATGTGGACCAACAAGAACTAAAGGCCTACAAGGAGAATATTATTTCATGTTTCTCATTGATGATTACACAAGGATAACTTGGGTGACATTTCTCAAAGAAAAATCAGAAGCCTTTGAGAAGTTCAAAATCTTCAAGGCAATGGTTGAAAATGAGACATATATGAAAATCAAATGTCTTAGATCAGACAATTGTGGAGAATTTACTTCAAATGCGTTCAGTGAGTTTTGTGAGATACATGGCATTAAGATACAATTTTCAGCTGCAAAGAATCCTCAATAGAACAATGTTGTTGAAAGAAAATATAGAATAGTCCAAGAAGCTGCCACAACAATGCTTAATGAAGCAAATTTGTCAGATGCATATTGGAAAGAAGAAGTATACACATATGTCTATATACTTAATAGAGGACAAATTAGATTGAATAAGGATAAGACTCCTTATGAACTATGGTATGGAAGACCAGCCTCAGTAAAATATTTAAAAGTATTTGGCAGTATTTGTTACATTAAAAGGAATGAGGATGATTTTGGCAAGTTTGAATCTAGGACTGCTGAAGGAATATTTCCAGGATATTCATCCACTAAGAAGGCATATAGATGTTACAATAAAAGGTTACACAAGATTGTAGAAAGTGCAGATGTAAGAATATATGATATAAAACCAAGAAGAGTAAGAAGTCATGAAAGTGATGAAAATACAAATGCTGAAGAAAATGAAGACTCACAAAAAGACGAAAGCACTTATGAAGAAGAATAAGGAATAGAGAAGGAAGATACACTGGGAGGTGAAGAATATTTCTTAATGCCTGATACAAAAAAAATCCATCTAGAAGAATACAAAAGAATCATCCGGAGATACATATCATAGGTGATAAAGATGCTGGAGTCAGTATAAGGAGACGACTGCCATTTAATGAACATGCCCTACTCTCAATAGTGGAACCTAAGGATTTTACAGAAGCCAACAAAAATGATGAATGGGTCAAAGCCATGAATGAAGAATTAGACCAGATTGAGAAAAATGAGACCTAGGAACTTGTCCCAAGACCCAAAGATAAGAATGTTATAGGGACCAAATGGGTCTTCAAGAACAAATTCAATTAGGATGGTCAAGTGATAAGGAACAAGGAAAGATTAGTATGTAAAGGGTATGCTAAGGTAGAAGGGATTGATTTTGAAGAAACTTATGCCCTCGTGGCAAGACTTGAAGCAATCAGAATGTTTCTAGCACTCTCATGCCATAAAATTTATAAAGTGTATCAAATGGATGTCAAGTCTGCATATTTGAATGGAAAAATACAAGAAGAGGGTTATATTGAACAACCTGAAGGTTTTCTATTATCAGAAAATAGATATCATGTTTGCAAAATAAAAAAAGGCACTCTATGGCCTCAAACACGCTCTAAGGGTCTGGTTTTCAAGGTTGGACAACTATTTAAAGCAACAAGGATTTAAGAGAGGAGTCACTGAAATTAATCTTTACTTAAAAATCGAAGATGAAAATATGATCATTGTTGTTGTTTATGTAGATGATATCATATTTGGAAGCAATTTACAAATACTAAGTGTAAACTTTTTTTCTGAAATGAAGAAGGAATTTGAAATGTCAATGTTGGGTGAACTAACATTCTTTTTGGGACTACAAGTGTACCAAACAGACAAAGGAATCTTTATCTCTCAAACCAAGTACATCAAAGATATGCTTAAGAGATTTAAGATGGAAGACTCCAAACCTGTTAGTACTCCTATGATCACAGGTTGTAAGTTGATTAAGGACGATGAGTCTTTATATGTGGATCATACCATGTATAGATCCATGATAGGTAGCTTGCTATATGTGACAGCTACAAGATCAGATGTGATACAAGCTATAGGATTGGTTGCTAGGTTCCAGTCAAGCCCCAAATAAACACATGTAACAATAGTAAAAGGGATTTTCAAATATTTGAAAGGTACTATGGAGTATGGGTTATGCTATCTCAAAGGTCAAGACTTCACCTTAAAAGCATTTACTAATGCAGATTGGGCAGGTAGTGTTGATGATCGAAAAAGTAGTAGTGGAGCATCATTCTTTTTAGGAAATTGTTTGGTATCACGGTCAAGCAAGAAACAATCCTCCATTTCACTCTCGACAACAGAAGCCGAATACTGTGCATCCTTGTATGAACAACTAAACCATATATTGTGCATCCTTGTATTTCTCAAGGGAATCTTCAAGAACACCGGTCCATTTAGGGAAGACAACATGAAATTGATAAGTGAATGGCATTTTGCATCTGTCTCTATGTTGCATGGGAGCGCACCCCCCCCTCCCCCCCTTCGCTCCCGCTCCCAAAGCTTGCTTCCGAAGGAAGCGTCTAGGAAGTACCTGGAAAGCGTGCTTCCTAAACGCGCCCGTATGGGAGTGTTTTCAGGAAGCTCACTTCAAAGCAAAAAAAATAGTCCCACATTTTTTTCCAAGTTTTCTTAAAAAAAACCAAAAAATTAAGTGATGGGTGGGGGGTAACTAACCCTAGGTCCATACTAATGCTATATAAAGGAGGCAAATCCTACTCTAATAATAAAAAACCTAACCTTGGTAATCATGAGTAGCATTAAATGGTAATATTAAATTTTTAAAGTAGAAGTTGGCTTTATCCTTATCTTTCATTTTCTATCATTTTATTTAAATTTTTAACATTACCATTAATTGTTTCAGGATGTTTGAGAGTGGTTCCAACCTCATCGAAAACTTCGAATACAAAAAGTAGAATTTTTGATCCCATTCAAAATTCAACAGGGTTAATAGTTTTTGGATGAATCCTCTAACATGTGGCTTCACAATGTTTAGTCAACTTGCAATTTGGGAAAAAATATTCTTTGATTATATGAGATACTTAGCATTCTATTTTATCTAGAGTTCCAATGTTACACCATATCTGAGTGTAATATGCCAGGCCGTATCCGAGTTAAGCTAGCTCGTTTCTGAGTTAAGGAGGAAGATGGTCCATCTTCACACTTTGAATAAGAAAATAATTGATGATTGAATGGATGATAAAATACAATGGATATGGCCGCCGTAAATATGGCTTAGCCATCAAATATTGAAGAGACATTTCTATTCATAACTATATTTAATAATTAATTACTATTACTAATAGTTATAACCTATTTATTTACTATTTTATTGTTGTAACATTGCCTTCCCCTTGGGAAAGCTTTGTCCTCAAAGCTGAGTTTTCTGATGCCGTCTTTTATTGTGAATCTGTGTTGCATTGATGACTTGAGAGATGCGACTTTGATTATGACCATTGATTTATTTTGATTATTTTGTCTTGGTATTTGCATTAAGTACGAACTTGGTGAAGTTTTGTTTACGCTTTTTCCACCTGTATGATTGCTTCTTTTAACTATGTTTGTCGTCAATTGAACATACTTGACATACATGATGACCTTAACTATTTTCGTGTTGTTATTGTTATTCCCAACATATTTTGTGTCAGTTCCCATGAATGGGCTCTTTGTGTTTATAATGCTCCTAAGAACACCAATCTTATCTTATGTCTGATAGATATTATAGTTGCTTTCCTTGATGTTCTTTATAGAAGTCCTTGTGATGACATTTGTCCTTCGTGCATTTGTTATTGTGATACTATTTCCAATGCATTGATCATCATTATTGTTAGTAACATCGACTTGTCTATTATCACAATCTTGGTCATGATCATCTTTATCCTTGTAAAATATTTTGTTTTCATTTTCTTCATTACTAGGGTATGCTATATCTTTGTCTTGCACAATATCTTGATTGATGCCATTACTCTCATTGAAAATGACATAAGTGTCTACTATATCTTCATCATTTAAATTAGCTTGGGTGGTTTGTCCTACGCAATTTTCACATCCATCTTCATTTTCTTTAAACTTTCCATCAATAAATTTTTTTATTTCTTTTATATCCTTAAGGATTTTCTCAAAAAGATTTATGAATTTGTCACTACAAGATGCCATGGATGTTGTACAAGGGACTTTATAGGTTAGAGGTAAGAAAGTTATTATTATATTTAATAATAATAATAATATTTTTTTAAATAATATTATTATTTTTAACAATATTAAAAAAATAATAATAATTATTAATAATGTTTTGAAATTTCGTAATATTATAATATTAATATTAATATTTTTTTTTGTTAGGGTTTAGTGGCTGATATGTAACGATTTGGAGAGGAGCATCTGTGGGAGTGTTGTAGATGGGGTGAATGAAGCAGATGGAAGAGCACGGCGGAGCTGATGGGGATTGTAGCGGAGTGAGCAGGAAACGAAGGGTGGTTTGTAGGGTTGGAGGTGACAGCGTGCAACTATATGGTGGCGCATAGGAGGCAGCCCGCAACACGGTGGCGTGCAGGTGGCCATGGAAATAACTTAATAGGGAGGGAGGTGCAGTAGGTAGATGGGGAGGAGCTCTGGGCTGAAGTGGCGATGGCTGGAGTGAAGGAGCTTAGAGGAGGTAGTGCAGGCAGAGAGCGGGTATGAGATGCAAGGAAGCATGGAGCAGCTGGAGGAGGTGGAGAGGAGGGATAATGTGGCTGGTAGAAACCAGCATGGGAGTGCACGTAGGAGCACCGGGGATGGAAGGCGAACGTGAGAAGGAACGCGAAATAGAGGGATCGTCCGAGGGGAAAAACGTGGTGTGGGAGGGAGAAAGGGTAGTGATTAGTGAATGGAGATGAGTAGGATATTTATACTAATAGTTATAACCTGTTTATTTAATATTTTATTGTTGTAACAACCAAAAATCACATGATTTTTGTCATTTTTTTTAGTATAAAGAAATGAGAGATTATTTTTCACACCTCTTCAGTTTGTGCTCGAGTGTGCGCTTTTCAAATTGTTTGCTTTCTACCCTTAGTGTGGGTACAGATTTGGGCAGGAAAACATCCCTTTTCTACCTTGATATAAGCTTCTAAAAGAATATTGGAACCATTTGGTATCTACTCCATTTTTAGTGGCCTTTACTTCAATTAAAGTTGCTTCTCCTTCAGTTCCTCTTCCATTGATAAATGTTATCTTTTTATTTTTAGCTTTAGCTAAATTATGGCCACTCAATTTATTTTTTCCACTAAAACCTAGGTCTTCATGCTTGGGCCTCTATAATGATACAATGTGGTGTACAATTACTTCGCTTCTTTTGCTTAGCTCTTAGCCATTGTATCCCATTTGGATCATGATCTTGAAACTAATTTGTCCAGTGTGATTTTAAAAAACACCTAAGAGTTCTTAAGAAAGGTATTTTGAGGGTGAGATTACCATGATTGAATCCATTATGTTGCTAGCTTCCACAATGGAAATGGAAGGGGATTGCTTAGGATGATAGGAAACTTATTATAGCTTCATCAATGTCTCTTCCTTTGCAACTAAATAACGGTATAATCAAGAAATCATTTTGGTGAATCTCTCCTCTTTCCAATTATCAAGTTGAGTGAATTTCTCATGCAATTGCAAGATCTGCAATCCTTCAGCCTCATGGTGGTGAAGGAGTCATGGAATTTGAAAACTTTTCCTCTCCATATCATCTTATTTCTACATGAAATACTTACTTTCATCTTGGATATACCCATTGAAGTGTCTTAACTCTTCCAACATATCCCTCTTCAAAAATTTGTCCATGGTGGTTACTTCAAGGTCTATAATGCACCTACTATGATACCATAATATTCATAAATGGTATGCTTATGGATTTCCTGTCTAATCAACATAGATTGTCTATGAAAATAGAAATTGATCTCTATTCTCAATGCAATTCTTAGTGAAAATAATTTTAGCTGTTGATTATCAAAACAAATTATATCATATCTTGTTTCAAGTCTTGGTTTGTAATGTGAATACCATAGTAGAGTCGAGTTCACTTTGCTATTTCATTCAATTCCAGTAAAAAAAATCCATTTACAATGATATGTTTGCAAAGGTGGATTGTTGTAGGTTATTGATTCCAACACTCATCTTGGTGCCTCTTATATGCAAATTCCATATATATTTAATTTTGTTGCTTTATATTCAAGCCCATAATGAGAACATTTTATGACACAACAAAATCCTTTATCCATTTCACTACGATGCCATATACATGAATTGTGGCACATGTTGTTAGGGATATGTACTCCAAAATAATTTAAAGTCACTGTAGTGTTGTGTTGTGCAATGGCATTTGAGAATCCACCCAATGTTGCATACTAACAATTTGGACAAGGGAAATTCAGGATGAAACTTAGTGAATTGGCACTCTAGTATACAAATAATGGGCTAGTGATCAATACAAGGTATATTTGGTTATGGAATTCTCCCCAAGGAATTTACCAACCAATGAATTAAGAGAACCACTATCTAGATTGCCCAATCTCATATGAGATTATAACAAACATTGGAGTTGATTGTGTTTTGGGAAATTGATAAAAGGTAAATGCCTCATAATCCACAATGGTCATTTTCCATAGTAAAAAATCAAACTAATTCGTGATTGAACTGATTGACTAATTGTTTGAGTGTATGCATGTCCATGAGAGAAATAGAGCTTGGACCTAGGTTATCTCATTAACATTGGTTGTCAATGGAATGCTAAATATCATCCAAAGAACAATTATACAAGAGAGAGATTGTTGTGTCAATTTGATTCAAAGCCTACAAGTCATACAATGAATACCCAACTTGACGAGAACTGTTGAAATATTGTAACTTCAAAGGATATTCTAAATGTATTTTATTGATGCAACCCAAGGGATATGTTATTATTCCTCCGGTGGGGTGTTACTATTTTATTTGGTCATCATATATTCATGAAGTAAAGCCTCCATTTTAAGTCGGGCCATTAGTAGCCTAATGAATAATATAATATATTGTTTTGAGTCTTCCTAGGTGAAGTCAGACTAGACAGTTTAGTGGGGTCGACTTGTTTAGGGTAAAAGTCAATTGGCTCATTGTGTATAAATAGGAGAGCTGTGATTCTTATCCAGACACAAACTCACTCACTTGAGTAGCACATAGGAGAGAGAGAGAGACAAAATAGAAGGAGGAGAATACCTATTTTTAGGTTTATATCTTATACATGTTATACATAGGAATTTTTGGCAAGGTTTTCTTCCCTTGAGGGATTCCCAAGATAAATACTGTGTCTATCTTGTGATTGTATTTCTTTTAGTGATTCTGCATACGATATTGCTATGATTTTGAATTGAACACTAATGATAACTAGTATAGCATATGAAATATTAACATGGTATAAGAGCTAGCCTGAATAGGACAACTTTCACAAGGTGAAACTCCCTCTCCCCCCTCTCCGGAAGAAATTAGTGTTTCTGCAAAATTTGAAATTTGGAAGATCTGCTTGCATAGAAATTTGTGCCTCCCTGGAGCGCATCTATTAGGCCTAGGATTGAAGTTTTTGGGTGGTTTAATCTCAGGGAAATATAAACCCTAGTTTGGCCTTGAACCAAAAAACTACAGAAAACCAGAACCATAAATTATGCAGAGCTGCAACCTTGCAAGTAGGATTTGAAGGGTGAATATTTGGGATCACTAGAAATCAATTGGACCAACCAACTTGCCTCATTCAAGTGCATCTACTGGTAAGGTCAGCCTCCTATTTTGATAAATTTCATTTTTTAGTGACCTACTAGAGAAGGTGGCCCCAAATACTAAGCTTGAGGACAAATTGGAAGGAATAAAAAACTTCATAGCTTGGAAGTATAGGATTGGTCTCATTTTGAAAGAGAATGGCCTTGAGAAGTACATCAAGGTTGAGATTGTAGAACCTAAAGAAGATGACGCTAAGGAGAATCATGAACAAGACCTACTCAAGGCAATGATGATCATTGCTAATTATATTAAGGATCACTTGATCCCTCAAGTTTCATCTAAGAAGACACCTAAGAATATGTATGATGCACTTTCCAGAATGTATGAGGGAAGGAACATCAATAGAAATATGGATCTGAGAGTTAAACTAAAGGGCACCAAGATGAACAAAGGAGAGTCTATTCAAGCTTCAAAAGGGTCTCCCAGTTTAGAGAACAACTAAGTGCTATTGGAGAAACCCTTGATGAGGATGAACTAGTTATGACTACTCTCAGTGGTCTCACTAGACCTTGGGACTCATTCATATAGACTCTATGTGCTAGAAAAAAAAAGTATGAAGTTTGACATAGTATGGGAATATTGCATACAAGAAGAATCTAGAGTAGCCAACATAGAAGCTCTACTGAGAGAAGATGATCAGGCTCTAGCCACCCATACTAAAGGAAGAAAGAAATCAAACTTCAAGAAGAGTAACCATAAGCCTTCAAAGAAGATTTTTTAGAAGAAGAAGAAGGATTACTCAAAGTATCAATGCTACAACTGTCATAAGATAGGACACCTAGCTAGAGAGTGTCCATCACCAAAGAACAACAACAATAAAAGACATCATGCTCATCTAGCTGAAGATGAGAATGAAGAAGAATAAAGACTTCGAAAGAGACTAACCAGAGGTGAAGATGTAGACAAATATGTGTTATTCTATGCACTCTTTGGGTATGTAACACCTAGAGAAGAAACATGGATTATTGATAGTGCTTCTTCAAAGCACATGACAGGGAAGAATCAAAATCTATCAAGACTTGAAGAAAAAAATTCACCCCAAAAAGTATCATTGGGAGATGACTATAAATATCCCATCAAAGGTATTGTTGAATCAAGATACAAGATTGAATCTAGGACTTCCATGAAGATGAAGGAAGTACTTTATGTACCATGTTTGAAAATAAATTACTTTCCATATCGGCTCTAGATAAGAAAGGATATATATTTTCTTTTATACATGGACAAGTACTTATGTGGTCCAAAAGGAAAGACACTTGAAGATGCCGTGGTCATTGGAGAAGAAGAAGGAGGGATGTACAAGCTCAAAGGACATCCAATGACAACCCTTGTCCATGAGACTACCAACTCAAGTGAACTGTGGCATAGGATACTTGATCACATCAACTACAAAACATTTCCCTATGTGAGCAAGGTGGTAACAGGGTTACCCGATTTAAAAATCGAACATAAGGGAAATTTCGAAGGATGTGAAAGAGGAAAGAACATCAAGAATCCCTTTTCGAAAAGTGAAACAAATACTAAAGGTATGTTGGAACTAATTCATTCTGATGCATGTGGTCCTATTCCCTCCATATCCTTAAGTGGATATGAGTATTATGTCACATTTATTAATGATTATTGAAGAAAGACTTGGATATCCTTCTTGAAGAATAAGAGTGAAGTGTTCGGGAAATTCAAGGAATTCAAAGCCTTGATAGAGAACCACTTAGAAAAGAGAATCAAGACACTGAGATTAGATTATGGTGGAGAATACACTTCAAAGGAATTTGAAGCATTCTGTAGGGAGGCATGAATCAAGAGGGAACTAACCACTCCCTATAATCCCCAATAGAATGGTGTTGTAGAAAGAAATAATAGAAATATTATGGAAGGAGTAAAGACCATCATTCATGACCAAGACCTCCCTATGCACCCATGGGATGAAGCAACAAGAAAAACCGTATATGTGCATAATAGATTATCTCACATTGCTCTTAGATTCAAGACGTCTAAAGATATGTGTACAGTAAAGAAACCTGAAAGAGAAGAGAACCAAGTTGGATCCTTATGGAAAGAAGGCAATATTTGTTGGATACTGTGAAGTCTCCAAATCCTTCAAGATATACATCTCAGGATTCCATCATATCGAAATTAGTAGGGATGTAACATTTGATGAAGAGACAAATCTTAAGAAATCTAGAAGGTGTCGGCTTGAAGAAGTACATGAAGAGGATGTACCTCCCATAATGGTAGAAGTTGAACCCTCTCTTGAAATAGTAGCATCTGAAGATCATGAGATGCTAGAACCTCAGGATCTCCCTACTATGGATATATATTAGAAGAGAAAACCTGTTTGGGTAAGAGAAATCATACAAGAAGAAGAAAGAAATGGAGCTCTAGAAGGCTCCACAAGAACCAACAAAAGATCAAAGGAATATTCCAGTTATGTAGCTTTGATGTGTGACCTTGTAGATCAAGAACCCACCAGCTATGAGGAAGATGCATAGAATAAATATTGGGTTGAAGCAATGACAGAAGAATATGAGTCTATCACAAAGAATGATGTTTGGGATATAGTTCCCAAACCATAAAACAAAGTGTGGTATATTCGAAATGGATCTACAAGATAAAACATGATGCTGATAGAAGTATTGAAAATTACAAAGCAATATTTGTGGCTAGAGGATTCTCTCAGAAAGAGGGGATCGATTATGAAGAGACATTTTCTCCAGTAGCAAGGTACACTTCCATCAAAACCATCATGGTACTTGCTTCCATGATGAAATGGGACTTACACAAGATGGATGTAAATACAACCTTCCTTAATGGTGTGATTGACGAAGAGGTTTACATCGAACAACCACAAGTATTTGAAGTCGAAGACAGAGTGACTCATGTATGCAAGTTGAAAAGGGCTCTGTATGGATTGAAGAAAGCTCCTAGAGCTTGTTACGGAGAGAAATTCCTATGGCTTGGGGTACCACAACAGACAGCTAGACTCCATAAATCAATCTTTCCCAATATGCAATAGAAATAAAAAAATCTAACACTAAAGGATCGAACCTCGTACCTTATTCCGGACGGTTGAAGTAGATCCCCGTTGAGCTTTCCGATCTTCAGCTTGAATTGTTATAGCACGTCCTCAACAACAAGTAAACAATACAAGCATACTATATTTCATCGTGTTAGATCTATTCTAGCACATATAATCAATAATGTATAAGCATTTGACATATTCCAATGGATACAATATTCATTCAAATACACATTACTGGACAAGAAAATATATTTCTATTAATATGAATTAGAGATTACAAGTGACAACCTCTGACGGCACGTCTGCGAACCGGAGAAACTGAATCCCCCACTTGGGCCTCCACCACCTCAATCCTCCATCACTTCGATAGCAAGCTTACTAGCAAAAGGAAAGCTTGGGAAGAACACAACAGTGCTCCAAGGGACAAAGGGATGCAGACTCAAGCATAAGTTCTGGCAACAATGGACTATAGTTTCGATACTCTCAATTCTCTCTTATCGCCCCTCTCCTCTTCAATGTACCAAGGGGTTCCTTATATATCTTCACAAGGGATAATGAAGGGTCGAATCCGAGCGATCTCAAGGCATATGGAAGGCCAGGAGTCGAATGAGTCGGATCCATGTCAAGGAAAACTCCAAAAGGATTTGGATTATGCACACATCCCAATGTACGCGACTATAGGGGTCAAACCCGCGTATGTACGCGATTATCGGGGAAAAAGTCGCGTATATCATAGTTTATATAGTTTCGGGGATGATAAATGATACATCAAAGGATAAAATGTGGTCCATTGGGTCTAAAGAGTCTGCAGCGGGATAGGGGAAGGCCATACAAAGTGTGATCACCTAGAGGGGTGAAAATCTCTATAACAGAGCTTGGTATGATAGAATAGATAAATTCTTGACAATCATGGGATTTACCAAGATTAGAGATGATCCTAACCTTTATATGAATATTATGGATGATGAACCTGTCATACTATTACTATATGTGGATGATCTATTTCTGACGGAAAATGAGAAACATATCACGAATTGCAAGAAGAGGCTAGCTGAAGAATTTGAGATGAAAGATCTTGGATTGATGCATTATTTTCTAGGGTTGGTAGTGTGGCGTTGCCCAGAAGGAATATTTTTGAATCAGGGAAAGTATGCAGTAGAAATCTTGGAAAGGTTTGATATGTTGGATTGTAAGGCCATAGCCACACCTATGGACACCAAACTGAAGTTGTTGTCTAATGAGACATCAGAATTAGTGGACACGACTAAGTACAGATAGATTATTGGTCCATTAATGTATATGATGAACACAAGGAAAGATATATGCTTTACTATGAACACCTTGAGTCAGTATCTAGTTAAACCTAGATGGGTTCACCTGATAGTTGCAAAGCATGTGATGAGGTACCTAAAACGTACGATAGATTTGGGAATTTAATATGGGAGAGATCATGACTACAAACTATATGGATATACAGATTCATATTGGGCAGGAAGTACCACAGATAGGAAGAACACCTCAGGTGGATGTTATTGTCTGGGATACACCATGATCTCATGGGTTAATAAGAAATAATTCAGTGTTTCTCTCAGTACAACTGAGAGCATAGTACATTGCAGCTTGCTCTGCTTGTTGTGAAGCGATATGGCTTCATAAGATGACATCAGGATTATTTGACATGGATTTGGACACCGCAATGATTCTATGTGACAAACAGAGTTGTATAAAGATGACAGAGAACCCAATCTTCCATTACAAATCGAAGCAGATATAAATGTGATATTTTATATAAGGGATATAGTACGAAAGGGAGCTATCAAGCTCCAGTATGTGAGTACTGAAGAGAAAGTTGATGATGTACTAACCAAGCCTCTATCTCGAGTAAAGTTTGAATATTTTTGTGACAAGTGTTACAGCTGATTTTACCACACATGGTGAATCACACTTTTATGGCCTTCCCTGTCCCTCCGCAGACTCCTTAGACCCCATGGACCATTTTTGTACCTTTGATGTTTCCAATATCATCCCTAAAAACATGCAATAATTGCCATACGCAACTTTTAATCCCTTTCTCGCGTATATACGCGAGTTTGACTCTTAAAACCGTGTGTATCGGGATGTGTGCAAAAGGCCAAATGATTTTAGAATTTTCCTTGATGTGGATCCGAGTCACTTGTCTCTTGACCTTCCATATGCCTTGAGATCGATCGGATTTTACCTTCCATTACACCATTGAAGAGCTATATAAGGAACCCTTTGGATACATTGAAGGGAGAGGAATTGAAGAGCAAGAAAACTATAGTCCATTGTTGCCGGAGCTTATACTTGAGTCTGCATCCCTTTGTCCCTTGGAGCACTTTGTGTTCTTCCCAAGCTTGCCTTTTTCTTGTGACCTTACTATCGAGATATGGAGGATTGAAGTGGTGGAGGCCCAAGTGGGGGACTCAGTTTCTCCGATTCGCAGACGTGCCGACATAGGTTGTCACTATTGTAATCTCTGTTTTATATCAATAGAAATATCTTTTCCTGTCCAATAATGTGTATTTAAATGAGTATTTGATCCATGGATGCTTTTAAATGCTTATATGTTATTGATTATATATGATAGAGTAGGTCTAACACAATTATATATAGCATGCTTCTCTTGTTTGTTGAATGTTGAGGAAGCAAATTGCTAATACAAGCGAGATTGGAAAAGCTCAATGGGGATCTACATCAACCGTCCGAAATAAGGTACGAATTGAGATCCTTTAGTGTTAGATATTTGGTTTCTCTTGCATATAGGAAATGATTGATTTATGGAGTCAAGATATCTGTTGTGGTACCCCAAGCCATAGGAATTTATCTCCGTAACAGAATTGGCGACTCTGCTGTGGAGTTCCTAGTAATTGTCCTTTGGGGGTTTTTATTGGCATTCAATGTTCTTGAATTGCTCTGATTTCTCTGTTTCTGAGTTGGGTCTGGGGGCATGTTTGCCTGGCAGTTTCTGATAGGTGTGAATTTTGTCTCAGCTTATCTGTTTGCCTTCATTTTTATCTCTTTTTCTTCCTGTACGTGAGTTTTTTCCTCACAGTAGCATGTACACGCAGTTTTGACTGAGATATCCATGTATATAAGCGGGTTTTCTGCACACAGTCATGTCTGCCCTGAGTTTTTCCTTTTGGAGGAAGATTGAGTGTTGCTGGGTGACTTTTGATGATTGTTGAGTCTGCTTTGATGCTTCTAGAGTCTGTATACACCTCTGTTTCTGACTAGAGACACTTTTTAGGGTAAATTTTTTTTAAGAATGTTGTTGTCATTGCATTTTTGATTTTTTGTTTTGGGATTAGTGCATTAGGTCTCTTTTACCTTAATGCTTTGCGTGGGTGCTGTTTGATAGTGCTTGCAGATTCAGGGGCTGGTAGAGTCATTATTTTGCTTTATTATCTCATTTTTATTCAAAAAATCCAAAAATATTTGCTTCTTTTACATCATGATGCATCATTGCACTTTGCATTTTTCATGGTACTTGCACTAGGTTTGCTTAGAGAAGTACTAGTTAGGATTTTATATAGGAATGGTTGCATTTGTCATTTGAATAAAATTTTGCATTTCATGTAGTTGCATGCCCTATTTTTCATTCGACACAATGCATTTGCAATGATTGTTAGGTGTGCATTTTACTTCATGTTTGCATCATAACACCATTGGTTGCACGATCATCTACCTTTTTTAAGTAATAAAGCCAATAAAATCAAAGATTAATTAAAATGGATTACACTATTTTCTTTGATAGGGTACATAAACAAGATTAGGTTTTAGGGTCTTGGAATAGTTCATTGTGAGTAAATTCTCCAAGACCACTAAACAACAACATGTATGTGTCTGTCCAGGTGAGAGTGTGAAATTCCTTGGTATAATTAGTGTTTGTCAGGATCCTCCTCTTACAAGGGAGTTAAGCACGAGGCAGTGTGAGCAGTTATTGATTGAGATGACCCCTAGTCACAACTGAGTAGCACCGGAGATATTTCCAGGATTGTATTCGTATCTGGGGGCTCTTTCGAGAGTTTCAGGCTTTGCTGCCCTACCCATACGGTCAATCCCGCCTGTGAATGTCCGCCCGTGCATTGATTATATTGAGGTGACCTTAGTTGCCTTACCTAGGTTATCGAGGGGGTACTTCGCAGGGGTTATTCTGCGGGTGTCCCGGCCAGGTTGGGGTCGGAAAACATAGTTGCTATATGCGTTGAAGCTGAGGGCCACAATTACTGGTTACAAACCTCTGCTTGTTGTGTATGGGAGTCTCAAGCCTCTCCTAGGCAAGACATGCCTGCTTCATTCAGGAGCTCACATATCCTACCCTTGTTTGCTTGTGATTGGATTTAGATTATATAGGTGTATGTTCTGTGCATGGTAGCTTGCTTAGGGTTTGTGTAATTAGAAGTGTATTTTTCATTTTTTAAGTCATTGTGGATTCAGGTGTGGCACTTCTCCGTTCTCGTCGTTTAGCAGGACTTCCGCCTTCTACATCTCCTCCTCCTTTGGGAGAGAGAAACAAACAGTCTAGGCATACTACTTCTCACATTGATTCACACACGATGGGAGATCATGAAGATGAAATTCCTAAGTTGTATTATCCACCTCATGAGGTTAGGGAAGAAGATCCTACTCTTGTATATGATCCTTCACCTGATATACCTATACACTCTAGGTACGGTCCTTAAGCTGATATACCTGCACACTCAAGGTATGATCCCTCATTCACAGGTCACCGGTATTGGATGCCGGGCGACGAGACTCATCATGAACCTGTGAGCACTAGTTATGTTAGTTATGGAATGTCTGGTATCCCTACACATGATCCGACACACCATGCCGAGTCAGATTTTGATCCTAACACTACGCCTAGGGGCACTCCTATTCCTTTCCATGTGGAGATATTTGGGAACACGAGCCACATTGCACCCTCCATCTCGACGGTGGAGGCTACATCACATGTTCATCCTAGACCTAGTGTTAGTAGTCCTATTAGGATACCAGAACCAAGATGAGTGACTATAGGGAACACCACTTACATCGCTTCACATATCCCTTTGTCCTCTATTCCTAGTTCTTCGAATGCTATTCCTCTCCCTCATTCACGTTGTCCTTCGGGCTGGAATGTGGCTACTAGTCATGTTCGTACTGCTGCTACTTGCGTAGTTGTGTCTTAGAGTCAAGTACCTCCTATTGTCTCGGGAGGTCACATTCCTTCTTCTGGAACGCCCTATGGTCTATCGCAGGGAATTCCTCATATTCCTACTTACGGAGTCTCTCATGGGACATCCCATGGGACATCTTATGGAGCTTCTCATGGAAAATATTATGGATTGCAGTATGTAAAGAGTTATTCACCTTATGGGTACGGGTATCAACAACTTGCTTACTCCCCGAATTATGGCTTTGTAGCTCCAAATAGTCAAGGTACACCACATTATGGTGCTTCCATGCCACCCTACACAGGTCAAACGGGAGGAGGGCACTATGGCCATGGCCATGGTGGTTACAGTAATCATTATTATGTGAACCAAAATTATCAGGGAGCGTGGCATCGACCTGCTCAACCTAGGCTCCCTTTCCTCGCAACGTTAAATTTTCCTGACTTGTTGAGACTAATGAACGATCTGATATCTTATGACCCAGCTTGTCCCGCTGTCCCTACCAAGCTTCCCTTGGAAATTCCCAAATTCGAGGGAAAACCATGAGAAGATCCTAGTGAACATGTTACTACATTTCACCTTTGGTGCTCTTCTAATTCCTTACACGAAGATTTGATCCGTTTAAGGCTATTTCAACGTACCCTCACCGGGCCTGCAGCAAAATGGTACATAGAGTTACCTAGGGGGCATTTGTTTTGTTCGATGACCTAGATATGGATTTTCTCAACTACTTCCAGCTACTGGTGCTTTACGATGTTGGTACGGAACTCTTGTTGACATTTCGACAAGACAAATCCACGCATATCTCAGACCATATCCAAGAGTGGCGTAGACGAAAGAGATTGATTAAGGCCTTCATACCGTCGGAGTTTCTCCTTGAATGGTTCCTTAAATCGTTATTGCCTTATATAGCGAAGCCATTTTTAGGGTGTAGGAAATGGATTTGATTTATGCTCAATCCGGTTTGTTATATGAGGTCATTCCTAATGCTCCGCGTTCTAGTTTCGAACCTAAGGTCAAACCTGGACCACATGCCGATGGAATTGTTGGTTGTACGAGTACCAAACCTATGGATTCGGTTGTGAAACAGGTGAGTCAATTTTCTATCAACCAATCTGCCTCGGGACAAGCCACGGCTTGTATCAACCCACCCAAACGACGAATGTGCTTTCGGTGCAATCCTTGGACCTGAAGGGTAACCAACAACCCAAAAGGAATAAGAAGAAGGGTAAAAACAATCATAAGGGTGGGAATAGGAATGAAAATTCTAATTCTAATGACAAGAACACCCGCAATGCTGGGGGGGACAAGCAGTCTAAATGTAAGGTTAAGTTTCCTTGCAAATTGTGTAAGGATGACCACCTCATTCACTTGTGCCCTTGTATAGAAGAAGCCTCAAGGTTCATAGCATAGGGCCCAGCTGTGCTGACCAACCCTTTACCCCATAATCAAAACATGAACTCGAGGACCCATGATCAGTCTGGTGGAGATAAAGATCCGCTGGAAGCTAGTAGTGGTCATGGTTGCATCAATATGGTGCGTCCTACTAAGGTTGTGACTCATGCGAAGGACTATGGTCCGTCACAACCTGACCTTAGAAAGCAACTTACTCCACCCGGGAGTCCTTTGCGTATTTAAAAACCTGTGGATAAACCTGAAGCTGCACCTCGCATTCCTAAGGGAGTCCTTAAGTGTTTGAGGCACAATCCAAATGCTCGAGCCACCCAAAATTATTCAGTTGTCGAGGATTTGGGACACACTCCTTGCGCGATGTCTGCACTCGAAGTACTTCAGAGTTGTCCTTCGGAAAAGGAAGGCTTTGCTTTCTGCTGTTGGTGTTAATGATGATAAATATTCCTCCGTCATCAAATTTGAAACTGCGGGAGTACAGCCTCGGTTTCCTTACTATGTGTCTCTTTTGATTCATGTAGAATGTCTTAACATGACCGTCAAATGCACTGTGATTGAGGAAGGCGCTACTACTTTCGTGATGTCTTTGGCATGTTGGAAGGGTTTGGGTTCCCCCCAGTTGTCTAAATCCACTACCATGTTGACTGCTTTTGATGGTAGATCGTTTCGGCCGCACATAATTATTCCTTCTCTTAAGGTCCATTTGGGAGGGAAGACCATTGCGATCAAGGTCGAGGTGGTTGATGCCCCCCTTGACTACAATCTGTTACTGGGTAGGAATTGGATGTATAATATGCAAGCCGTAGCTTATTCTCTATTTAGAGTTGTATGCTTTCCATTTAATGGAAAGATAGTTATGATTGATCAAATGTCATTTAAGAATCCGTGTGTTACCACATCTTCAGGAGCTTCTATCTTGATTGTCGAGGACTCTCAGTCAACAATTGGGAGTGTGGGTGTGGGCATGTATCCATCCCTTATGGGAAGCTTTAGTTGTCCTGCACTTGTTCTTATGATTGGGTCTAGTTTCAGTGGGGCTTCATCTTCATTGAGATCGGTGTCTTTTCACACTACCCATATGGAATATCCTTGGATTCTTCCTACACCGAGTCCTTCGTGTAAGCCTATCAAAACAGACATGCCGTTGCCTGCAGCAATGATAGCATATCAAGCGAATCTTGAATGTGTTGTAGGGACTAGTCCTTCCTCTTCGGGGACGGAGGAGGAGGACCCATATGTGCTGCCTGCATGGGCAGTTGAGTCTTCTCACGCACATGACTGCCTTGCTAGTGTTTTTCCATAAAATGAAGCTATTATTGAATCCATGTCTGGAGTTGAGCCACCTTGGGAAGAGTTGCATCATAGATCTTATTTTCTTCCCGAGCTTGACCGTTTGGAGTGTGAAGAATTTAGGGAGATTCTTAGTGAGAGAATTGGTTGTCCTATGGTTCCATTAAGATCTCCTGGTCCGATGGCTGATGGAAACATGGCGAATATATCTCCTACCATTCCTATCAATATCTCTCGCGATCTTGGAAAGATTGAGAATGTCTATATTGGGGAAGAATGTTCCCATGATGAGATTCAATAGTATACCGAGCTGTTCAAATATTTTCATGATGTATTTGCTTGGTCATACGAGGAAATGCCAGGTATCGACCCTCGCATTGTTGAACATGAAATTAAAACTTATCCCAATTCTAAGCGTGTTCGACAATGCTTGCATGCGGTGAATCCTAGAAAAGCACCCGCAATTAAGGCTGAGATAGAAAAGCTCTTAAATGCCGGTTTTATCTATCCCATTCTCTTGGCGGAGTGGGTTTCAAACCCCATTCTGGTGGATAAGAAACAGGGAGAAATCCGTATATGCACTGATTTCTATGACTTGAATCGTGCCTGTCCTAAGGATAATTTTGCCACACCATTTATTGATCAAATTTTGGATGAGTGTGCGGGAAGCGAGGTATTTTCCTTTATGGACGGCTTTTCCAGATACAATTAGATATAGATCAAACCCGAGGACCAACATAAGACTGCATTTATTTGTACTTGGCGTACGTTTGCATATCGGAAGATTCCTTTCGGCCTTAAAAACACCGAAGCCACATTTCAGCGGGCTATGACGTTGATCTTCCATGATCTGAAATTGATTATTGAAGTCTTTTTGGATGACCTTGCTACTTATTCTTGTATGAGAATGCGTCATTCCTACCATTTGAGATTAGTGTTCGAAAGATGCCTCCATTACTTGGTTAGGTTAAATCCTCATAAGTGCATATTTTGTGTGAAGTCTAGTCGCTTGTTAGGGTTCATTGTCTCCAAGGAGGGTATAAGAGTCAACCCTTTAAAGGTTGAGGCAATACTTCAATTGTCTCCCCCGAGAAACATTGGACATCTTCAATGTTTGCAAGGCATGGAAAATTTCTTGCGGAGATTCGTCGTCAACTTTGCCAATTTGACTAGAGGATTTATGCATTTTTTGAAGAAGGAAACTACCTTTTGCTGGGATGAGTGAGCCCATGAGTCCTTTGATGCGCTTAAGCGAGCCTTAGCATCGGCCCCGGTGATTAGTCCACCCGACTATAGCCGTGACTTTTTACTTTATGTGTCCGCGTCCATGGAGACGATTGGTATGGTTTTGGTTCAGGAGGATGAGGAGCTCCAGGAGCATGTCATATATTATTTCAGCCAAAACCTTATATATGCAGAGATATGTTATTCCCATGTGGAGAAACTTGCCTTAGCTACCGTTCATGCGGTTCATATATTGAGACACTATATTCTCCTCCGCCAGACCTTGGTGGTAGCCCATGTCAATCCATTTCAGTTCGTCCTCACTAGAAGGATGATAGGGGGAAAGTATAATAAGTGGATTGTCATCTTGCAAGAATTCGATCTCGATTTTGTTTCGGCAAAATCAAAAAAATTGTTGATTTTTGTGGAGCTTATATCGGATTTCCCAAGTGAGGAGTAGGAGGAAGTTTGTGAAGATACGTTTGTCGATGAGCACATTTTCTTGATCTCAACTTTGGATCCATGCTTTGGGGATATAATCATATATTTACAAACATTGAAGGTCACTACTCACCTTTCATGGGATGAACGACGACGGTTACGTCACGTATTCAAGAACTACCTTATAGTGGATAACACATTGTACCGCTGTGGGGTAGATTCCATTTTACGTCATTGTTGAACTCATGAGGAGGCTGAGCTTGTGCTGAATGATTGCCATAGAGGGGCGTGTGGTGGTCATTTAACTGGGCTTTCTACAACCCAAAAAATCTTGAGAGCGGGTTATTTCTGGCTGTCGATCTTTAAAGATTGTGTCAATGCGGTCAAGAAGTGCCACCCTTGCTAGGTGTTTGCACGCAATATGCGCTCACATCCTGCCCTGTTACATCCAATTGTCATCGCCAGTCCCTTCACTAAGTGGGGGCTTGATTTCATGGATTGCAACCCAGCTTCAGCTGGGGGGAATCATCATATTATTGTGGCTGTTGACTATTTCATGAAATGGGCTGAGGCTATGCCCATGGTTAAATCTGACGATGAAACGACTGCACATTTTGTATTCAACCAGATCATTACTTGGTTCGGTATTCCAAAGGAGCTTGTCACTAGCCATGGTAGGAACTTTTAGAATCGGATGATGAAAGAGTTGGCCTTGAATTTAGGGTATAAGCAGGAGCATTCCTCTTCTTATTACCCTTAGGAAAATGGATAGGTTGAAGCAGTGAACAAATCACTTAATTCCATTCTCCAATGAACCATTGCACAAAGCAAGACCAATTGGCATATCATGTTATATCCTGCTTTGTGGGCTTATAGGACCGCAGTTAAGATTGCCACCGGTTTTTCTCCATATCATATGAAATCCCTTCATTGAAGCTAGCCATAGAGCTCTTACCAGACACTTCCCCATTGGAGGAACGTTTGGTCCACTTAGAGCAGCTTGATGAGCAGTGCCAAGATGCCTTGGTGGCTCTAGAAGTGAATACGCGTCGCGTTAAGGTCTAGTATGATAAATTTGTCCATTCGAGGAGGCTCAGTGAGGGATATTTGGTCCTTTTGTGGGATCAAGTTAAATAACCCTTGGGGCCAGGAAATTTTAATGCCATGTGGCATGGTCCTTACATTGTCAAACGTGTGTTAGAGAAGGGCGCATATGAGCTAGTAGATTATGAGGGGACAGCCTTTGCGGAGCCTAGAAATGGGCTCTATCTTAAAAAGTACTATGCATGATTCTCAGCCAGGGCTGACTATTGTATATTATTGTATAGTATTTTGCATAGTTAGGTTTTTCTTATGGTGATCGAGTTTGTGATTAGCTTTTGTTTCTTATGGTAGATGTCAAAGGAGTCTTCCACCTTCATAGGATTCGCTGATGGTGTTAGCCGTCACACTCAACACTCAGCCTCTACTACTTGGGTGATTTATACTCCTACGGGTCAGGTATTGTCTTCAGGAGGCATATGTTTACAGCCCTTTTCAAACAATGTTGCTGAATATAGTGCCATTATTGAGCTTCTACAGGATGCCATTTGACATGGTATTCTCTCTCTTGAGGTACGTCTTGATTCACAGTTACTAGTGTCATATCTTAATGGCTTGTATCATGTTAGGGATCCAAATTTATTACCAAGATTCTTATATGTGAGATTGTTAGAACGACAATTTGACAACATAACATACATACATGTTCCAAGATTTTATAATCAAGTTGCTGACTCATATGCTAACTATTTGTTAGATTGGCATTTGTTTCATAGACAATAAGCTCATCACAAACATAGATTTTTACACATGTAAATAAATAAATCGATCATAATAAATTTTTTTTATTAAACATCCAAAATGTGATAATACATAAGTGTCATAATACAAAAATAGGGCTTCCGAGCCACCAAAATATAAATACATGGTAGTACAAAAATGTATCACTCCCAGGTATCTAAGCCCGGGGAGGAGGAGGGGGGTTCTGATCGTGGGAATTCACCATGGCTCTAGCTAGTTGTTGAAACAACCGCACCCATGCTCATGGTGCACCGACCACCTGACGCTGCATGGCCTTAGGCAGGTCCTCGACCTGCACCATGGGTACCCTATGTGTCAGCCGCACAAAGCTTGTGTGGATGCTTTCGAGTGTTCGCTCCGCATCCACACCCATGATGTCATCTCCTCTTCCCCTTCATTTATGAGGAGGAAAACCGTCAGGCCACCGTGGTCTTACATCTGCATACATATGCCATGATGTCACTATGTGTTGTCATGCAAAAACATGTCTTTTGAGTCTATATATCAAAAAACACAAAAAAATTAATAATTCAAAAAAATTTAAAAACAAAAGGGTTGGGATTCGTTACCAATGTCACCGTATGCTGACCCTGGTGGTAGAGGCATATCAAGATCTCCCCGAAAATCTATCCTTGCATAGGGGTAATCATTGATGGAAACTATCTGCCACCGCTACCATGGAAAGAAGTCAGCTGGATAGGGGTTAAACACCCTACCTCCACCCAGTCTGCGCATCACATTTGCCCAACATCGTTGGGCTGGATCTTGAACCCCGTGAAAAGGAATGTCAACTCTAGGGCTAAGTCCCGGAACACACTCAAAGAAGAACGTGCTCAGTATACTGTTGAAGCTGAAGTTTCGTACCTTTCCCATCTTGCAGTCATTGAGCTATTGCTTCATGTTACTCAATAGCGCAGTACTCCAATCGTAAACTATGGGTCTCATGCACTCCACTACATAGAACATCAAGGGCCGCGAGGCCTGGTGGAGTGAGGCTAGAATTGCTAGCCTGCCGAGTGTCAGTAGTATGGCCTTCAGCCCTAGTACCTATATGGATTTTGTTAGGATCTGACTCCCAACCTTCTCCATGTCTAGATAACAGTATACAGTGATATACTCATCTATGGTGAGGCCACCTCCAGGCCCGCAAGAACATAGGTTCACCACTTCCCCCCGCCGGGACAATCTTGTAATGAAGTACATGTCCTCCACCTCTATAGTGAGGGACATCCCATCAATTTGAAAATACTCTGAGTTAGGATCCCAATAGTCTACTAGCATCTACAACAGTCTTGGGTTGGCCCTTAAGCCCCCAAGACACCAAAACTTGTAGATCCTGCATGCACGAAGAGCTTGTTGAGCCATTAGATCACCCCATATTGCTTCTTCTACATTCTCGTGCTCTCTTTCCCTCCATTCTAGAACCATCCTACACATTTAATTTAAGTTTTTGTCATTA
This sequence comes from Pseudotsuga menziesii, assembly GCA_001517045.1. Lineage (NCBI taxonomy): Eukaryota > Viridiplantae > Streptophyta > Pinopsida > Pinales > Pinaceae > Pseudotsuga > Pseudotsuga menziesii. The sequence continues at coordinate 392,717 of LPNX010434924.1, forward strand.
CATGTTTTATAAAAACTTAAACGCGGCCGCATACGCGACTGTTTGTAAAACAACTGCGTATGTATGCAACTTTGAGCCATTTTTCTGCGTATAGCCATCCCTATACGCGAAAAAATCCTCGATTTCTGTGTGGGACGAGGTGCATATCTTAGATTGGCATAGAAATCAATTTTGACCATGGAAATTACAAAAATTTACATGCAAATGAAAGAGCAGGGCATGGGAAGTTACCTGGAAAAAACGATGTCGGATTCCGTCGGCTGAAACTCCCGAAATTCGCGTTTGAAGTTCTGAGTTGAATTGGTTAAAAATTTCAAATGATATATAATGTTTTGAATTTTTTACTATTTATAGAAAATTTTCAAATGTTTGAAATTTTTTACCCCCTTTCTATAGTTTTGAATCGTTTTTGACCCTTTTGGACCGTTTTTGACTAATATGATGATGTAGGAGACTGTTTTGAGTGCCGTTTCGACCATTGTTTTGACCTGTTTGTGCCGATTTCAGATATGATGTTTAAACTGGAATATAGGTTAAATTTCACCTCCTTTTTCATTTTGCATGACCTTATGACCGTTTCATTATAACCTTAGGTACGAACCCATTCTATCCTGTCACAGAACCTTCTTGCTGTTTTAGAAGTGACATGATGTGAATGGTAGACTTTGACCTTACATGGGTGCCCTAGTTAGCTCCTTGTTTGCATTTGGCACCCATGCCGACACTTTGTTCTTTAGGGTGTGGGATTCCATTGTATATTATCGCCATGACATTTTGCAAGAGCCTCATACTCCTCTTGATCTTTTGCTGGCCTGTTTCCCCAGGACTCTCTTATGTCAAGTTGTAATTGCATTTTCATGAGGTTTGCTTGCCTCATTGAGCCCTTTTCCAGCTTCTCTGACTTCGAGTATCAACAATATAGCCCGAGCTTGTCTCATGTCTAGCCATGCAGAGCCATTTTATATATCCTTTGCAGCTTGAGTCCCTATTTTTACCAGGAGGGGACTTTCCCTTGAGTGTCTCTATCCTACACGTGTCCTTGCATTGAGCATAGGTATGTTCCATTGCTTGGAACTAGTTTGTTTGCCCATTTAACACTCATCTCCTCCTATTCTGTAACTTTAAAGTGATTTTATTCTTTTTCAAGCTTTTCAAATATTTGAAATAGTCCAAAAAAAATTAAAAAACCAAAAAGCCGGACAAGAAAAGATGTTATCTTTGGAAGCAGTCGAGTTGTGTTGCCTTCGAACAGAGCACTGTATATCACATTCGTTGGTTGGGTTAATAGTTTGACTTTAGGAGCTGTACTTGTTTTTCTGAGTTTATCTCCACCGACTGGTTAAGCTTCCAGTCCCTATGGAGCCTCTGTCGATGCCTCCTGTGTCACAGAGATGTCCCAGTTTTGTATATCAAGTCTGTGTTGCTTACATTAAGTCACCATTCACCTTTATGCTCTTTTTTGAAGGAATTTGAAACCTGAGTCGACCATTCCTCAGTTATCTTGACTTTGCTTGTTAGCCATTCTCGGTACAATTACTGGTTCATGCACCTTATGATCGAGTCCTTCCACATTATACAACTTTGTTGAGTACCTCATGTTGGATGATGGGGGATGCCTTAATGAACTCCTTCCAGCGGATTTCATCCCATCGAATTCAGATCATTTATTCTGGGATGGGAATCTAGAGTCATTTTTGAGTGCCTTGAGACTTGCAGTCATCAATGGAAGGTTCTCTCGCCATTGACAGTTTTTTGGGAATACATCAATTTCCCCTGATCGATGGATTCTCTCAAGTGTTCGACCTCAACATATTTATTCACACTTTTTAGTTTGCACTCTAGTACCTTGATTCCCATTATCATTATCGGTGGGTGATCTTGCTTCTATTAACGGTATACATCAATGACCAGCAATCAAACGATGGACTACTATGTTCGACCTTGACACCTCTATTCACATAGTAGGACATGTACTCATAGCGGTTTGTGTAGAAGACCTTCCAGATTGGTGGCATCTCATATATTTTACCTCCTTGATCATGCCAGTGTTCATGAGATTTCAGCTCTCGTGACTTGATTCCAGTATATGTCAGATATTTCCAGCCATTATGGAGATCTTGATCCACTATATATCTTCATCCTTCATGGAGATCATGATCCTTTGTATATCTTCATCATGGAGAATCTAAGCTATTTATATTGCACGTGGCAATGACCACACATGTCATATTTTGTATCATGCCTATTCATGGCCATTGTACTCTTATGTATTCGGGACTGCTACATCTACTTGTAGTTATGTACAGAGTTTGATCATTGTATTGTACTGATTGGATGGATGGTTCTTCCACTAGGTTCTTCATCACTCCACTTCTGGGATGGAATTATAATGTATTTCGGCCATCGTATGACCCCTTTGACCTCACACATTAGGGGGCATCTGTTATATCTGATTTTACCACACATGGTGAATCACACTTTTATGGCCTTCCCTGTCCCTCTGCAGACTCCTTAGACCCCATGGACAATTTTTGTACCTTTGATGTTTCCATGATCATCCCTAAAAACATGCAATAATTACCATATGTGACTTTTAATCCCTTTCTTGCATATATACGCAGGTTTGACCCTTAAAACCGGGTACATCAAGATGTGTGCAAAAGGCCAAATGATTTTGGAGTTTTCCTTGATGTGGATTCGAGTCACTTGTCTCTTGACCTTCCATATGCCTTGAGATCGCTCAGATTCGACCTTCCATTACCCCATTGAAGAGTTATATAAGGAACCCTTTGGATACATTGAAGGGAGAGGAATTGAAGAGCAAGAAAACTATAGTCCATTGTTGCCGGATCTTATACTTGAGTCTGCATCTCTTTATCCCTTGGAGCACTTTGTGTTCTTCCCAAGATTTCCTTTTGCTTGTGAGCTTGCTATCGAGAGATGGAGGATTGAAGTGGTGGAGGCCCAAGTGGGGGACTCAGTTTCTCCGATTTGCAGACGTGCCGACAGAGGTTGTCACTATTGTAATCTCTATTTTATATCAATAGAAATATCTTTTCCTGTCCAATAATGTGTATTTAAATGAGTATTTTATCCGCGGATGCTTTTAAATGCTTATATGTTATTGATTATATATGCTATATTAGGTCTAACAAAATTATATATAGCATGCTTGTCTTTTTTGCTGAATGTCGAGGAAGCAAATTTCTAATACAAGCGAGATTGGAAAAGCTCAACGGGGATCTACATCAACTGTCCAAAATAAGGTACGAATTGAGATCCTTTAGTGTTGGATATTTGGTTTCTCTTGCATATAGGAAAGGATTGATTTCTGGAGTCAAGCTGTCTGTTGTGGTACCCCAAGCCATAGGAATTTCTCTCCGCAACAACAAGCTTGGTGTAGTTTGAAAATAATTTCCTTGCAAGGAGGAACATCAATGGAACTACAGATGATGAAGATATCGACCTTTTTCGAAAAGTAAGATTAGGTCGAAGACATGAACCCTCCTAAGAAAAAGGGGGATCATGTAGATAATATGGAACTTTCAAGGAAAAGGAGAGTAATGATGAGACTGAAATTGTTGATGGATGATATTGATGATGAAAAGGTCTGACATTCTCTTATGGACGATAATATCCTCTCTTGAGGATGGCAGGTATAACACTTTGATCTTGAGAGTGGTCCTTACTAAGGATGGCCCTGCAGATGTTACTCTCAGATGGAGAGTACCCACATTCAGTTGTGGATACCGTAGAATAAGAATTGCTCAGGAGTAGTCCTAACCTCAATGGTAAGGATGTTCTATGATGAGTCCTCACGGATGACATGACTAGAATTTTTTATGAAATCTATATTTTCTCTATAGAAAATACTCTCGTATGTAGAGTATGCCTACATTTATATGTAGATACCATAGAATAACACTCGCTTGGGAGTGGTAATAACCTTAGTGGTATTGATTCTCTATGATTAGTCCTCATAGATTCCATAGTATAACACTCAGTTGGGAGTGGTCCTAACCTCAGTGGTATGGATGTTCAATGATGGGCCAACATTTTGTATGTGGTTGAGATCCGCTCTACAGACAATACTCTTTCTCGGAAGAGTATGCCTACATGTAAGTGTAGATATTGTAGTATAACATTCACTTAGGAGTGGTCCTAAACTTAGTGGTATGAATGGTCTACGATGAGTCCTCACAAATGATAGAGCCTACACTGGGTGCATTTGATATCTACATTTATTTGTAAATGATTCAGTTGATCGATTTCATGGTTTAGGCTAATGGAGGATTGCATCATCCTTGGAATCACATCCTAAAGTGATAGGGATTGATAATCCCACAAAGATACCATGTGTACTGCAGGTAGTGAGGTGACAAAAGGATCAATTAGATCAAAGTGCGGTTGTAAAGGATCAAGAATATCGAAGTACTGCTGAAAATGATCGAAGTGCTGCTACTACGAAGGATCAAGAAGGTCGAAATATTGCTATAAAGGATCAAATATCGAAGTGATGCTACGAAGTATCAAGAAGATCAAAAGTGATGCAAAGGATCGAAGATCGAAGTACTACTGTTAAGGATCAAAATATCGAAGTGCTGCTACAAGGGATCGAAAGATCGAAGTGTTGCTGCTAAAGGAGAAAGTGATCGTGTGATGCATAAGATGAAAGACATTGAAGAGTAATTGTTCCAGTTACTATTTGTGAAAATTTTCTATGACGTATAGATGTATTACCTTGATGTACTATTAAAGATATTGTCTCTCTGTTCTCCTATAGTCTATGATGATGTTGTCAGTAGAATAACCTTCTCGTTAACGGGGAGTGTTGAAATATTGTAACTTCAAAGGATATTCTAAATGTATTTTACTGATGTAACCTAAGGGAGACGTTATTATTCCTCTGGTAGGGTGTTACTATTATATTTGGTCATCATAGAGTCATGAGGTAAATCCTCCATTGTAAGCTGAGTCATTAGTACCCTAATGAATATTATAATATACTATTTTGAGTCTTCCTAGGTGAAGTCGGCCCATACAGTTTAGTGGGGTCGACTTGTTTAGGGTAAAAGTCAGTTGGCTCAATGTGTATAAATAAGAGAGATATGATTCTTATTTGGACACAGACTTACTCACTTGAGTAGCGCATAGGAGAGAGAGAGAAAGAACTTAAGGAGGAGAATACCTGTTTTTGGGGTTATATCTTATACATCTTATACATAGGAAGTTTTGGATGGGTTTTCTTCCCCTTGATGGTTTCCCAGGATAAATATTGTGTCTATCTTGTGATTGTGTTTCTTTTACTGATTCTTCATATTCTACTTCCGTGATTTTGAATTGAACACTAATGATAACTAGTCTAGGATATGAAATCTTAACAAGAACTCTCCATAGTTCTCATTTTTTTATAGGTTGCATCTAGTAGTTATTTTTACCCTTTTTTTGAAAAGTGGTTCTATTAGTAGAAACCTTTTTTTTCAAGATTAAAATTACAACCCTTTGAACCCATCACCTAAACAAGATTGTAATGTTTCCAAGATTAACCATAAAATCAATCCTCGAATATAAATATGGGGCCAAAAACACCACCCTTTATTTTTAATTTTTAAATTACAACTTTGAAATCGTGGGCTTACAACTGGACCATTGTCAACAAAACCCTTAAAATCAACCCTTGAATCGAAAAATGTCACCAACAACATCACCTCCCACTACTTTCTGGTGTTAAAATTGCAGTTTTTTGAAGTCATTGCCATGTGGTACTCTTGCAATAAAACCCCTAAAATCAACTCTGGAATTGAAAATAAGTTCCATCGGTTGCACCCTTGCCCTTTTTTCTAGCTTAAAATTGAAACATTTTTGAAACCATAGCTTAAAATTTTGGTGTTGATGTTGTAAACAAAATCATAAAATTAAAAATAGAGAGAACAAAAAAAGAAAAAAATCAAAACGATAGCAAAAAAACATATTTTCAAAATAAAAAATGATTTAATATTATTATCAAAAAATACTTTGATTATTAAAAGAATAAGCGATAAAAACATAATTGAAAAAAAAAGAAAAATAAGTTCCCTACTGTCGTTTTCAAACAAAATAAATTGAAATTGAACACTATAGGCACAAATCAAATTTAAAAAATAAAAAAAGGAAAGAAATAATAAATCAAAGAAAAAAAAAAGAAATTTGTGTGGGGTGCAAGGGTAATTAGTGGAAGGTAGGTGAGTGGGGCATCAGGTATATNGATCACAACCAGACTGGGCCACATAAACCCTCAGCTGGTTGGATTTTGGGTGTCTCTTCCCAACTATATCACCATTAAGGGGAATTGAACCTGGTCACCCTGCTAACGAGATCCACATCTTAACTAAATGGGCTAGCAAGAATTGAATTAAAAATTGAAGGACATGGGGGTGGACTTGATACACTTGTGTATGTATGCATCAGGAGATCATTTAATACAATCTATATGAATGTAACCACACATTATACCACTACCTCAATATGTCCTCATTAGAGTTGAACGTTTCTCACTAGTGAAAAACTTCTCATTCTTCACCAATGGATCCAATCCCTTTGGGAAATGTTGTATATATATATATATCCATGAAAAAGTGTATCTTTTCTTCAATAACCAAAAATAAAATTTTCAGTTGCTTATACCCCAAAGCAAACAAAAAAAAGAAATCACAAAGGGTTCCAACTCTAGTCCAAAACTATGACCCAAAATTGGTGTTGTCTAGCATTTTGTGACTTTGCAAGAACAAGTAACTAAACATGACAATATACAATCATCCATAATATGTATACAATAAAGGATTTAAAGTCATCTAAAATAGAGTTCCTTCTATCATATTGAATACCATCATGAAATGTGTCGAAGGAAAAAAAATATGTTTAGGATGGCCAAGTCCTTACTCTGAAAGATGATCATCACATTTGTTCTCTATGTAGACATGTTCAAAGACAATCTGCTGAAATTGAGAAACCACTTTTTGTGTGCAAGCTTATCGATTTTCACTGTGTATAAATTGAGTAGCCACTTGTTTTAATTGGAGAGTTGATGAGCAATGGAGATGCTTGAATCAAGGTAAGTCCTTTCATCCAATTGATTGTAAGAAATGAGTCACCAAAAATCTAAATATGACCAATGTTATTCTCGAGAGCATATTTCAGAAGATGAAATAGAGCATATACTTCACCAGATTTATTTGTACCCTTTCCATGGCTATACTTGAAATGAATTTGATTTCAGTTAGGGATATTAAGAACAAACCCCAATCCAACAATCAAACCTAGATCATCATGAAAAGCACCATCGAAAAAATACCACACTATAGATGTGTTGATAAATAGCTCCTTCAAAAGCTAGGGGCCTTTTTCAAAGGCTACATACATAAAGTAAGAGAGAAGTGGCCAAATCTGTGTTGTGGATTGGTAAGGAGCGAAAAATTTCTCCTCAAAGATAAAACTATTCCTAAAAATATAGATCCCAAAACTATTCCTAGAAATATAGATCCCCTCTTAAGTTCCCTATTATAAAACTAGGTAAATAATCAAGACTTAAAAGTTTTTCCTAGATAAAGTGTGGAAATCTACCCCAAGCTTAGACAATTGAACTCACAAAAAATGCTTGAAAATATGCAAGAAACACTCAAGAAGGAGTCTGAATATGTGATAATCCAAAAACTGTTGATGATATTAATTTACACCAGCCATCATTAAATATATGTAGGATGATCATACAATAGATACTCCAAGGATTCAAAATCTCAAATATGCTATTTGAATTAGTACAAAAGTAGGCTTACTAAACTAGTCAAAATCCCCCATAAGAGCATAAGGCACTTTCCAAATCAGTCAAGATGCCCATGAATTTTCTGAATGAGTGTGTACAAATAATAAGTGATGGAAAGTGGAATTTATCATTCTTTTAGTTGAGGAAAGGAAGGGAGGTGAGTTGGTGCAAAAAACAAGGCAGTCTACCTTAAAACTAGCTTTAGCTTCTGCCTTAAAACTGCAGAAAAGCTGGAAAGACTGGAAAAAGTAGTAATGCATAGTTTCCATACTGGAAAGTCTGTGGGTTGGAATAAAACTATCTAGGACCTTTATAACTCACTCCATGAGGTATTTTTGACAAGTTTGACCTAAAAAATGGGGGTGGGTGCAAACTAGTTAGTGTAGGACCTAGGAATTAATAAAAAAGATTAATTATTTTATCCTAAGAATTGGGATGGTTTTTTATTATTCCAACACCCCCTATTAAGCCTAAATTTATGTACAATTTCAAAAAAATATCAGAGATATAGGGCCTAACAACAAGGCTTAGTCACCCTTTACATACTACTTGTCCATACAAAACAAGGAAAGAGGCAAAACCACAAGTGGTAAAACCCTCCCTAAAACATGGACATGAACAAAAATGTATGGAATATGGTATTCAATATGTATTCACCACATGATCAGGTATCCCAAGTAGTTACTTGAGAATGATGAATATCCTCTCAGAAAACATCTTGGTGAAGATGTCTGGAACTTGCTCAGATGATGCACAATATTGCAGATCAATGACCCCATCATGCACAAGTCCTTTGATGTAGTGCATATGGATCTCTATGTGTTTGGTTTAATGCCTCAGTTTTGGATCAGTTTCAATTCAAATGGTACTTTGGTTTTCACAATAGATGACTGTATAAGTATCTAAATTGATCCCAAACTGTCCAAGTATTCCCTGCAACCACAAACATTGAGTAGTTGCATTCACAACTCCTCTGTACTCTACCTATGTAGATGAAAGTGAAACTGCACTTTGTTTCTAACTTGAATAGATTATTGGTCTATCTGTAAGCATAAACACATATCCATAAGTTAAATTTCTATCAGTGTTATCACCTACCCAATCAGAATCAATAAAACCAACTAACTCTAGTCTATATTGTGAAACATAGTGAATCCTATGAGTTTTTGTTCCTTGTACAAAGTTTAGGATTATTTTTGCTTCCCTCCAATGGATGTCATGAGGATTATCCATGTAAATGGAAGCCACACTCATTTCATAATATATATCAGGCCGAGTATGTGTCAAATAAATAATACAACCAACCGGTTGCATATACAGGGTGTTTTTTCCAATGAAGTTGGATGAGCTTATTCAAGCTTAACTGCTGAAAGGAAAGGAGTCTTGCTTGGATTGAAATCATTCATTCTGAACTTATTCAGTAGATCTGAAGCATACTTGGAATTATGTCACTTGATTCCAATATCTGATTGAAAAATCTCAATCCCAAAAAATTGGCTTAACAATCCCAAATCAGTCATAAGGAAGGCATGGTTCATTGCATCCTTCAAGGAGGCAATTTATTTCTTGGAACTTCCTCTGATCATGAGGTCATCAACATACAATAAAATATGATTAAATAACCATGAATCATATTAAAATAGACATTCGGATCAGACTTGCATATACAATAGGTTAGTGATAACAAAAAATCCATCAATCTTGGCATACCAAGCTCTAGGAGCTTGTTTTAGCCCATACAATGATTTCTTCATCCTGCACACAAGAGATGGATTAGTCACAAAAATTTCTGGCTGATGAATATATATTTATTCTTTTAGATCACCATGTAGGAAAGCACTCTTTACATCCATATGATGTACTTCCCAATGCTTGGAAGTTGCAATGGCCAAAACTAGTCCTATGGAGTCCATCTTTGCAACTGGTGCAAAAGTCTCGTTGTAGTCAATGCCTTGGAATTGGGAGAATTCCTTAGACACTAACCTTTCCTTATACTTTAGAGGAGAATAATCAGCAGCAAATTTATTTTTGAAAACCCACTTACACTTGACTAGCTTTCTCCTTGGGGGGAGAATGACTAGATACCATGTGTCATTCTTTTGGAGCGAATGAAATTCCTCCTTCATGGATGTTTTCCATATTGCATATTCACATGCATATTCATATGTATGTGGATAAAATTCAATCATTATAAAACACTTATCATCAAAGAAAGGGTCTCTGACAGAAAGGGCACTCTCGAATTGGGATATAGTCCTCCTAGAATCTCTAGGATTCCCAACTATTTCCCCAGCTTCTTGGATGGTATTTTATGCCCACTTTGGCATTGTGGGGATGTTTGAATCGGAAATTAAATAATAATTATCAGACATATCAGAATCATAAAGTTCATTAGTTACTTCACTTACAACCAAAGGTGGAGGAGGTGAGGAGGACTCTCCAATTTCTGCTGCTACCATAGGCTCTTCTTCAAACTGAACACTCCTTTCAATGAAGGATTTTTGAGTACTTATGTTGATCAGATTGTACCCTTTGGAATATTCCTAATACCCAACAAATAGGAACTCTTGTCTTTGATGATCCAAATCCCTCCTTTTGTTCAATGGAATTCTAGCCCATGCTCTTGAGCCAAAAATCCTTAAATGAGACACATCTGGTTCGTGCCCACTCCAAGCTTTGAAAGGAGTAACTCCATAAATATGATTGTGAAGCACCCTATTTTGGATGTAGGATGCACATTTTATAGCTTTAGCCCAAAAATTTGGTGGCAAAGTCTTAGACTCCAACATATAAGTAGCCATCTCCTTGAGACTTCTATTCTTCCTCTGAGCCACACCATTTTGCTGAGGTGTGTAGGGAATAGAGTGCTACATCTGGATACTTGCATATTCACAATAATTAATGAACTTAGAATTGAAATATTCACCACCATTATCAGATCTACGGATATTGAGTTTCCTCCCAGACTGGTTCTCAATCAAGGCCTTGAAAACCTTAAAGTGGTCAAAGACATCAGACTTGAGTTTAAGGAAGTAAACCCAACAGTACTTGGAAAAGTCATCTATGAAGGTTAGGACATACTTGGCTTGAATCAATGACATATGAGGGAAGGGACCAGAAATTCCACTATGGATGAGTCCAAGAGGTGCCGAGGTTCGCTCATGATTGACTCTCATATACTTATGCTCTGGATGTTTTCCTAGAATGCAACCCTGACCCTCCTTTGGAAAACTTTATATTTGGTAACCCTGAAACCATATATTTTTTCACACAAATCTGAAAGGTATTTATAGTTAAGGTGACCAAACCTCTCATGCCACAATTTTCTTTCTTCATTGGCATGGGCGAGGAGAGTAGAGGGGTTAGAGAAAGGAATAAAGTGTGAGAACCTGTAGACTTTAGAACTATGATCCACAAAAAATTTAGCAATGAATATACCATTAGAAATATTAGAGATTTCAACAACATTGGGAGAGAAAACAACCTTCTTAGGAGAGCTAGTGTGAGTCATCTGGTAGACTGACAAGATATTAACAGCAAGACCTGGGACATACAAAAAATTATTGAAGGTGTTAGCACTTAGAATCGCACCGAAGGATGTGGGAAAAGTGGACACTGAGGTAACGTTAGAACCACTTTAGGAAAGGGACCTGGCTTCTCCAATTCCGGAGAGGGATCTCTCATAGATGTATAACAAGGCCAGACATAATGTCACAGGATAAATGTTAAACGTTGGTGGTTGGAAACAAAAGAAATATGTATCGGGATATCGAGTCAAAAATAACAAGGAAACATAGTAGTTTGCATAGGAAAATGCTTACAAGAGAAAGGTAGTGTCTCGATCATTGTCATTGTATTTGGGGTTTGGTGGTAATAGCAGAAAGATGACAATCTGCTAGTGTAGAGCACCGCAGGGATGAATTCCACTCCAGTTTTGGAAGAAAATTTTAGTGTATATTCGAGACAATGGCAGGAGCATATGAGTATGAATTCCTATCCATTATACACTGAGTCTATGACATGAAGAGAAACATAATGTAAAGAAGCATTGGGAATAACATGCACATGAGAAAAGAAAATCACAGGTTGCAATTTGGAAACACACAATAATTCCTGTAAATGCATATAACCAACATTCGGCTCTGTATATTAATTCAAAAAGTATTACAAACACAATACTCTTGCAAATTCAAAACGAACAAACCCTTTCTTCTTCCGTGAGGAGCACATTTAAAGTGTTTGGGCCGCCGAGACCAACCTTGAAACAGGGCCGAAATTAGTTACAAAAATTGACAACAAATTCTCAACAATTTGTATCATGGTGTCTTCCCACGGGTGGCATGAAACAGAAAATGATGTGGGTAACGTTTTATGCTGGCCTCCAAAATATGCTACGTATCCAAAAATACCGGCTCACCTGATTTCCTCGTACATGTATCTTTAGTTCTGGTTGTTGTTAGAGCCCATCATCCTTGGCGTGACCTGCATTTGGATTTACTGTAGTTCTCGATCAATTTCCATTGGTTATCTGTCGGTGTCTCCAGCTTTACCATCTCTTCTCCTAATACTCCGAGTTCCAGGTTCTCTAGATAAGGAGGCATTGGTAACTTTGTGCACAAATCTTTGAAATCAAATAATAACTCAAATTCCCTAGACAATTTAAAGTGTTTGGGCCCTCGAGACCAACCTTGAAACAGGGACGAAATTAGTTACAAAAATTGACAACAAATTCTCAACAATTTGTATCATGGTGTCTTCCCATGGGTGGCATGAAACAGAAAATGATGTGGGTAACGTTTTCTGCTGGCCTCCAAAATATGCTACGTATCCAAAAATACCGGCTCACCTGATTTCCTCGTACATGTATCTTTAGTTCTGGTTGTTGTTAGAGCCCACCATCCTTGGTGTGACCTGCATTTGAATTTACTGTAGTTCTCGATCAACTTCCATTGGTTATCTATCGGTGTCTCCAGCTTTACCATCTCTTCTCCCAATACTCCGAGTTCCAAGTTCTCTAGATAAGGAGGCATTGGTAGCTTTGTGCACAAAGCTTTGAAATCAAATAATAACTCAAATTCCCTAGACAATGTTTTGATCACTGTCATGTTTGAAAGCGATTGGTGATATATATCCTCAAATTTCTTGTGATCCTTCCTACATTCGACCAATCTGTCATAATACTCTTTTTGGGACAAATTTGGTCCCTTTTCCTCTTAGAAGAAAGGGATCCCTCTCTGGACCATAGGTTTAAACATCTTCGCGAAGTCATCAGCCTGTTTGCACACGAAATTCCATTTTGCCTCAACCATCTTTAAATGGTGGTGTTTGTGAACCACCCTTCTGGCTGATGTGATGACTGGGATCCTATCTCAGATGTTCCCTCATCTGATGTCTTCGTCTATCAAGCTATTCAGGAAACTAATTACGCCTTCAGTCGCGTCTAAGGGATTTTTATGCATGTCTAACTTAGCTGTCTGGATGTGTTTTTTGGCGTCCTGTACGGTGGCTTCCTTATCTTGGATAAAATCCAAGTATGGCCGTACTTATTTTGCCTCCACTATTATCCTGTCCCAAATGAGGTGTTTCTCCCCTATATAGCTTCCTGGCCTAAAACTTGTTTTGATAATTCACTGTTCCTAACTTCTAATTCTCTGCAAAGCTCTTCCACCTTCTTCTTCAGCCCTTCTTTGACATTATCCATGTCTATCAAGTCCTGATTATGCTTTCTTAGGCTAGTGATCTCTATAGTTTTGAGACTTAGCCGGGACATGGCATGGGAGAGTGAGTCTGCACCAGACGTTGTGGATAATTGGGTCGCAGGTGCTAGCTGTTCCTGAGTTTTTTCCTTCAGTTCTTTTAATTCCTTTTCCAACTCAGGTTTCCTTGCTTCGAAGGTTTGTTTTTCCTTGGCCCAGAGCTCTACATTTTTCTTCCACTGTCTCTCCTTCTCTTCATGTAGGAATAGTTTGTCCTTACAATCGATCAACTCAGTGTTCATGGTCCTCCTCTCCTTTTTAATCTTAGTCAATTCAGAAGTCTATATAAGCCGAGTAGAAGGGATTTCTAGATTTTTCTTCAACAACTAGATCGTACCCTCCTTGTCCTTTAGTAGCCTTTGTGTGGTGATACCTTTATCTGCGGGGCTATTGGCTACAGATAGATCTATCTGGAGCTTCCTGATCTGGGTATGGTAAGCCTTATTTTCCACCCTCTCCTTTCTGAGCATCTCTTCAACTCTTTTCTTACTAGCCTTCAATTTTGATATTTGTAAAGCAACTTGGAGCACATAAGTATAGAGGAAGTCTCGTATCCCTTGATGCAAATTAATTATGTCAATTTTAGGGATTCTTTTCAGGTCTACCTCTAACTCCGCTACCTTGTCTCCCATGATCACGGCCAAATTCAACGTGCCTTTGGTTATATCTCTGACCGTAGCTAAGGAGGTCTTCTGACCTGGCATTTTTTCCACCTCCTCGTACAACCTCGATTTTTCTTCAAAGTCCCTCTTTCCAGCTTCTCTGTGTTTCTCCAACAGCTCGACTTTAGACTTGTATCTGCTTATTGCTTCTTTAGGAAGACTACTAAGAGTGTATTCTTGAATTGCAAAGGATGGACCTTTAACTTTTACCATTTTATTCTTTCCCTTATCTTGGGCACTCTGCGTGAGTTTATCTGATTATTCAATTTTCTGTTTCTTAGGCATCCTGGCCGTCTCCCCTTCCTCTACCTCCATTGCCTCTGGGTATTCTCTTTTATTTTCTCTATCAGACAAGCTGGTCAAGGGTGTGATCTATGTGGCTATGGCTATAATGCAGGAGAGGTTTGGCTGAGGGGAAATTTCCACCAGGGCAGAGGGGGACGACCCTTTCGGCATATCTTCATCAGAGTGAATCTCTCCAGGGTGCTTCATCTAGTTGGACCTTTCCACCAACCCTGCTACTTCAACGTGCTCGAATAGCTTGCTCTTATTTTATTTCCTCCTATTGGAGATGATGTGATGGGGTTTGTAGTCAATTGCAACCTCCATTGCAAACCCTCTCTCTCTGAGCAAAATTTCCACCTTTGGCAAGGCCAATTTGTTTTTAACAATAAAAGGGCCCAATTCCCATGGGAACTTGATATTTTCATGTTTCCTGAAACTTATAAAATGTTCATTTTCAACAGTCAACCTTTGCCTGATTAATTCTAGTTCAAAAATCCTCAGGGTTAGAAACGATGGGAGGACATATGGTTGACGAGTAAACCCATAGACTCTTATCATTGTATTATCCTCTGAGCGAAACCAATCCCCGAATATTCTTTCGGGGGATGATTGCAACATGCTTTTAATCTCTGGTAAGACCCTCGGTAGCCTTTCTTGGAAGAGGACCTCATATATTTGAGCCATGAGGGCATTCACAAACTTGCAGTATTTCCTATGCATGTCCTTCATCAGGACCATTTCTGAAAGTTGTAGGTTGTCATCATTAAACTCAAAAACATCTTCATAAGAAGAGATTGGAACCTGAAGGTTCTAGATTGACTGAAATTACTCAACTGGGCATTTATATTTCTGGCCAAGAATTCATCAAATTGCGGACATGTGGGTGGCGAAGAATGACTCGGTACTCTAGACATCGTTTGACTGGTACTGAGGGTAAAAATTAGGCTTAATAAAGGTTCAGTGATGAACTGGTTCGAGTCAATACCTAAGAACTGTCTTGCTAGGGTTATCACAGACTGAGTTTCTTCATTAAATAGGTCAAAATCAATGGGGAATGAGGGGTTTGACAATTGACTCTCTGGTTTCAGACAAGTTCTGAGGAAAATGTACTTTTGTTCGTCCGAGGACCCCTGAAAAGAACGAAGTATATCTTCTTCATTATATTCACTGGACATCTGGATAAATTTGGAAGGGATTAACAGGGTGTTTTAGACGTTGAGGGAGTTAATTGGACACAACATCCTAGACCTAGATGCGTCCATGATAACGCCTTCAGACGAGGAATAATTGTTGGCGCAACATTTTATGAACTCAGGGAAACTAGGGGTTTGTTCAACAGAAAAGTAAAAGAAGAAGGACCTGAAAACTCCATGAGTGTCGATTCCTTATGATTGGAGAGCCTTTAACTTAGCTTGAGTGGATTCTACACTATCATTTTGCATGATAGTAATGAAGACCTCAACGTATTTATTTGTTAGGGTATATTTAGCGCCCTGAACCTTAAGTTTTTGAGCCTCTGAATCCTCCAATTCTGCCATGAGAAAATATCTTAATATAAGAAAGACGTACCAGGGTGGTTGAAAAATTGCTTCGAAGGCTTGTCCAAGATGGTGCGGTTTGCACAGTCTGAAACCCTCACTTCCCCATGCCAAAAAATTACAACCTGTTTGGATCCACGTGCTGACTTTTATATTACTTTACTATCTTATCTGACCATGGAGTCTTTCCCATTGGATGCAATCTTAGCCGTAGATATGTGACCCAATATCTAGAACTACGTGATCCTTGCTTTCGGATTTTTGTACGATCACGTTCTACTTTCCCAGTCCCCACGCACCTCCATTATGCACCTCTATTTTGTGGGAAATAAACTCCACCATTGATTGCAAGCCTCCCCACCATCTCTCCGTCCGATGTGGAGAGTTTTATCGAATTTCATCTTTTCTAGCCAAGATTTCCTTTCGAGCACTTAGGGTTGGCGAAACGGTCCTGCATTGTATATCTGCCTTTGCATCGATCTCCTCCGTCAGAAAGATCTCCCCTTTAATGCATTTCACGAACTTTGGATCACTATCTCCGCAATGCACTTTATATTGGAGGAATTCATCTCCACCATCGATATACTATCTCCATGATCTCAACCATTGCAAATCACTTTGGTTTAACTCGTTTCACAGATTTGGAAAGGATCTCTTTGATATGCATTTTGAACTCACGAAATGGAATCAGCCATTGATCTGCATCTGCCTCTCATCCCGACCGTCGAAAACATTTCCATCTTCATCATTCCATCTAATAGGTCTTCTCCCTCTCCTTATGCACATTCAATCATGAGTGGGTCCGTGTATGCCTATGAGTCTTGGGATCTCTTCCATTTGACGAATCGTGACTAGCGCTTGGTCTCCTCGCCTTTATAAACCTTCCAGTTTTTCTTTCAAATATTTTCCTTCTCCTATAGAGCCTATTACGGTTCTCTTGAGGCTTCTCATCATGAAAATCTTGCAGAACTCGCTCCCTTCCTCACGTGTCAGAAACTCTTCTTTCTATTTAGCACAAATCGGGCGCTAACAGAAGGAACCATTGTCAAAATCAATGCTTCCTTTACTTTTCTTTCAGTTTCTGATTTATCTCCCAACAAAATCTTAGGACCCTTCAAATCATCAAGTGATGAGAAGACTTCCTTTGTTGAAACCATGTGCCTAGAGCTCCAGAATCAATGATAAAGGAAGGAGATATTACATTGCTTGCAACCGGGGCATGTACTCTCTCTTGGTATTTGAAACTGGATACTCCTTCCTTCTTGCTTGTGCTACCACGGAGGGAGATGTTATTCTTCTCCAGGAGCTGAGTTAGCATATATAGCTGCTTCTTCATGCAAGAGCTCGAAGGATGAAATCCATTGCCAAAGTATGCACACTTTCTACCTTCTACTTTACCTTTCTTCTTCTAAAAGTTATTCTTCTTGGAGTTTGAGGACTCCTATTGAGACTTGGACTTGTCTCCTTTTTGATATAGAGGCTTCTTAGCCTTCTTATTGTATTTGGAATTCACCTTGGAATCTCCAGCAACCAAAGCTTGATCTTTGGAAGGTTTGATGGTTCCCATCAAGACCAATTTTTCTTGCTCCTGTGTCAAGGATGCCATGAAATCTACCAGTGAAGGAATCTTCCAATTTCGAGATGTGAATTTGGTGGCATGGAAGGATGAGACAAATAATGAGTAACCAAGGACAAGATTCAAAATGATAGCCAATATTAGTTGTTCATCTTCTTTGTCAATACCACACTGTTTTAGCTGTAAATCCAGTGATTTGAATTTCAAGAAGTAGACCTGTAAGGATTCGAAGCTGGTTGGACTCAGTGCTATCAACGCATTATCCAGTTGATATTCCCTCATCTTATCAATATTCCCAAACAAATATTGAAGTTTATCCCATACTTCATTCGGTGAAGTACGACTATCAAGATGAAATATAAGGTCTCTGGAAATGCCCAGACATAAGAGACCATACACCTCATCTCTCCTATTATTCCTGTTATCACTCAAAATGTACACAGGCCATGAACGACTAGATCCCGAGGTAACCACATAACCAATTTAGATTGTATCCTGACCTTATACAATCAGAGAGGGATCTCTCAATATTTACAAGCCTTCTCACTTAAGATATTCAATTAATAATATTCAGAAGGTCAGGTTTCTGATAGGGAGAATTTGTTTTTAAAAATATTTGGCAAGACAGTCACGAAGGAGATCATTGGGAAATGGAGTCAATACTCAGACATGAGTTGAGTTGCAAGAGGTAGGGGTTTGAAAGAACCATGGACAAAGGCAAGGTAAACACCATTTTCTTATTCTTGAGGCATTTTCAGGTTAATTATCATACAAAGTAAGACAATCCATCAAACAAAGCACCTAACTAGGGTGAATTATGTAAAAAATTCAAAGAAAATGTTTAAAAATATTTGAAACAATGAACCTAGAGCATCTAGGATGAATTCTGGATTGCAAAACTATTGTTCAAACATGAAATAAAGATACAAAATGGGATGATAACTGGAAATACAATAACAAATAATATCACTTACTAAGAAAAGTGGCGGCACAAGAATCTCTTCCATAGAAAAATTCAACATTTCTTCTCTGCAATTTTATTCATGTTCAGAAATGGAAACCATTACAAATCAAAGAGCCTCTCCGCTCTTGAAAATCCCACCTTAAATCTATATATCACATTGAAATATATATTAAAACTACATATACTCAATCTTAAATTTGAAATCTAAGTACTTTCTCAAAATAGAAATAGTTACAACTGATTTCCTTCCTTTCAGGAGATGGATCCCTGAACAATAGGTTTCAAATCCCCACCTACATATCTACAATTGTGATAGCTGTGTAAATTTTGAAAGAGGTTTTTTTAACTTAGCATGTTCCAAAAAAAACCCATCTCTCCATTTTTTGATATTCCCTTCCAGCTCTTCATAATATGCATTTGAATTTGATGACTCAGAAATGAATTTGAATATCAGGAAAATTGCCCTGTAAAGATCGATTTGATTTACCAAATTGTGATACCTGTGTAAAAAATGAAAAAGGTTATTGTACATTATCCTGTTATGAGGAAAAACCTCTCCTGGTTTCTAAAAATTGATCTTCATTCAGCGGGAACCGGTCTTTGAAGTTAATGACTAAAACAATCATTTTGATAACATAAATTTTCCTCCTCTGTTTGTTGTTTAATTGGATTGAGATCTCCATATGAAGGTTCACGATTAACACAATGCTTGTGAACATTGTTGTTCCAACTATATTCATGTCTACCATTTTTCCATTTTACTAGTCTGAGTGTTTTAGAGCATCTGAGCAAAATCACAAAAGCACAGAGAAGTGCCCCAATAATGCCATAAAATTTTACTCAATCTTGGTCAATCATGTTTGTTCATCAAGTATTCATATGTAATTAAGAGTTTCTACAAAAAATGTTCCACTGACAATACTCTAATAAGCTGCAAGAAGGAATAATGAAAGCACAATTCCACCAACACCTTTAATCAACATAATTTCTATGTTAACCTTTCAATAATTTTGGCAAGCGAAATTTTTAGCAGCCATTTCAACAAACAGAATCAAATTCCGCTAAATACATCCTATGTTAAATTTATTTCACATTTACTCCATGGAATATTCACAAGCACTCGATCTATTTGGTCAAAGCATAATGGTATCAACACGTGTTCGAAATTTAACCACCCGCATATAAATTCCGCGGAGATCCTCAAACATTAAACCTAGTTCTTTTATCTGAGCGGAATTTTTTTCCATCTGTTGATTTGTTTGGATGGGTGATGGATGCTGGACACCTGTTCAAACCTGTATGAGAATAAAAATTCCCAAATTATGCTTCAAAAATTAATTTTTTTTTTTTTTTCAGATGAAAAGATCCACAGGAAACCCAGCAATACTTCCCCACATTCGTGGATGGTAAAGGTGGTAAACCGCCGGCCAGCCTAGCAAAAGACCTAACCCCAGAAGACTCAAGGCTCGAACCCATGACCTCCCCCGAACCAAGAGAGTGTACGCACGTCTTACCAATTGAGCTAACCCTTGGGGCTATCAAAAAATTAACTTGCTCGCTTCTTCACCAGCGGAATTGTTTCACACCGTTGGATGATACGTAGTTTTGATTTGAGCCATCGATCATCTTCGAGGATAACACAATTTACCAGTCCCGGAGAAGGTTCACTAATAAGACGGAAGCTTGTGTGATGAGTTCCCATAGCTCTGCGTGTCCATTATCTTCTGTTGTGCCCTGTTTCATCCACATCATTCTTCCCACAACTTCCTTAATCGAAATTCTGGTTTCGTTTGGTAAATCATAGGCGGTTGTCGTCGCAACCATTTTCAAATGCAAATTGAAAACCCCAGATTTTACCATTCAAAGAGTAGGGAACTGAGAAATATAGGGTTTAGAAATCATATTCGCTTGCTAAGTGCATCGTAGCTATGAGCTTTGTAATTCCCAAATCATTAGTTTTTTATCTATACCATACCACCTGTTGCAACACAATTCAAGCTAGGTGAAAACCCGACACATTCTATTGATACAGAATGGCCGAATAAGAAAACAACCACCTTTCCGTTTTTATGTTAACCATGTGAACACTGCCATATGTGGAGACATTAATAATCAACATGGAATTTAAACTAATGTTTAAGCATGTAAGTCCCTCTGTGTGGTATGTATGCCTTTTACATGTACGTGACCGCATTGCTACAACATCCGACAAGCAAACATATGTCTGGGAATGATTTCTTGGCCTGTTCTAGAGGTCAAGCATGGTCGAAGTTGAACATATTGTAAATTACGTCTGCATAAATGCGGATGGGATTCTCATCATTTGAAGGATCTAGGCAGAGATGGGGATCGAACACGCAAGTGGGAGGTGCCCATTTATCGCAGTCAAATACTTCTTCGTCGTCTTCTTCTTCAGAACCTGACTCATGGTGTGCAAGGGATTCAATGAATGCCATTACCATTTGCAACGACACCACCTCTCCCAACTTGATTTGCAATTGTTATCTTTGCCATTTTATTTTGTGAGTAATAGTTTTCTTTCCTTTCTCGTATATGCTGCTGTTCAATATATTTAAACCAAACAATATGATAAGAATATATCGTAAACCTTGTGCTACATCATTTTTTCTTGCTTCTGCAGCTTGTTTCCTCCACCATCAATGATTTTTTCCTTGTATATCATGAAGTTTGACATTAAATGGCCAAAACTGGAAATTAGAAACAACTGGAAATTAGAAACAAATATACTTTGATTTTTTCATTATCTTAATCTCAATTGAACGATCCAAGTGTTGTGTATGATGTTTCTGGCCTTTTGGAAGTGGTTAGAAAATTAAAAAACTCCTCCATGTCCATCTTCAAATCACTTTCCATTATAAATCAAGGTATTGGTGCACCAAAACAAAGTCATCGAGCCAAACCTTCAGAATCTTTTTTTTTATTGTGTTGCGATTGTTGGTGTCATGGTTTAGCTTGATCTTTATCCCACATGCAAAGGGGGGCGTGTATTTCATTAGAGGAAATTTCAACTCAAAATGGGCCTTTTAACCATAATTCAAATTCCAAGTCATCATGTGTTGTCCAATGAAATTGATTTAAATTTGAAATACCGTATAGGTTTAAACAAATTTTTAATATAAATTTGGGGATAGGTATCATAAAAAAAACTGCGTTTTTTGTTCGTATTTTCGACATATCTCCTTGTGTTTTTACTCAAATTTCGATCAAGAGAGCTCCCTGGATGCGAAATTAAATTACGCATCGAACGAGTACACACTCGACATACTTTTGATAGACCCCGTTACCCAAAAAACAAGAAATACATGAAAAAAATGTGATGTTGATGTCATCATCACATTTTTTCAGGTATTTCTTGTTTTTGGGGTAGCAAGGTCCGTCAAAAGTAAGCCGAGTGGGTACTCATTGGATGTAGAATTTAATTTAGCATCCAAGGAGTTGTCCTGATTGAAATTTGAGTAAAATCACAGAGAGATATGTCGAAAATACGAAAAAAAATAGTTTTTTTCTTTTCTTCCTCCAAAATTAATAAATATTATTTTATTATTTTAACTATTATTTTATTATTTTTCTTAGGATGCCCATTTTGAGTTGAAATTTCCTCTAATGTTTCATTTTATATACACCAACAGTTTTGATATATATCAAGGAACACCATGTATATTACTACTTGTGAGCTCGACGCTTGGGATTTGTTAGCAAGATTTGGCTTGTGTAGGTTGATGTGGCAGGTACATAATAGGCATGAAAATATCTCAGTGTTGAGCTCGGGCTTGGACCAATATACCTTTTTATGAAAATATATCTTTTGGTTTTTTTTTATTATAAAAAATAAACTTTATTTTTATAAAAAATAAACTTTGGCCCAAATATATAAAAATTTGACTATAAAGCCAAAATTTTTACATAACCAATGTTTATAAAATTTATGCACCAGCACTAGGTATAAAAAACTCTTTTTCTTTTTCTTTTGCTCGAATGACCATTGAAACCATTTTCTAGACAAACATGGGAAATTTTTAACGATTTATCCGATGAAAGAAGCGTCAGAACCACCAAATCATCAACGTAAGCTTGAAATTTTTAAGGCAATAAGACCAACTGCGGAAAAAATAGAATAGTGCTAACAACTGACTCAAATTGGGGATGATATAATCCCTTTGAGGTAGCAAAGAATCCGTAGATCAAGTGCCCAATCCATTGGGATGCTCCCAATCCTTTCCTCAAATCATCAACATGTTCTGACCTGTAACCATCATCTGAAACCATTCTACAAACAAATCCCACTCTGTAACCTGTAACCTATCACCCATCCATACTTTGAAGATTGAAACCAACTGTAAACTGCAAATCTGAACTTGAAACTAAAATGAACTCATACTGAAATCAAACTGAAAAATTTGCTAAAAGAAGTGCTCTCCATATTTGAGCTTATTCATATGTACCTACCCTACTTTACCGAGCACTAATGCCCGATCAAGTAAAATCTGATTTCCAATGAATCCAACCAAGTAATTGATCTAATGATTGAACTTCCTAATCATGCTTGATTGAAATCAGGACTTAGGAACATAATGGTAACAAGATATGATAAAATACTTGACCTTTATTGCAAACACATAACCAACCATCCCATCTGCAAAATTTCTTGAAATATTCAACCAATGGATCATAAAATACATGAAAACCTTCAAATATTTCTGTCATTTGTTTTCCATGACAAGGCTGCTCAAACTGTAAATTCTCTTGCACACTATCAAATCGATCTTCATAAAAACCATAAAGAGTATGTTCATAACACTTCTTAAATGAGATGTCAACAACAACATTCACAACTTCAATATTTTCAAGTGTTTCAAAAGAAATATTATTCTGTTCTTCAATAGAATCAAGCAAATAAAGGCTTTCTTGACATAAAAATTCTGAATTTGAAAAACATGAAGAAACCTTCCATTGAGAAATCTCCTCCTTTTCTTCGTGATTCAATTCCTCATTGCAAACTGCTGGTTTTTCACATGTTGGGATCGATTGTATGATTGCTCTTCCTTTTCACTATCCATTTCTAAAAATTCCATGACATTATCCATATCCTCAAGTTTCTGTGTTCAATTAGAGACTCTTAATCTTTGTTTCAGCAATTCAAATGAAGAAAAACACAGTGCAAACAATCACCTTCAACATGCTTACTATCCACCTTGTTTTCAGAATTTTGGTCATGGATTGCAATCAGGTTTTCTTCACTAACTAGCCTAGAACTTGCAAAATTTTCAGTTGTTTTTTTAGGTACATTATCCAAGTAATCATCCTCATACACATCATATATAGGTAGGATGAAATTTTCTTGAAAACCATCACTAACATAATTTGTGATAAGATGATTGCAATCTTCATAAAAAAAATTAATATAATCCTCCTCGTGCACATCATTGGGCATATCTGCTTCTTGCTCACAAAAAGAAGGTTTGAAATGCAAAGAAAATGTTTCTTTTTGTTCATGTTGCTCATCCAACTCTAATTCATTTTCCATTTCATCACCACTGTCTTGGTCTGAATTGTTTTTAGACATTCTAAGATTTTCTTCAACCTCCAATGAATCAATAAACATATGCTGCAAAGTGACTACTTTTCTCTCCAAAAGAAGAAATGGCAATTCAGGAGGAAAGGTTGATGCATAGTACAATTTAGCAGCATCTTGAAGAGGTTGGATTTCCTTTGGCATGTTATAATAAAATATTGCAAACATCTTGTTAAAACTTGACATGGTTTCACCTTCTTGTTTTTTTCATGGAATAAAATTATGAAAGAACTTGATCCATTGACCTCATTTTACCCCAAAACCCCCAAAATATATCAAAAAAGTCTTCCTATGTATTGATGGATCCAGGATGCAAATGCTTAAACAATTTCTTAACATCTCCTTGTAGGGACTGAGAAAAAACCCTCATACAAACATTATCATTCTGTATTTCAAAAAGGTCAAGACATGCTCAAAAGCTTGAAGATGTTTCTCAGCTTTAAGGCTATCAGATTATCCATCAAATTTAGGAAGGTATTTGTAGTGCTTTGTAGGAAAATCATGAAGGACATGAGGTAGGTGAAGTGGTATATACCGGTTTTTGATATTGGAATAAAGAGAGCTATGTACTGGAAATGGTATAGTATCAACTTTGGTATCCTGAGGCTCACAAGGCAGATCCTTGATGTCATGTTACTCAAATGAAACGTCTTGGTCAAAATCATATGTATAAGATGAATAGATAATTTTGGTTTGCAAATAGGTATATGCATGAGTGAATCCATGGTCTTGTTTTGAATGTAATAAACAATGAGAAATTCGTTTGACAAGTTTAGGAAAGGATATGAAATAATGGAAAAGAAAGGACCAAATGTCTTGGAGAAAATTGAAACTTGAGAACCTTGTTTTTTCATCATTCCTTTCGATGTATTTGCAATACCTTATCCCCCAGTAGATTCTATCGGTTCTCTTTGAAAGATTAATTTATGGATCATGCCACCAATGGAGTCACCAACACTTCTGAAATATGGATTCTTTGAGAATGGAGTCGCCAGGTGAAAGATGCACAACCTACTTGATGTCTAACTATTGTTCACAAATCAACAATCAAATTTGAAACATTGTCGTCCATACCCAGGGAATATTTGAATTCTCGTTCCTCGACAATGACACCAATATGTTAGCTCTCAGAATGTACACAGGATGTGAAAGGGTAGATGCCGAGGTAACCAAAGAACCACTTTAGATTGTATCTTGACCTTATACAATCATAGAGGGATCTCTCAATATTTCCAAGACTTCTCATTTAATATATTCAATCAATAACATTCATACGGTCAGGCTTTTGATAGTGACAATTTATTTTTAAAAGATTTGGAAAGACGACCATGAAGGAGACCGTTGGGAAATGGAGCCAATAATTAGACATGAGTTGAGATGCAAGAGGTATGGGTTTGAAAAAATAATGGACAAAGGAATTTTCCTCAGCCTTGAGGCATTTGTAGGTTGATTAGAAGACAAAAGAAGAAAATCCATCAAACAAAGCACCTAACTAGGGTGAATTTTGTAAAACTTTAGAAGAGAATGTTTAAAAATGTTTGAAACAATGAACCTAGGGCATCCAGGATGAATTATGGCTCACAAAACTACTGTCCAAACATGAAAGAAAGATACATAATGGGATGATAACTATAAATACAATCACAAAGAATATCACTTACTAAGAAAAGTGGTGGTACAAGAGTCTCTTCCATAGAAAAATTCAACATTTGTTCTCTGCAATTTTATTCATGTTCAGAAATTGAAACCATTACAATCAAAGATCCTCTCTGCTCTTGAAAATACCAACCTAAATCTATATATCACATCTAAATATATAGTAAAACTACATATACTTAATCTAAAATTTGAAATCTAACTACATTCTCAATAGAAACAGTTACAACTGATTTCCTTCCTTTCAAGAGACAGATTCCTGAAAAATAGGATTCAATGCCCCACCTGCATATCTCAAATGGAAATATATGTGTAAATTCAGAAAGAGGTTTTTGTAACTCAGAATGTTAAAAGCAAAACACATATCTCAATTTTTTTATATTCCTTTCCAGATTGACGAAATATGCATTTGAATTTGATGACTCAGACATGAATTTGAACATCTAGAAAATTGCCCTGTAAATATCCCTTTGATTCTCGTAAATTGTGACACCTGTACAAAAACAGAAAACGATTATTGTATATTATCCTTTTCTAGGGAAACCATCTCTTGGTTTCTGAAAATTCATCTTCATTCGGCATAAACAGGTCTTTGAAGTTAATTACTAAAACAATGATTTTCATAAAATAAATCTTCCTCCTCTGTTTGTTGTTTAATTGGATTCAGATCTCCATCTAAAGGTTCAATATTAGCACAATGCTTGTGAAAATTGTTGGTACAACTGCATACTTGTCTACTATTTGTCCATTTTTCCGGTTAGAATGTTTTAGAACATATGAGCAAAATGACAAAAACACAGAGAAGTGACTCAATAATGCCATAAAATTTTACTCAATGTTGGTCAATCATGTTTGTTCATCAAGTATTCATATGTAGTTGATAGATGCTACAACAAATGTTACACTAAGAATATTGTAATAAGCTATGAGAAGGAATAATGAAAGCACAATTCCTCCAACACCTTCAATCATTAGAATTCCTATGTTAACCTTTCAGCAATTTTGGCGAGCAGAATTTTTAGCAGCCATTTCAACTAACAGAATCAAATTCTGCTAAAGCCATCTTATGTTAACTTTCTTTCACATTTCCCAACGAAATATTCACAAGCCCTCGATCTATTTGCTCAAAGCATAATGGTATCAACATGTGTTCGAACGTTAACCACCCACATATAAATTCCGCGGAGCTTCGCAAAACATTAAACCCCGTTCTTTTGAGCATAATTTTTTCCATCCGTCAATTTGTTTGGCTGGGTGATGAATGCTAGACACCTATTCAAACCTGTATGCGACATAAAAAAACCACAATTCCTCAAAAAATTAACTTGTTCACTTCTTCACCAGTGGAATTGTTGCACACCATTGGATGATATGTAGTTTTGATTTGAGCCGTCGATCATCTTCGAGGATAACACAATTTACCAATCTTGGTGAAGGTTCACTAATAAGACGGAAGCTATGTGATGAGTTCCCGTAGCTCTACCCATCCATTAGCTTTTGTTGCACCCTATTTCATCAACATCATTCTTCCCACAACTTCCTTAATTGAAATTCTGGTTTCTTTTAGTAAATCATAGACGGTTGTCATCGCAACCATTTTCAAATGCAAATTGAAAACTACGGATTTTACCATTCAATGAGTAAGGAGCTAAGAATAATAGGGTTCATAAATTATATTCACTTGCTAAGTGCATCACAGAGATGAGCTTTGTAATTCCCAAATCATTAGTTTTTTTATCCATACCACTTGTTGCAAGCCTATTCAAGCTAGGTGAAAACCCGACACATTATGTTGATCCAGAATGGCTGACTAAGAAAACAACAACCTTTCCATTTTTTTATGTTAACCATGTGAACATTGCCATTTGTGGAGTCATTAACAACCAACATGGAATTTGAACTAATGTTTAAGCATGTAAATCCCTTTGTGTGGTATGGATTCCTTTTACATGTGCATGACCGTATTGCTACAACATTCGACAAGCAAATAAACGTTTAGGAACAATTTTTTGGCCTGTTCTAGAGATCGAGCATGGCCTTAGTGGAACATATTGTAAATTCATTCTGCATAAATGTGAATGGGCTTCTCATGATTTAATGGATCCGGATAGAGATGGGGACATTAGGGGAATTTTGAGGTAAAAAATGGGCCTCCAAACAAAAAAAATACTATTAAAATCAACTTTTTAAGAACCAATTACAATCTAGAGAATGACATCATCTATAATAGTTGAGTTGGTATTACTTGAGTTAAGGTAGCTTAGTTGTGATATTCTAAATGGTTGATGAAAATATTTGGTTAACATGGTATTCTACAAGTACTTTTACACCTAGAGTAAAATACTAATGTCTTTTCATACTTTTTCAATAAAATATATTATTGTCCCTTTGTATATTTTGAAAAAGACAATATATGTCTTTTCACTTTTTTTTTTTTTTTTTTGTAAATAAAACTTTATATTACTGTACAGATCCCATATTACAAAGCAGAGAGTCAACTATGGCCGGCCCAAAAACGGGGGAGCCTCGGTCCTAGCCTATGAAAGCCTCATCAGGACTTGTGCAAAACTGATTATCCAAAAAAATTACAGTGTGTTTCCATTTCCTTTTACCCCCCCTAATATCTCTATTTCTATGATGGATCCTGATCCTATTACAGAGACTCCCCACCCACAAAAAGGGAAATTTAGCGTTTCTATCACCATCCATCCCGCAGAGGAAAACATATTGTTTAGAATTATGCCGCTTATGGCTATAGAGGTCAAGACACATCGTAATAAGGAAATACAGACAGATAAACCGAAATTGCATAAGGAAATCAGATTCCACCAGGAGGAGTGAAATTCCATCGAGGATAAACAACAGAAGGACTTCCAACCGCAGGGGCTTGCATACCTGAGACCAACGATGACAACTGGGTCATGGGACCTGTGGCGATTCGAGCATCCTCCCGACCACCAGGGCCATCCTTTTCGCTGCGACCAACGTTTTCCCGAGGCCGGGCCGTCTCCAGGGCACGTCGGTCCACTGGGTGGAAAGGGAACCCCAAGTGAGCCGCTAGAACATCCAATTTGTGGTGCATGGTGTGGCACTCCGCATTGTGTTCCTTCCAGAATGCTACTGGTTCAACATCCCCGGCTTGTATGTCTTTTCACTTAATATGCATGTCTTTACACAATTTATAATATATGTTATATTTATCCATTTTTTCTTAATGTTAAAAATATATTTTATTTACACAATTTTACTTATGAATAGATGATATATTCATCCATTTTTCTTAATCTCAAAAACATCATATAATTATATATTTTTAGTAGAACTTTATTTTATTTTATTATTATTATTTTTTTTTAATTGAGCTTTAATTTATTTTATTATATTTAAAAAGTATTATTAAGTTTTCTTATATTTGAAAGTATGTTATTATTAGATTTGTATAAAAAGATTTACAATAAAAAACATTACAAAATAATAAATTCATAAAAACCCAATTTAAAAATTAACTTTCAAAATACTAATTTCTAAAGAACAAAACATAAATTGTAATAATTTATAAAATTATTTAAAAATTAATTAAAAACCACAAAACATTACATTAGACAATATATTACAATTAAATTTAAAAAAATATTAAACATTAACTTATATACTACATTAAAATGCAATATTTTACTTATATAATTACATTAAAATGCAATATTTTACAAAATTAGATTACAATTATGTAATTAAAAACTAAAAAAACTAAAATTATAAATTATTTAAATCAAATTTTAAAGATTAAATTTAAGTATAGAATATATGTGCTAACCTATATTAATTTTTTTTTATTAAAATCAAATTTTAGAATGTATAATAAATATATCAATAAAAAGTTTAAAATTAAGTATTAAATATTAAATTTAGAGTATATAATGAATATGTTAAAATATTTCTATATATTTTAAAATGTAGAAAAATATTAAAAAAATATTAGTAGACGATTAATTTATTCATATAGAAAAAAAACTTAATTAATTTAGATGTAATTTTATCAAATTTTATTGAAGGTATAAACTAACGGATTTATATTGTCTTATGAGAATCGACTTACAGACCAATCACACAACACCATGCATTTCATCTCATCAAAAGCAGTTCACATTTTCTTGGTGATCACATCAGGATTTGATCAGATATGTACTTGGCTCTTCGATCAAGCAACTAGCAGGGTTACCGAGGAGAGAGAGTGCTTTGTAGTTTCTCTCCATGTGGAGTGTACACATCCAAGGCGGAGTTCATCTTATCGAGACTGAATGGGCCGAGGATATTGCTAGGTAAATGTAATATCCCGATTTCTGACCTTAACAATAATGGGCCCGAGTCCCATTGCACATGATTTACTTTGATGTTTATGTTTGTATATTGGGCGTAAGGCTCCATTGCACATGAATTATGTTGATTAGTTAGATATATTGGGCGTAAGCCAATGCATATGTTTTATTTTGTATGTGATTGTATATGTTGGGCATGGACTCTGATGGACAAGATTATTGTCGTAATATGATGTACTAGGTGTATTATGTGATTTACCTTAAATTCATATACTCAGATGATTTTTGTGATAAGATGTGCAGAAGACTCAATGCATGATTGGGTTCTATATTGTGTTGGGCGTGGACCCTGAAGCACATGAGTGATGATATTTTTGTGTTGAGCGCAAGCTCTGGAACACATGAGTGATTAGATTTTGTGTTGAGCACAAGCTCTGGAGCACATGAGTTATGGGATTTTGTGTCGAGCATAAGCTCTGGAACACATGAATTATAAGAATTGGAAGTGGTGGGAATAATCCCTAGAGAATTCCAAATTGATGTTGAGCATAAGATCTGGAACATCAAATCCTTGGCCATTGTATCCCTAGGTGTATTATACAAGTACATATTAGCATTAGTGTTGAGCGACAGGCTCTAGAATTGCACCAAGTGTAACTCCCAGTTTTCTAGCGTTGAGCTTGGGATTTGGATAGTGCTATGAGTTATTGAAAATTAATTGTGTTGAGTGAGAATGACTCGAAAAAGCATTGATACTTATCTTACTTATTTTTAAGTTGATTAAATGAAGTTTTGAATTTCTACTTCTCATCAAGTACTGAAGAACTACCATGATACACGAGGTAATCCAACATGCAAGGATGTTTAGAGCTGCCTAACTTAGTTGACCAACCCTACCTAAAGGCCTTGATAAAATAAATGATTATAAGCTAATGAAGGAACTATGTAAATGCGATCATGTTATATGATGCCTAAATAAATATTAAACAATAATATATATAGTTTATATATTTTATGAATAAAAGAGTAGGTATATATATTAAATATAAATAAATAATAATAACTATAAATAATGAATAAATAACCTATGTTTTATTATTTACTAAAATGATTAAATAAATATTTAATCCTAAATAGTCAAATTAGGAACTAGTAAAAGAGCTCCTAAGTTAAGCAAAATAATTATTAACCTCACATAAGTCAATTAAAGATTATTTTCAAGAAGATAATGGACTCTTCATCTAACTGAAGTTTACCTACCCTTTTTCCTAAAGATTGTCTATAAAGACACAAGCCAAGGGAAGGATTACGGACATGATCATTATTCCTAATAATTTTGGAGAGCATTTCCAAAAGCAAAGCAATCATATACAGATCTTGATATTCCAGATAGGAGAAAATTCACCTTTAGGAGCTCTAGACTACTTGCATGTTGGAACTAGCTCGAGGGGATCCAGATTAAAACTAGGAACGATTTTGGGTCATGGTTGTGAGGAACGTGGTAGTTCCCAAGTTATCTGGTTAACAGATATGAGGTCAAAGATATCTAATTTAATTAATTCTATGGGTTTAAGTGTGTAGGGTTTTTAGCCATTAAAAAGTTGAAAAGTTGCAGGTATGAGGTTTTTACCTTCTCCAGTTTTTATTAATCATGTTTATAGATTTTTTACTCATAATATTTATGCTTTGTATTGAAGATTTGCAATTTGAATACATGCTTCAACTTAATCCATTTGAAAATTTTGAAACTCAGTGTGAAATGTTTTAGATAATATCTAGGGTTAATTTTTATGTTGCAGGTTATTTTATTTGTTTAAACATAAACCTCAGCATTTAATTCTTAGGTAGGTTTTTAAGTGGAAATTCTCTTAGCTTTATATCTAAATTTTTTTAGAAAGATTAAGGTCAACATTTTAAATAAGATTCAAATCCCTAGTTGCTGGATAAACTAACCACCAGACCTCTTCCCAATGTTTTATTAAATTAAACTAGAGATTTAACAAATCTAGGTAAATAACCCTAATGATAAACAAACTCATTTATTCCTAAAACTAAACATTTATATAAATTCTGCACCAACATTAACATAAATATTAAATAAACAAATTACAAATATATATTTATATATAATCAGACCAGAGATAAAATCTCTTAATTCACAAATTCCAAACCTTAAAAACAAATCACAGTGCTGGTAGATTTCATATTGCTAGCCAACACATCGTTCCAAAACATAATTACTCATAACACCATTTACATATAAACCAAACAGAACATCATAAAAACATTGTAATCCAATATTATAAAACAACTATCAAATTTTCCAACATGTGAAGGCCGAGAGCCTATCCACGATTTCCAAAACATACTATTAAAATATTTATATTTCTAAACCGTATATCTCTCAACCCAGCCATCGAATCCTGTAAGGATTGGCTGTCGACCTTTCATTTTTCCAAACAAGTTCCACCAGTGAAACCTGTCTAATAACTTACATTAAAAGAAAATAAAACATTCAAACCAAAACAAAGTCCATCCCCAATACACATTGCGTTGGTGGATTCCCAAGTTGTAGAACCACGATAATCCCCACATGCAAACGCAATAACTAAAGATAGGGTTATAAATTTCAAACACATTCAAGGTACCTACAAACCCAGGATCGAATCCTATGAATAACATACTAAATACCCAAAGCTTTATCGGCTGTATCATTCACGTAGGGTTTCTCCTTATAAGCTTCCCGTATTTTATTCAAGACACCGTATATAAGCTATGGAATAGAGCTACGCTCGTTCCCAACAAATTTCATACATAGGATACGTTTCAAACGCAAATCCTGGGCCATATGCCTACGAATGCCTATAGAAATGATGACCAAACTATAAAAAAACAGATCTACCTTTCTCATCTACGAAACAAATCCATTAGCATCATTCATATCAATTATCTAGCTGTGGCATCATATGCGCCATTGCAAAGAAATGGAACTGTTAATGTTAAACTCAAGGTGCATTCAATACACCAACTTGGCCACCACCTCCATGCAAATAAAAACCCACAATTGCATAGTATGGCTTCACATTTCTCACCATGGTATTAAAACCAATCACCTTAGTCTTAAACCCTCCACTTTTGTGATTTGCTAGGATATAGGTCATAGTTTCGATGGCATAGAATATGCCATAACATAAACCCCTCCACACTATAGTTCAAGCATACAAAATGTTACATCCAAGGTTTTAAACCTTCAGCATGTAGTTTTAAAACATGCATATATTATAACCCCTTCTTACCATAGATATAAGGTATAATCTAGGCTTAGGACCCTTTGTCCTCTTTTAAATTATAAGTATAAGAATAACATTGTTTAGGTGTAGATTGTTGTCGATGTTAGGACGTTGTTTTTGCCACATTCACAAAAATAAGTTCACCGAAGAAATCACTTGCATAGGAAAATAAACACATGCATTAGTTCATGAGGAACTAAGTAGACCTCATATCATATGAACCTTACCTTTTCGAGTGGACCTTTAAGGGACAGAACTTCGCCACTCCACCCCTTGACATACATAGTTAAGTTATCCTCTTCATAATGAACAATAAACAATTAAATACACGGAAAATAACAATAATATGTAAAACATAGTAAAGTATCAACAATATCAATAAATAAGATAGAAAAGAAAAGTAATTGTATAAGCGCATCGAAGTATAGAACAATAATATGTAGACATCATAGTCTTACAGGAAAAGTGCACAAAGAAATAGTAGACAGATCTTAGGTTCAGATCTTCAAACAAGTTTTTATTTCACAGTAGTTTTAAAGATGTCCTTAAGATGTAGAAATTTATTAGCATACGTTTTTTATTTATTTATTGATGTATTTTAGGGACATTACAGTAAAATCTAGTTTATCTTTGGTTGGCCCCTACTAAGCGAGCCTCCGCTCGTGCTGGGCACCTGATACATGGTTATGTATCTCGTCATGTCCTTTCGGAACAAGTCTGTTCAGAGAAAGTCCTATTTGATCCTATTTATCCTATTGACATTCATAGTAAACAAACCCCAACTCACCAACCCTGCCGCACCCTCTTTCACATCATCATCATTGATCATGCAAAACTATTTATCCCATTGATTCCAAAGCTTGGATTGAATCTGTAGAGAATTGTGGACACTATGTTCCATACAAATTTTCATGTAGAGGGGTTAGAACATACTTACAAATACATGAGAACATTGTCTTCACCAATATTTTTAAGTACATGTGCACTGGATTAACACATGTAGGTTCCCAATTTGGTTTGAACCTCAAGAACTATTTTTAGGGACAGACATAGTGCATGAGATATAACACCATAACAAAAGAAGTCGTGTCACCTTTTGCCGGTGTTTTGGCCTACTTTATATTATTTCATGGAATGCTGTTATAAATTAGGCCCGACCCATTTAAAATGATGTTATTCTCAAGGACCTTCTGTATAATGGATATCCAACTCACTCATATGTACCATGTGTCTGACATTCCATGTATGAAGTTCATGAACATCGCTAAATCCTTAACTCATTCATGCAAGTTTTTTTCCAAGTAAACATTTATTATGACCTTGTTGAATAATTTAAACAATAGCTCTCATTTTCTCACAATGCCATGCACATCAAAAACTTCACAAATTCCATAACTGAACTCCACTCACACAAACCATAGGCATTGGAAACTAAAATATTTTCATTCCAACTCACACAAACCACTAGAAATAATCAATCCAACATGTGTGTGTGTGTACTAGATCCACTTGAGCAATCAACCCAGAACATTATGTTTCATTCACTTGTTGCATCAAAATTTTCGTTTACCAACTACCTAAAGTCGGAAGGAATATGGACATATATGGAGCATCCCTATCTTTGGGATATGGATGGAATCTCTCATCCTGAGAGAAATTGGGAAATATTTCATTATCCAAGATTTTTTATCCTTCAAACATAATTACAGTCCAAGGTAATAGACTCTTTTATCAATTTCATAGTTATAGATCATTAAGGTCTACATGCCTTGCTCATGGGATCTTTCTATTTTGATAGATTTGAAAACAAAAGCTAAATACTTTCTCATAGAAAAAACATAGATTGACTTATAGACAATGCCAACTACTAGTGCAGTAGGGTTTGTTCAATATATTGATTATATTTTAAAACATTTTAGTTGCATATGAATGAAAGAATTGTTAGAAAACAAATCGTTTTAATTGCAATCATTTTAGTTACCATTAGTGAATGTCTTCTGGTTGTCTCTATTTGAAATGTTGAAGTAAAAAAAATATGAAGTAGATGTCGGATATTGAATTTATAGTAAGTTCATTGTGGCTGGGTCATGGTTATTTTGCAGTAAAAATATTGGATACACAACTGAAATGTTTAGTAACTTTTTACCAGGTTGTGTATAAAGAAACCTTCTATGCATGAGATTCAATTACAGTAGAACAATTAAAGGAACCGAGCTCAAGACAAGAGAAGTTGAGGAGTAGGTCAATGGAAGTATTTTTATTACAACATCTATTGAAAGAGAAATGGCAGGTGGAACAACATTCCAAATTTAGTAGGTGAGACTTAAACTTTGATGTAGATTTTTTTTAAAATTTTTATCATTTTGATTTTGGTACTATTTCTGACTCTTTGGTGTTAGGATTGCTGAAGATATGGAAAATATGGAGTTACATTTTTCCTGTGTTGGAGAATTTAGTTATGAGAGTTGAATCAATTGGAGAGAAGTATGATATTATTTAGTGGACCACCAATTTAAAAATATAATGAACTAGTGCTCTAATTTCATCTGCAGCCTTCACTCTTTCCCCCCAAGTTCTTCTGTGTTGATAATTTACGGTTTGAACCTAGAATGGTTGTCTTCCTTTATGGTGCACTCTTGCGTGAGAGGGGTTTGGAACTTTTGTGTTTAGGTTAAATTTCATGATAATATGTTGTTTTTTTGTATTTAGCTCACCATTACAAGAGATTTTAAAATTATTTATATGTTCTAACAAAATTCTAATACCTATTTACCTTATGAACTGTAGATTTGTTGAATCCGCCACCCTTTTTAGAAAGGATGTAATAGTTTATCATTACTTGTCTCGAGATGTACTTCCTCCCCTACAACCTAGGCTTCCTCCATAGGGGACACCCGAGGAAATACCATCAATGGATTCTATTATGAGTCTCATTTATTTGGAAAAGGCCCATGTAATTTTTCTTTTTATATTTTGTGTTTTAGAATTTTTTGAGATATCACTCTTTTTGGCATGTCTGTAAAGTTTGTAGAGATTCCTTATAAATTTATCTCATTTATAATTTCAGTTTCCTTGTCAATATAAATCATTAAAACCCTCTTTTTTTGTGTGTGCTCATTACATGTTTCGTTCCTCTTTATAGCTTCATGGTATCCATGTTGAAAAAATTATATCTTTCTCCTTTCACTATTTATAATATACATCTTATTAGTTTGTTTGTTTATTTTTTACTATGCACTTCTTTTTTTTTTTTCTGAATTTTTGTTGATTGATTGTGCTATGTCACAAAAAGTATTTACGTTGAAAAACTTCAATAGCTGGTGCAAAATTAGTATACTTTGAAGAATATAAACAGTTCCTCTGTTCTTTGAAGCATCCAAATTGTTTCATTGAACATTCCCAAATACCAATTATTAGAAGCATCTAAATTGTTGCATTGAACATTTCCAAATACGAATTATTAGGAAATCCAACTATTAGAGAAATCAGACTATTGTCCAATGTCCTTGCACATATTTCCAAATTGCTCCAGATTAGAACATTTTAGAAACTATATGAAAATGAAGGCCATATCCAACTTTTATAATTGAAGAATTGCATAAGATCATAAGGCTCTACTACTTTTACACTTGAACAACTAACATATTATTGATAAAATTGAAATTGGTGCCCAATCTTCTATATACCAAAGGGGCCATAAGTAGAATTCTATAGGGCCGAGTTTTTTGCGACATTAGGCCATACTTGTGACCTTATAGGCACTAAGAAGAGTGAGGGAGTCCATACCATTTATAATTTCTCAATGCTAAGAATTGATATGCTTTGGATGAATTATACAATGCAACATTTTATTTGTTTTTCTGTAAAAATGATCATCTTAGCCACATTAGCAGATCACAAATTATATGTTTAAGAGTCTAAATGTGAATTTCCTAACCTACATATCTACATTATGGTTATTACATCATAGGATTTGAAGTGGTTAGCATATATCTAAAGAAGTTCAGAGCCATTCAGACTACTTCCTTAGGTCTCTCGAATCAGTAACAATGTTGGGATTTTTTTTTTTTAGAATTACAAATACTGCAATCTCAGTGTTAATATTCCCCCTTTCCTCAATTCTTAAAGGGTTCTAGCTCAATGGAAGAGTGTCTGCTTTACAAGAAGGATGTTGAAGGTTTGATTCCTTCGTGCCTAATGATATTGCAATATTGATATTTTTACTAAAATATATTTTATTATGATTTATTATGGCTATAGGGGGGGTTTCAAACCATTTTTGTATGTTGCTACTAGGGGGTTCTAAACTGATTTCATATGTCAGTACGATTCCCCCTTTTTTATTTCTCAAACAACACATGCTCTACATTCAATTGAAGGATTCAAATTTTGGCATGATTGTAGTGAAAATAGAATCATACCATTAATGCAATCCATTTTGGACATAATTGAACGAATCTGGGTAGATGGAATTAAAATCAAACAATGAAAATTAAGAAAAAATCAGTGAGAGTCTGAAACCTAAGAGAGAACACATCAAAGGAAGTGAATCTTTATTGTTTCGTGTTGCAAATCCCCAAATATCTGATGTTCCTGTATAGATGGATGCGCTGCAGCTCTCCCCCTCCAACTGTTGTGGCTAATCTCCTCCAAAACACTTATCCACTGCCATTCCCTTCTTCACGAGATCTTCTATTTATTCACCCGCTCTGCTATTTCAGTGGGATAATTCCTATTTTAGAGTATTAAAGATGATAGTGGGAGAAGATAGAAAAGGGACCTACCTCTCTAATCAAATTTCGATATATGGAATTTCACTGGGCCCACGTGGTTAGAAGCTTGTATTGATTCTCGGGATATAATGGTATTAAATCTTGTATTGATTCTGGGGATATAATGGTATTAAATCTCGTATTGATTTTCAAATTGATATCCTTGCTGCTGGTTTAGATTTTTAATTTAAAAAATAATAATAATTAAAAAATAGTGTTTTATTTTAAATTGTGATAAACTAAAATTATAAAACATACCATTTCTATAGATGATTTCATTTCATAAAGATTATATACATTATGTTAAAAATAAATTTTATATACATCTTTTAACTTTTATATAAAAGTTAAATCTCTAAAAGAAAAAAATATTCAATATTAATAACTATTATTATCAAATAATAATAAAAAACATTATTATATTTTTATAAATACACAACATACAAAAAAAATATAAATTAATAAATACTATAAATAAAATATTAATAATTATTATAAAAAATATTAATAACATTAAATATTATATTTTATTATAAATAAAAAGGGAGTTACACAGACAATTGTGGGGATATAAACAACCCCTCTAATTACCGGACAATAATGATTAGTCCTCTCTTAGCCAAGTTATACGGTATTATTTTGGAAAAGAAGATCAACAATTGGCTTGAAAGTGAAGGTAAGCAGGCTAAAGGCCAAGCGGGTTTTAGAAGGAAACACTCTACAACAGAACATCTTGTTATGCTTAGGATAATTGTGGAGGAGTGTCGTAATGATAAATCCAATCTCTTCTGTTGCTTCGTGAACTTTAGAAAGGCTTTCAATACGGTACCTGTAAATAACCTATGGAATAGATTAGAGGAGCTAAAGGTTCCTTTCGAGTTGAGAGCCACCGTAATAAGGTTATACGAGAATGGCATTGCTTAGTTTAAGACCAAAAAGGGGTGGTCGAAAAATATTAAATGTAATATCGAAGTTAAACAAGGTTGCCTCCTCTCCCCCACCCTTTTTGGCATTTACATAGATAAGCTAGAAGGTTGTTTAGAGGAAGCAGGTCGTGCTAGCACGGTCTTAGCTAGAATAGTCATCATCCTTCTTCTCTATACTGACGATATTGTTCTTCTGGCAAGGTGTCCATCTGATATTGATAAGAAACTAAGGATTCTTAAGGATTTTTGCTCTACCATGGGTATGATTGTTAACACTGACAAAACAAAAATTATGATTATCAAATCCAATAAGGACACTTACGCTAATTTTGTGTATGACAATAGCGACTTGGAGGAAGCGTCTTCTTACAAATACCTAGGAATTGATATTCATCACAAGCTCCACTGGAACTATAACATTAAGAAAAGGATTAATGGAGGGTGGAAAGATTATTTTGGTCTTGAAAATAATTGTAAAGTAGCAAACCTTGTGATGTGGGATAAAAAGAAGCTCCTCTTTGAAACTTTAGTCACTCCTGTTATCTTGTATGGGTGTGAGGTTTGGGGTTGCAACATATCTAGAGAATCCTGGAGAAATATTGAGCAAATCCAGAAGCGTTTTATAACATATAACCTCAAAATTAAAAGCAGTACACCCTACCCTATTCTCCTTATAGAAATGGGTCTTTCCCCTATCGAGAGCCTAGCTATGACTAGGCTCCTATCGTACAAGCACAAAATCAATAACATGGGAGACCATAGAATTCCTAAGCTAGCTTTAAATTCCAGCCAAAACCACCTAAGTCTCAACCGAGGTTGGTATAAAGATACCAGGGCTTGGTTAAACTATTGGGAGATCGACGAAAATGTTGCATTGCAAAATATAAATAACATTAAAAATGTTGTCGCTTCTAAGTTTAAGGAGAAAATGTGGTGTGAGAAAGATTTAGAGGATAAAAGAAAATTAAGATATTATAAGGAGGTCATCAACCCTAATCTAGAAGATCAAAAGTATCTCTCGGTTTTAACTAGCTCAAAGAAAAAATTAATATAGTCAAGATAAGAACGAACTCTCATAAGCTTTATAGTCAAAATGGTCGTTGGGCAGTTCCTAAAACACCATGGGTAGAAAGGATCTGCCATATCTGTGAGAATATGAACATTGAGGATGAAAAACACTTCCTCTTAGAATTCCCTATGTACACCCACATTAGATCTCAGTTTCATAATATCTGTTGTAATTTCGACCTTCCTAGCCTTTTAACTTGTCAAAATTATAGTGAACTCGAGACGCTTCTCTCCAAGCTCTTTAAGCATAGAAATACAATTTTAAAACAAACTAAATAATGCATTTCTTTGGGTCCGATAAACCAAAGTTTGGTTTGAGTGGACGTTAACCATCATCATCATCAACATTACATACACTCATACCTAATATAATAATAATGACATTATATTTATAACATAGAAAAAATTACTAAAATTAAAAAACAATTGTAATGAGTAAAATTTATTTTAATATTTTTTTAATACAAATCATAAACATTCTATTTTATGAGAATTTCACTAAATTAATTCTATTATAAAAACACATAAATTGGTTTACTAAGAAAATTAGTAATTTAAATTATATATATATATATATA